>VZRQ01009102.1:1795874-1896775 GCA_013397975.1 Machaerirhynchus nigripectus | reverse complement strand
AAAAAAAAAAAGAAAGAAGATAAACTGTTACACAATAATGACTAAAACCCATATTTGCACTTAGGAACCAGATGAAGCCTGGTTCAGATATACTTATCTCTAAGCTTAAGAAAGAGGTGCATATATAAGGAAATAAAAAACAAAATCTGGAAAAGCTAGAAAGCTTGAAAAGTGGTATTAACAGTGCTTTTTATGGGACATCCATGTCAGTGGAATCACAATATTTGTGTGTTGTCTGTATTCTACGTACTATTGCCAAAGCTCCTGAAAACTTCTTCTCAGCTAGTAAGAAAGATTTCTGGAACTACGCTTGTCAAAGGCGAACTTGTTAGTGCTATACAGTCAAGAAATTGCATTCTTATGTTCCATGAAGTGAAAATATTAAAGCACTGTGTGAACTGATTGAAAGACTGCATTTTGCAAGATTGTTGCGTAAAAAGACAAGCAATAACTATTTTTTTTCTATAACAGTGATTTAAGAATCTACACACTTGGTAGAGTGTAAGATATCTTTTGGAAAAGGATTTTAGTTTTTTAGTGGTTTTTTTTTTCTTTTTTTTAAAGTTTTTTTTTTTTTCAATGGTGATAGAAATATTATCAAATACTCTTGCATTCATGCTCTTTGAAATCTTTGCATTTGATCCCCACTTCCTAAGTGTGGATGCCTGTTCCTTGAGAAATCTTGGGAACTAGGAGTTTTGCATTCAAAACTGTTAGGAAATGCAGATCAGATAGTGATGCTATGATCCTCCATGCTGTGACTGATGAATGTACTTCAGCTTTTCCATGGCAGGGTTTTCTATAAAAGGCATGTATCTTCTAGGTGTTTGTTTTTGTTTTGGCCAGTGATCCAGTCAGCATGAGAAGTCATCAAATTTACTCCTGCTATGTGCTATCTATTCAGGCCATTTTTTCATGTCCCCTCCCACTGGAGATGCAGGATATTCCATCCAGAATAATAACTTACCCATCACAGCAATTCAGAGCTGCTGCCCCTGGTCAGGTCACAGATGGAACTCAACTTTTGTGCAAAACTGAAGTACTACTCACAGGGTTTAGGAGAAACTACTTTTGCCCCTTTACTGAAGAAGAATCTTTTACAGGGAGATTAATTAGAGACATGCTTATCAGTCTTGGGGTTGGATCTAGGCTGTCCTGTTCATTTTCTGTGTTACATCTATGGGTTCTTTGTACCAGACTTGCTAAAGACAGTAAATTAATTATATTCCCCATTCACAATTCACTGAAACTTTGAACTCCTGCAATCCCCAAATCAGGGCCTGTATTCTGCAAATGGAGTACTTCACATTTCTGACTTTGCCTGGGACGAAGTCAATTTGAATACAGAGGATACAGTATTTCGACTCTCCTAAATTGTTCATGTCCTTGCAATGTTCCCAGAGTGCACTTAATGGAGTCAGATCCTTGCAGACAAACCCCATCTTAACTCTCACGTTTGAACCATACTTACCAATACGGAGTTCAAAGTTGTTGAACGAATGCTTGTTGATCTCCTGTATGCTTTCATTCAGAGCTATGGAGAAGTCAGCCAGGGCACACAAATGTCCCCATTTGTCTTCACATTGCTGAGGAAAAAGTTATACACCAATTTGTTAATAAAGTTTTGCAATTTCCCAGCTGCCACCCATCCCTACCAAGTGCCAAGTATTTGAATTTGGAATCTGTAACAGCCTCAGCATTCTAGATGCAAGAGAGGTGCATTGCTATTAATGGTAATGCTTCCCGTTATCTTGCACTTGTATAACTGGATAGAGAGCACTTTATTGTAAAGTGCCAGAGAAAGTAACTGTCTGTCAACAATCTGACAGGCAATCATGAGAATTAACAAGGCATGTGAAACATGTCTAAGGCTGAGAAAGAAAGTATAGAGGGGACTGAGATTGCTCAGACTCAAGGGTCAGAATCTAACGAGAACAAGGGACGACCCACATAAGCAAGAAGTAGAGTGAAAGAGGTGAAGGATGTGTAATTCTCCTCTGCTGCAACTGTCACCCAGGAAAAGCACCAATTCAAGTGCTCTCAGGGATGTAATGATGACAGGAACAACAGGGCAAGCCAGGCAATCTGGGACTGGTTAAGGGAGAGAGAGATGGCTCTTCTGTAGCTCTGTTGCCTTTGCTTAGGGCAGGCAAGTCACTCCCTGCTCCTTCCCTTCCACTTCCATTCCTAAAAAGCAGTCAATATACAGATGGGGACCAGTAGTAGGTTTTGTTCTTCCCAGAGTACCAACAGAACAGATGGGGCAGGGACTCTCAAGGGAGGCAGCAGAGTAAGGAATGGCTGTGGGTTTGGCCCAGTGATTGTATGACATCTTCTTATCTGTTCTGAAGCAAGGTAATTCTTTCTTCAAATTTCCAGTTTAGAGGATAAAAGATTGTAAGTCTCTCTCTGGGTCATGCTGTCCAGCCCTTTTCAGTTTTTGTTATCCTCTGTGTTTAATACTGAACATGAACATCTCCTTGGCATCACCCTGTTCTGTTCACACCATGCTTGGTCCTTGTCCTTAACTCACTCTGTTCACAGCATGCCAGCCTCCCTCAGCAGCCGGCGCCTCTTAGGTGCTGACAAGGTGACAGACATGTACGTATGACAAGTATATTTAAAACATCCATTAAAATTCCATTAAGTAATTATAGTTCAAGAAAAGAGATGAATTTATCAGCCTTGGAAACACAGTGAAGCTTTTCTCCTTTTGAGTTTTTACCCCTATCAAGAGTCAAAGGAAGTGGTTAGGAGCTGTGTAACTATAACCAACTATCTCCCTGGTGTTCAGTCCTTCTTTGCTCATGTCTACACAGAAGCATTTTGGCAATCAAAAATCCCATGCATGTCTAGTTTTGTGGATTTCTAGCTGTGAGCATCACTTGTTACTCTGCGGGCGGGAGATGCTCATCTAGTTACACTCCATGTGTTTTATAACGTATTCTAAACAAACAATGGAAATTTTCTGCTTTATAAAGCTCACGATAATCTGGCTTCTGCTTTTCAGGAGTTGTGATCAATGTGGGCAAATCTGATTCCCAGCCTGTGACTGATCAGGTGCAGCAAACCCCTTTTGTGCTGCTCTTCCTGGGTACAGGCACCAGTTGCCAAAACAACCAGATTTCAGCAACAGATGACTTCTAGTTGGATGTATTTTAGAGCCTCATCTAACTCCTTTGGACACCCTGTTTCCAGGCAAATTGTAGGGTGGAATTATGAATGGATTTGTCTCATCTGACTCATGTGAGGTTTATGGCTGTGACTGTGCATGTGTCCTCTGTGACTCTATCCCCTCAGCTTGGTTTGCTTGTTCTTCAGTGGAACTGATGGTCTGCTTTCTTTTTGATGTGTAGTTATCATGCTGTCTGTAGATACGCAGTATCAAAAAAAGAGTATAAATGCAGCATTTCACTTGCATAAGTACGCTGACAGTTAATAGATCCTCTCTCTTTGATTATTGGAGGTTGTCAGTCATGTTCATGTCTGAGTTACTGTGGTGACTTTAGAGTATGTCTGAAGATATAGATAGACCTGACCTACATTCACATTGGTGTGATTGAAAGGAAATTTTTTCTCCTATAAACCTAAATTAGAGGAAAGAATCCATATGGTTCTTGTTCCAAGCACAAGATGGCATTTCAATTCATCAAGAAGTGCAACTGCTGTCTGCCAGAAGCCCCAAATGTCTACTTTATTTTAGCAAAACCAGTTTTATGAACATAAAGATAACACTTATATTTTCTAATATGAATGGTCAGAATAATCACAAGATTTGCTTCTTAAAGAAAACTATTCTCTTACCTGTTTTTCAGGTGATAATCCTGACACGGCCATGTACGTGCTGCCAATTGTTTTAATTTTTTCAATATCTTGAAATCTCTCTTCACCTAGCAACTAATACATATGCAAAAAGAAAAATACTGTTACTTCTGTAATTCCTAATGCAAAATTATTCTACAGATGTGAGAATGTATCTTTACACTTGTGGTATCTTCCAATCAGTCATGGCACATGATTTATTCTGGGTTTTGGGGAATACTGATCTGGAACTCTGGAACGTCATCTACTTGCTGAGTGCATCCAGGCTAAATTGTGCTGTTTGGTAAATCCCACAATGGATAATACAAAACATGCATACTCCAGCCTAACAGAAATGCATCTGAGTCCTGCATTTCCTGAGGTATGAGCACTGAATGTGAGTGGAGACAAACTCTCTGTGTTTGCATGCGTGAATAGAAGACTTGATCACTTAAAAGTGTTCCTGAAACTCTACTGGAGGAACTTAGTTTGTAAATTAAGTGCTCCTACAGCAACAATTCAGGTGATGAGACCAGTATTCAAGAGCAGGCTGGCTGGGGCTCTGAGCAATCTGGTCCAGTGGAAAGTGTCCCTGTCCATGGCAGAGGGGTTGGAACAAGATAATCTTCCAACCCAAACCATTCCATGATTCTGTGATCTTACACAGTCAATGGATGGAGGTAGATGCCTTCAGAGAAATTCTATAAGAGATAAAGTCCTCTTATATCCCCTGCTTTCCTCTCCTTACTGTCAGACTGGACACCAGTGTGTCCATTGGGTCATTCATTCAATACGTTTGTTATGTATTTTCCCCTTCTACAAAAAAATTCAAGAATCAGTGGGAAATGGTAAATCCCTGTATATATTTGGGATTTTCTATAGCTCTGGGTGTTAAGTAGGTATAAAGAACTTGTCAAATTGAGAATCTGGAAGAGGAAGAATAAATTTAGTCTAGTGACTAAAGCACTGAATTAAGTGGGAGTGAAAGTTTGGTCCCTATTCCAATTCGGTATTTATGGTTTAACTTAGGACTTTGCATGAAGTAGAAACCAGAGCCTTACATTCCTTGCAAGACCTAAGCAGAATTCAGGATGTAGATTCTATCAGTGACAACAGAGTGTGGGATATAGGCATTAATCACCTCATCAAAGGCTTTTAAAATGTTTGTTGCCAATGTTAATGCCAAATATCCTGTGAAACTTTGTGATAAGCTGTATGGTATCTAATAAATTTAGGTGTTAATATGGTTAGGAAGTCATTGGGGGGAAAAAAACACTTAATTTAATGAAAAGGAATTTCAAACTTTCAATTCTAAAGGCTCAGTTTAGTTGGGGTTTAAATGGAAAAAAGTCTTTCCGTGGTCACGCAAAAATGTAACAAAATATTTTCCCCTTTCTTTTTCTACATTGTTATGGATTCTTTTTCCATCTTGTGGGTTGTAATTTCCTGTCCACTAAAGGGATTATTTCATTCAATGGCAGAAACATACCAAAGGCATAACATGAAATATCCCCTGCAACTGAAGTAACCCCGGCTCACGTCAGCCGGAGCGCTGGGCTGTGGAAGCTTTGCTGTTGGTGTGCAGATATCACACCATCTGTCTCTAATGGGAGGCTGCACAGCGCTGCACGTAGGGAATACAGAGCCATATGGTTAATGGCTTCTGTCCAAGCCAGGAAAGTCCAAAGACTTGACCTGCTTCTCATTTTTCTTCAAACTGCCAGAACGGCCCATTTCCCTCTTACAAGGGCAGCTCTCCTGACTGCTCTCTTAAAGAAACAGATCATTTCTTGTCGCTCTGCCTCTGAGAGCAGTCTGAGAGCGCCATGTGTGTGGGCAAGGGGAGAAAATGGTCTTGTCTGAAAACAGTCCATATTTTCATTTCCAGATGGTTGCTAGAAGCAGCAGTAAGCAGCACACTAATTTAAAATTTATAATAAATATCTAAATTTACTCTTTTTAGGAAAGAAAGAAAGAAATCATTGGCTGTGACATAATTTAAAAAAAACAATCCCAAGTTATGGGTTTTTCCCTCATTCATTATTGTTCCAAATCTCCTGTTTGTTTCTTTATTTCCCCTGCCTTATCTGGCCTGCTCAATAGCTTCTTTCCTTCTTCAAATAATGGTCTATTTACTAATTACTTTCTTCACAGTATGACAGGATGATGGATTTTGATATTGGGGAAAGATATTCCAACTCAGTCCTAAATCAGCTTCTGTTTGCTAAAGCCTTTTAAATAGGCTGCTAATTTAACATGATAGTCCAGGGACACATTTTCAAACACTAGAATTAGGTTTGTATCTAAAAAGCAACTAATGGCTGGATGCTGCAATTCATGCACAGCCAAGGTTGTGTGGAGGTCAGACCCTGGGATCACATCTACAAAATAGTAGAAAAAAGGATTATTGCAGAGGACACAGCACACAGCTGCAAAGTAATCAAAGAATCTGAAAGCAGGGTCCAGTGTTCTGTTGAAACCTCTGCTCGTGGCAACATAATATATTAATATCTGTTGTGATATATACTATGTAAATCACTGCAGGATAAAGAAAATGCAAGAAAATTAAAGAATCTGTGAACAAGAAAGCTCTTATGAAAACACAAATCCCAACTGTAACATTAAGATACATAAATGATAGATTAAAAAGACTAGAAAGAATAATGAATTAAAAATAAAATTCCTTCAAGACTCATAATAACAGCAGAAGTTTTTCAATGTTAATTTTTTGTTCTAATGTCTCTAAGAATGGGAGTTGCCCCATATGTGTCTTAGAACTACAGTCATATAAAACGTAGGTAATTATAAAAGTAGATTTTCAGTGTTCATGTTTGTTTCTTTTTGTCAGTCCAGAAACCAGCACCTCCCATTCTGCCTCGCCTGTCAGGAAGACAGGATAATTTGGAAATCAAAAACTTACTAACCTCAAGGGAAAAGGAACAACTGAGTGAAGGCTATATTTTGACAATAGTCAACCACCTATTCTGCAAAACTGACTTTTGGACCACATTCTCCCACTCCCTGAGAAAGAACTAGTCACAGTCTGACTCCTCTGTGGGCACCTACCCCATGCAGTTGTCAGTGACAGGTTCTGTTCCAACATTCACTATTTATTAATTTTTTTTTAACTGTCCTTTCTATTATATGGAAAGCAAAGTAACAGATCCAGACTGTAACCTTGCTGTGTTGCATTAACAAGGTAAACCCTCTAAAAAGAAGAAATAATCCGTATTTCTTTCTTGTGTACCTATCACATTTCCAAACCAGGTCAATTTGTATTTTTACCACAGATTCCATTCAGAAAAATCATTTTGGCCCTGTGGACAGATCATCCCTAATATCATTATCTCTGTAAGGAAAAGAGGAAATTCACAGTGTAGAATCTGACCTGAGCTTAGGAACTCAATTCAGTTGCCTAAACATACGTTTAGTGTGATCTAGAGCACTCTTCCCTTGAAATGGCATCCCGTGTGGGTATCCCAAATCACCTAGGATATATCAAATGGCATCAGGTGCCTATGTCTTACACTCCTGTGCTAAGATTTCTGCATTAGGATAGCTCTCCAGAGGTGTTCACTTGTTGCTGAGAGGCACAGTTTCCCCACGGATAACAGAGCTGTTCTGCTCTCAAGCTGCACATCTGCATTTTGCTCCCGGGGCTGTATTGGAACAGCAGGAAATCTTGGCGAGGAACATAGTGGAAAAAAAGGAACGGTGACATTGTATAGTGTCAGTCAATAGTTACATGGAAACATTGCTAGCCCTGAAACACTGCACCTGGAATGATTTCTGGTTCCTTTTCCATGCATAGGATTACTCCTTTCAGTTGCTCTGTCTGGCATATCACCTTTCAGATTGCTTAGACAGAGTAAACTAATGACATGACCATGCTGCAAGTAGGTTAGCAGTCAGCAGGGGATCACATAATTTCATTTGCTACCTGTACCAAGAACATATCTCTGCTTCAACTAAACATGTCTGGGACATAATACAGTCCCTAATTAGGTCCTTTATTAATTACAGAGCTGGTGTTAGGGGCCCTAAAGTAATATTGTGTTAGGGTTTTGATTAAACCCTTGTCTTCAGTAATTGCCACAGCAGCACAGGAATTTTGTTGTGAAGATTACATGAATGTGCATGACAAAATATCTTAATGCAAAGACTATTGTTATGAATTAATTTGAGTGGTAATATTTTTAATCAGACCTGGGAATAAAAACAGAACTATTAATCAAGAAGCCTGCTGACAGCTGTGCTAGATCTCAGAGGTAAGAAGGAGGCCTTTATACTCATGGGCAAAGCAGTGCAGGACCTTAGCAGGTGACAGAGTTCTTCTCGTGAGGGAATAATTTTGTTCTCTGTTAAAATGTACAGGGAACCATTCCCTGTGAATTCTTCTATTTTTCACTTGTAGTTTTAGTATCTCACCAATTACATGGACAAACTCTCAATTCCAGTGTCAGTAATCTTAGCCCTGGTCCAGCCTTTATGAGCAACCACTCATTCCCCATGCAGGTGCCCAGGATGGAAGTTACAGGCCAATTATACCATATTTTCCCCTTCCCTTTTCTATCTGGGCTATTGCAGTCTGGTGAATAGATCCAATCTCGTTGATAAATGGAGATGGTTCCAATTCTATTTCTACCACTCAGGGAGCTCAGGAGGGCTGCACACTCCTGAAAACTGCCTGCAGTATATAGGTTAAAATTCTCTCTGCTGGGTAATTTTGGCAGTACTTTTTCATCCTTTCTGGTTTTGAAGTTCTTTTTAAAGATCTTCATTGGCCTATGCTTTGTCTCCTTTCTTAGTTCCTCTTGGGCTCATTGCAGGACATACCACCTGTCTAAGCTTCCTTACAAACTACTTAACAGAGTATGCAAATTTCTTTATGCCCGACTTCCTCTTCACTTACCCGGTTTTGTTTGCCTCCAACTAGCAATAGCTACATTGTGGATCTGGCTTTTCTTCTCCATTTATCTTGTCCCCTCCTCAGCTATTTTTCTGAAATTACCTGGATAGAATATCTAAATAAATTCTTTTCCCTTTCTGTGTTCTTTCCATTAAAAAAAAAAAAAAAAAGAAAAATTCCTTCACCTCTGAATTCCTCAGTAAAACAAGCATCTGAAATTCATTTATCTCTCTACAAAATCCCTAACCAGACAAGTCTCCTCAGTTAACATATCACCAGCACCTTTCATTCTCTATCCAACATTTACTTCTGAGCTGTGTGCTGTGTTAACTGGACACTGCTTTATCCTTTAATATTCACTGAGTCCATTCAACCAGCACCTTCAAAACAACACCTTTATCTGTTTGTATTTACACCACTGTGTTCCAGAACAGTTGCAGATATGTTCATACTTCTTTCTTCTACAGAACTAAAGCATTTTCTACTTTCAGATACACTGGTGCAGATTTGTGCTTTTATGGATGTTTATACTTGTGTATTGCTTTCAGTTTCTATCTCATTAGATCATTCAGACCAACATTCGGCGAGATGAAAGGCAAGAAAGCAAACCAGACAATTGTATATATGAGCAAAAAAAAAAAAAGTCAGAGAACTACTGGAAGCAAAATAATTACTGAATTTGATAATTTAGGCTGACATATTTGACATTTGGAAACTGATAGTTTAAACACTTTGAGGTTTTCTCTAGTAGCTAGTATTACCTCATCAAAGTCTGCAATGATTTCATTCAGCAAGCGCAGACATTCTACTCCTTGGTTATTCATCTCAGTCTGGGAATAAAAGTCAGCAAATCCAGGAATAGAAGCAAACATCACACCAACAGCATCATAGGACTGAGAGTATAATTCCTAAAAAAACAATGAAGAAAAATGAATTGAAGTGGCAACATAGGGGGGAAAATGTGATTGGCAGCAATTAGAATAGTTTTCTTACTTTTTCCATGCATAATACCTTAATATCTGATGTTGGCATTATTATACTAAGGATTAGCCAGGTTCAGCAGGAGGAGGCTGACAGCTCTTAAAGTTTTTATTGCAGATTATGTGCAGGGTTTTCCCATTCTTTGAAAGCCTGCTCTTTCTTCTACTCAGGTCAAGAAGCTACACCAGCAAAAGTGAAATAGAAATTTTCCTTTTGATTTATATGGGGAATGACTTGAAGAAATGCAGGATTCATTGCCAAGTACGAATACCAGTTATCACATTTTCTGGTGGATAATTTGTACCTCACACTACTGCAGCCCTTTACAAGTTTGTTTATTCACAAGTTTTCAGAAAACCCTTATTCTCTGGTAAACTTTGGTTCTTCTAAGGTGGCTGTGGAGCTCTTTGGTTGGCTGGCTCTGGGAGATGTTCCTGCTCTTAGGGTTCGAAAGCAGGGAGAAATAGAAGTGTGGGTGATAATAAAGTTATTGGGGAAGACAGAAAACAGCTTATAAGGGATCAGTCACAGGAGGCTATTAGGATAAAGTATGCCCTGGAATAAGCTCCCACTTACATTATTTGTATAATTCACTTTAGATTTATTTATGGAGGGGCTTGTGCCATTACATATGTGAAAATGTGGACAGTTCTTCTCTGAACTAAAGATAATTTTTTATAACAAAACTAATTTCAACTTTAAAAATTCCAAGGAGTGCTACCACAGCTCCTGGTATACTCTTCTTTTGGCTAATATACCACTGTCATAGGCATTCTCCTTTGATTTTTTTTTCCTAGCTTCAACTTCTGTAGTTTTACCTAATGGTGCACACTTCCATTTCTGTTTATGTCATTATGACCTGAAGTACTTTTTTCTCAATCTTCTTGTTAGTGGCTTTAAGAAATTTTAGTGCTTTGGTTTCATGACAAAAAGATTTACTGCTGGTTGCCATGCACTTGACAGGAACACTTCAAGCCCTTTCTTGATCCTGCTTATCCCTAGAAAAGCATCCTGAACCTCTGCTCTGCTCTTTGATATGCTGCTAATGCTTCTGCTTATCCAGGCTCTTTAACAATGTGTCTTACAGTAAAAGTGGGGAAATTCTTCTAGTTTCCAAAGCCACTGCAAAACTTTGATTGAGAAAACACAATTGATTCACTTCCTGCCCTTACCATTTCTTTCACTGAAGAACATCTTCAGGGTCATGGAAGCCATACTCTAAGAACACTCTTATTCCCTTTCATGGGTATAGCAAAAGGTAATACACACATTAGTTTGTGGATGCTTATGAAAGATTTGACAATGTGTGCTAGCAGCACAAACACAGAGCCGTACTCTTTCCTTGGATCATGAAGATAGAAAAAACTGACTGAGCCTTCAGTTGCTCCATTTTTCTATTTTTGGTGAGAAGCATGAGGACAGAAATAATACATCCATGAGAAAATGCTACAGCACACATTTGGGAATTCATTTTTTTGAGAGCAGAGAAATTAACTTAATGGCCAGACATGAACTGCAGGATTGATTGCACTGAAATCTGGTAGATCTTACTGTCTTCCAGCTCATGCATAAATCATCCCCAAGTATAGTTACTCTGGAAATTGCCTTACGAAAAGCAGGGGTGGTGGAATTTAATTCAGTGGCAAATTATTGAAGCATCAGCAGTGATCCATGGGGCATCTGCTTGCTTCTGAAGATGATTATGCATGTGACTGTAGGTGAATGAAAGCGTAAGATGAGAAACTTATTCCCTAAAAATCCATAATGCCGATGTGCCAGAACACACTCTCGGCTGGTGTTGAGGTCTGCTCCATTTGCAGTGAAACATTTTAACCTGATTTCACACTCACTTTTTCTCATGTGCATAGCAGGGTTTCTATGGCACTTTCATACCCACAGAGTGTAAAATTTCTCAAGAGTGAGTTCTAAAGTGCCTTCTCTTGTAGCTTCTCACTGTGTCACCCTTCCCTAGGTGATACTTGAAATCAGAACACAATGATTCCTCATTGTGCCGTCTAATTCATCTGGCTACATCAATTTCCAAAATGTACAACAGAAAATTGTAGCCTTAATTCCTTTTTGCTGCACAATGAATAGATACATCAGTGAATGTTGCACGATGAATAGACATGCAATGTAAATCTTGCAGTGTTCCTTCCCATTGTAAAAGATGATTCCAACATTACATGAGAAAACTGCAGTTTCATCATACATTATATACATTGTATACATCATTATATACATATGATAATATGCATTTACTTTGTTTCAAACAAGGAGTAAGTGACTTACTGCTGCTTTTAGAAGCAAATTCTGGACTTCCCTTTAGCCTTCTACAAACTCTGTTTTAGAAATATTCAGAGACTCCATTATCATGTTTTTCTTTGTGTACTGCAAACACTTTTTTAGCCACAAACTATGTGTCTGAAATGGGTGTTTTGTTATCTGCTACAAACAGGCAATTCAGGGGCAATATGAAACGGAAAAAATGTTCTCTTGTGTCTGAAGATATGAGAGCCACAGGTCTGTTGCAGCTTGTTCCTGCCATAGTCACTGTCAGGGCTCTAATAATACTTCTGCAACACTGGGCCATCATAAACTTGAACAGATCTTCTGTTAAATTCATGTATCTTTTTTATGAATACTAGATTTTCATAGACTCATAGGTTGGAACAGACTTCTGAATGTCATTTAATACAGTTTGCTTTCAGGGCAGGACCAATTAGATCAAATCTTTCTCAGCTTTTTTCATTTGAGGTTTGAGCTCTGCTCTGCCTTCACAGAATCACAGAACCACAGAATCACAGAATCACAGAATTGCTGGGGTTGGAAGGGACCTCTGGAGGTCATCCAGACCAACCCCTCTGCCCAGGCAGGGTCACCTAGAGCAGGTGACACACAAATGCATCCAGGTCAGTTTTGAATGTCTTCAGAGAGGGAGACTCCATGACCATCTGTGAGCAGCTGTTCCAGTGCTCTGCCACCGTCAATGTAAAGATGTTCTTCCTCATGTTGAGGTGGAACATTTTGTGTTCTAATTTATGGCCATTGATCCTTATCCTGTCCCTGGGCACCACTGAAAAGAGCCTGAAACCATCCTCTTGGTACCTGCCTTGGAGATATTTAAAGGCATTAACTCGATCCCTTCTCAGTCTTCTCTTCCCAAGTCTCTCCTCATAAGAGAGATCCTCCAGACCCCTAATAATGTCTTTTTTATAAACATTGATTAGGTGCTTGAAGACAACAACGAGATATTTCAGCCTTTTCCTCTTAAAGTTCTATGATCCCAGGTCTGTCAGCCTTTCCTCACACGTTATGTACCCCAACCCCCCAATCATTCTGGTGACTTTCTGCTAGATTGCTCTATGTGTGTCTCCTACTGGTGCGTCTGAACACGGAAACATCACTCCAGATGTGGTCCTAGAACCTTTACTCTAAAACATGAGTATTTTTCAATGCTGATCAGATACCAAATACTGGCAGTATTTGTGCAATGAATCCTATCAAGAACCAAGTTTCAACAATTTCCTACCAGATCTACTTTTCTTTTACTAATAAGACAGAAATATCAGAAAACTGACACGTACTTCATTATCCCGATCCTTTTCCAGGAAGTGACGGGCAACGTGGCTGGGTAAAATATTCCGTAGCATGTTTTCATTGTGCTCCCTTAGCTCCTTCATTTCATTGATTTCTTCTTTTGCTTGAACACGCCACAGAAAATCCAGCCTTGCTGTGTATTCAAGCTGTAGTTTCAGAAAGAAAAAAGAAGCAAAGATAAAACCTGACAAGATAAGAGTAGAGATTGTATTTCTATCCTGGCAGGCTGCTCCTGCCATGTAACCACCTTCAGTGCTGCTGACGATCTCTGAAACAATTTGATTTTCTTGCCAGAAAAAGAGATTATTTCTTCGCCTTATGTACAGTGAGACTCTCAGACTAAACTTGGGCAAAATAACATTTGTCATATTGCTGCTATGGTCAGTGGATATAAACTGTCACCAAATTATTTTCCCTTTAAACACCTCGTTATTAGTCAGATAATGGAGTCAGACAGCAGATAAGGTATTGGCAAGTATTGATATGAAATAAATATGTTCCCCTTTTCATAAGTGTTTTCAAATTAAATGAGAAAATAGCACAAGGGTAACTCCAAACTCTTGGCAAGGATGCCCTTCTCAAGTATGAGCATCTTTCAGCAAAACTCTATATCACAGCCCAATGTACTCCCAAAGAAGACTTCCAAATCTGTGGCACCAAAATGATATGGTTATACTGTTGGGACATGCAGTTGTTTACAACTTTAGTCTTCTAAAAAATGGTGGAAAACATACTATTTGTCATCCCCTAGGATACTCTGTCCCTGTCTTTTGGCATCAGAGCCTACAATCCCAGTTTAGTACATGCAAAGTCTCAGTGCCTGGTACCCTCAGCTAAAAGCTGAAGTTAAATGATTTCCAGGGCAGTGTGTGTGCAGAACAAAAGCTGTGCACAGCAGAGCTTATACATGCATATATATATAGGCTTTGTTTATTTGTATAAATGCATATTCATTTAAATATGAATGGCAACTGTGTGCTAGCTGAAGCAGGGAACGTGCTGAAGCATCGTGTGGCTTGCCTGAGAGGCACGTGTGCCAGCACATGGACAAGCCCAACACTGCCAGAGATTTTGTGTGCGTTACACTGAAGCAGAGTTTTGAGCAGATTTTGAGGCAGCTGATACTGTACTTGCACAAGGGGAGGCTTATTAAGCTACAGCATTACTGAAAATGATGCAAATATATACAAATACAGTCAGTAAACTGAAAGAGAAAATAGATTTGTGAGGTCTGAGATGCTCCAACCAGAGATAATAACACCCAGCAGAGAAATGCATTATACCACCAAATAGATGAATTTTACAATTTTGAGAGACATCAAATGGTTTACAAAAAGGTGCTGGGATTAAGGAATTTTTTGAAATATAATTCATATGCCAAACTGAAATACAGGGGTGGCCTGCAGTGGGTGGGAATCAATAAGAGGAGGTTCAGGCATTGTTTAGTGACTCATCTTGGTCATAGTTTTAGTCAGCTGCAGTCATGAATGGCAAACTCTTCAGGAGAAAAAAAGCAAAGCACTTTGCAAGGGACCTTATATGCTGGCTGTACTCTAGGCAGCTTTCCTTCCTAAAAGCTAAAAGTGACCATGGTTTGGTATAAACTTCCAGTCTGTATGCAACTTGGCAGTGCTTTACTTGCCCTCTGGGTGCTGTTAAGATCTTTAAAAAACAATCTCTTTTCCACTAATAGGTTCATCTTCTATCCTGTGACCATTAATTCCCTGAATAAATGACAATGAAAAAAGCCTGTCAGGAGAAAGTATTTTAAACATTTTTCTACCATTTCTCAGCTTCCTTTGCCCTTCCTTTTGTGCTAGAAGACAGAGCCCATACCAGATAACAGACTTTTATCTCTACCAACTAACTGAGAAGAAAACATTAACTA
Organism: Machaerirhynchus nigripectus; assembly: GCA_013397975.1. Taxonomy (NCBI): domain Eukaryota; kingdom Metazoa; phylum Chordata; class Aves; order Passeriformes; family Dicruridae; genus Machaerirhynchus; species Machaerirhynchus nigripectus. The sequence continues at coordinate 1,881,596 of VZRQ01009102.1, read as the reverse complement.
TAAATTTGCAAGTTCCAAAGGTATTTTAAATATTGACTTTAAATAGGAGCTGCTTCTGGATTTTGAATTCTTTGATGCTTCAAGATATTTAATGCTACTACAATAAGAGCTTTGCAAAAAATGGTGGTGCAGTTTTTCAAAGCTGACTTTTTATGCTGCTCTACAGGGAAATGCCACATCTCTAAGCCTAGCTCAGAATAGAAGCAGCTAATCTTTACCTTTAAGATAACGTAATTCTGGTTATTTATGATCACATTTAAACTTTAAATACTTTTCTTTCATCATCAGTGGACTACCAAGATGACACTTTCAGCTCAGAAATAAAGGACTGCTACATATAAGGTTTGAAAATAGAAAATATTAAGAAGATGCTTTGCTAAATTCTTATATTTGCTAAAACTAACAAAATTGTAGGGTTGAGTTGCAGGTTTGCTGTTTGATTGTCTAAAGAAATATTCCTGGACATAAATCCCAAAATATCCATATTTTCCTGCCCTGATATGTAGCTTTAGGGAACACTTTTAATTCCAATAGTTAGTGAAGAAAAGAGAGATGTCTTTCACAGTAAGCCCAACACTATGTCCTCTACATGCTGCAGAACCCAACCACTCTGCAGATAATTGCCACATGCAATTAATTTAAATCTAATAAGATGGTGCCACACACCTTTTTCTCAAATTTAATTTTAAATTTCGGGTGCAAAATTTGGGATTAACTTTAAATCACAGTGGATAAAGAACAATAGTTAATTATTCAGAAATTGAAGGTCCATAAATTTAATCTTCCAAAAAGAATATCTTTTAGTCAATCCACCTAGAATGAGGCAAGTTTTAAACTATTCTACTTCAGAATACTTTTGCAGGTTGTGAGATGTGCTGGGAGACAGCTTTATTGGACTTAATGTGCTCCTCAGTTCACACTGTTGAAGATTTTTTTTTAATGTGCTCTGAATGAAAGTTTTATATATATATTTATTGAGTTGGCAACCATACAGAGATCTGAGGTTAACTCTATAATAAGAAATTAAGCAATACAATGAAACGTTCCTGGACACTGCTGTTGGATGCTGTTAAATTGATAGAGACTATGAATCTTTGGGAGAACATAATGGATTTAGCACTTCTCAGGGACCATTTCCAAGGGCAGTTTTAGTGCAGCCACCCTGTTTTATGGAACAAGAAAGGTTAATAAAATGGAAAACTACTTGTGCTCTGCTTACAGGCTTCTGGGCTGGAAAATACTCTTAAACACCCCAGATCAGGCTTTTGTAGAAGACAGACATTTACACTCAGGATTGGGATCCTGAAGAGCATTGCCTGGCTCCTGCCTAATTCTTGCTCTCCCTAAACTCCTCCGGTGTTGTTTTTCTTAGCACCTTGTCTGATTCTCAAGCCTAAGATTTTTATCTTGACATATGTTAATAATCCTCAGGAATGCTGTAAGTTTTATCACAAATTTGGGTTATTCAGTTCTTATTTGTTCCATATTTTTCCTAAGTGGACTTTACGTCTTGATAAAGATATGTCACCATGCATTGGTCTCCATCAAATTTAAACCTGCACATTGTGCAAAATGCATTTCATCCCTTGCTTCCCCTACTCACTCGTTCCTCATTCCCTCAAAAAGAAGACAAACAGTAGGAAAGTTAATAGATTATTTAGGTGTTGGCTTCTTTTTGCTCTCCTGTGGAAGGAATGGAGGCTGTAACTTCTGGGAAAGCTTAGAAAGTTATTGTAATAAAGTGTATAACACTGTCTTATTCATCACAGCATCATTCCTCTCTTACTGCCTCACTCTGGAAAGAATTGAGAAATGCTGGTGTTCTTCAGCCTAATGGTCTTGAGGGGAAAATCTTTAGGCATGTCAACAATGTCTAAAGGCAACTGTGCTTGGTACTTGCTTTAATACAGCAGCCCCTTGCTTTTTGTGATCAGAAACTGCCTCAACTCAGCATGTTCGACACCCAGAGCTTGAGAGCCAGAAATGCTGTGGAGAAAACACCCTGCTTTTGATGGTTTTTATTCAGTGCATTTGTCATTTTAAATCTCAAATTGTCATAGTTCTCTCTCCCTGTGCCTTGTGTATGTATTCCTGATATACCCAGTTTCTCAATTCCTCCTTGAGGATATCAGTCCTAAAGCTCTGAGGCCCCTAAATCCTAGTTAAGGTCTAGGTCCATGTGAAAGGATTCTTGTAAGTGGTCCATGACACAGATGAGTTAGTACTGGTGCTTAACCCAAATTTTCCTCATTTCCTCGAGCCTGTTGCTTTTTTCTTTACAAACATAATAAGCTATTTCACTGTAGTTTCTTTACTTACTGGTTTTTATTCCCTTTCTGTATTTTGGGTTTATGACTACTCAAGTGCACTGAAGCTGTCAGGTGCCTCCAGAACTGCACATGTGTCTAAAATAATGGCATCCTGTTTGTTCCTTCAATTCAAAAGTGCAATATAATTTGAGTATTGCTGAATAGAATGTTGCACATGTTCTTTAAGAATGCTAGGCGGTGTCAGATGTGAGCTTTCTTTAATCAGATTCTGCATATGGTTTATTACATTGTGAAAGGTCATATGCTCAAGAGGGTAAAAAGGCAGTTGGTATTTTAAAAGTAATTGTTGTCACATCTTGTAATCGCAAGGACAAAGAGAAAGGTTGAAGAAAATGTTTGCATTACCTGTTGACCATGATAAAATACAGCTAAAAGGAACATTGCCATCAGTAGTAAAGATGCCTCCTTTGTACCCAGGAAGTCTGTGCTGGAAAAAAAAAATCCAAAGTAAAATACAGTTATTGATTTGTCAATGTTGTAATTCTTCAGAACTTTCATTTCATAAGTGGTAATTTTTGTTGTTCTTTAAAAAATCCCCTGTATTTGAAAATTTAATTCAGCAGTAATTAGTTCTAGAGAACAGGAGTGTAATTGGAGAGCTCCCTGTTTGGAGACACATCTTCAGTAACTAAATTGTAGCCTACAGGAGGTGCACAGGAGGTGATGAGCTTTCACTTTCAAGTGTGATATACAAGCTGTGTGTCAGGCCATCTCTTCCTGGGAGCTCGGTAAACAGCCCCTGTGGAGTGCAGGACGTGGCATCCTGGGGGGGAAAGGTTGAGGGGGAGCTGACAAAGGGAAACTTCCAGGTTGTGAAAGTAAAAGCCCAGTGAATAAGGCTAGAGATAAAGGATGAACTCCAAGGCAGGAGCTGAAATTAAACATCCCCATATTGTGAGAAGGGTTTGGAGATGAACGAAACGTGGATTAAAAGAGGATCAAAAAAATGGCAAACAGTAGCTAGGACTGGTTTTACTGAGCTACCGAGTGGAGACCAGAGAGGCCTGTGACAAGGGAGATAAGGAAAACCCTTGCAGACCACAGGGAAGCAAAGATGAGCCAAGCAGGTACTGGCTGTATGAAATCACTGAGGTGCTCCGTATGGAGCATGAAGAAAGCGTGACAAAAGAAGATGAAAGGGGTTCAAAGCAGTAACAGGGGGTTTCAAATATGAAGAGAAATTACAGTTATGTGAAAAGATGAATAAAAACTGATGAAAGTATCTTGGTATGCCAGGGTTTTTTTAAAAAGCATGTTTCCTGGGGAGCAGATGAAAGAGGTTAGGGAACTGATAGACCCAAAGTTACAGTAAAAAAAAAGAGAAAAAATTAAATTTGGAGATGAATTGAACAGGGATACTTGTCAATTATTTTGTCGAAGGGAGGTGAGAAAAGGAAGTTGTTACATGGTGATAAAACCTTGAAAATTTGAAAAAAAAAAAAAAAGAGTAAATGAGGACCAGAAGTTGGAAGAGATTTTATGACAATCTTTAGTCTACCTTGAGATTTAAGAACTAAGCAAAGTGCAGACACTCGATCTGTTTTCCATAGTAATTTTTAAAGAAGTATTGGATGATATTTGTCAGAGAAGGATTCTTATGACAGCGAAATTAGAGAAAGAAAGAGCAGAACTTGCTGGAGACTAAACCAAAAGGAAACTTTCTTGTGAGAGAGATAACTGAACTGACTTTGTGGTCCTGATGAATTTACGTGCTGGAAATATGCTGCTTTGGGATGAGTCATCAATACAGAGCAAGAGCAAGCAGGAAGCATCCTTGTCATCTGCAAATATGCTGGAATTCAAATGTTTCTTATTTTGAAGTTGCCTGAAATACAACCTCCAAAAGAATGCATTCCAAAAGGACCCCTTGTACACGGGCTAAAGGCAAGAGCCTTAAAGGTCTTAGTTATGAACTCATCTGCCATTGCATATTGTGGTGTTGTAGGGTAGCCACCATAGCTGGATGAGTTTTATAGGGAGTTGCAAACCCTTTGATTCAACTTTTTTATATAGCTAAAAAACCCCAAAAAACTTCAGGTCACATAGTCTTGAACCTCATTCTCCTTAATAATAGAGCTTAAGTTCATATCTGTGTTGTGAGAGTGGAGCATCTCAGCTGATTTCCCTATGTCCTGGGCTGTTGGCTACTCCAGAGAATATTCCTGTCTCTTTCTCACATTTCTGTGATAACAGTCACAAAAGAGTTTCACTGGCATGGGGAATAGAGGCTACTCTGAGTTCTTCAAAATTTTCACACAAAAGAGAATCCTTCTTTGCCATGGCTGGTTGAAAACTATTACCATGATTTCTACTTCTAATTCCTTAGCCAAAGTATTGCTTACTGCCACTTGTCAAATTTTCTGGGGTCTGTTTTGAATGTATGATATGTCTGTAGGATGATAACTAGCATTAGAAAAAGGAATTGCACCCCAAATCTCTGGTACCTTGCTACTGCAGGAAGTGAGTAAGGAAAGATATGCATGCAGAGCCTCGCTATGTGTAAGGAAGTGGCTGTTGTGACAATCAATTGTACTGCAAATCCATGCTTTTCTCTGACTCTGAACATCTTCATCTGGCAAACACTTATGAATACAAGCAACTGCAATACTACACTGGTCAAGTATCAAAGACTGAAGAGGTGTTTTCATGAATGAGCTTATTTACTGCTGCTCTAGATTCAGTTATTGCAACACTAATTGCACCTCTGACTCTGCAAATTATTGTGGCCCTTCCCTCCTTCTCTTCAGTTCCTCTTGCTGGGAAGGAAGCCTGGGGGGAGCAGGAGGAGGAGTGTGTCCTTCAAACGCTCTCCTACAAAACAAGATGGCTCCTGTGTTCCTTATATCTTTCACAACTGCACATTATTTGTTTGGATTTTATTTTAAAACATCCATTTTTTACTCCTGTTTTCTTAAATTGGGGGGAATTTTTCGATGGGTATCTGGAGCTTTCAAGAATAGAAACAACAAAGGTATGTGCATTGCAATGCATATTTTTAGTCAACATTGATAGACTATAGGAGACAAAAGACAAACCCTGCCCAATATTTAAATCTCCTCACAATATGAACACTTGAATTAAAAGGTTTGAGAAACAAACACGTTATAAACAATTTTTTATTAGTCATTGCCTGTTGCAACCATCACTCCATATTTAACTATGGTGCTATCCAATGCACTCATCCTCTTGCAAGACTTGAACCATCACCTTAAGCAGTTCCTGAAGGGGCCTGTGAACACTTACTCTCCGTTGTGGTTAAAGTTGTCATATTGCAGAAAAAGGGAAGCATAAATGGTCTCAGTCAGCAGAGAGTAGATCGCAATCATGATGAGAAGTACTGCCAGCTTCAGAACAGAGTTGAGACGAAGAAAAACTGCACAAGTCACCATTGCCAGCACACCAGTGAAGACAAAATACTGAACAGAAAACAGCACTGGTTAATTTTGGGGGTCAGAGATAAGCATCTATGTAAATAATCAAGTGACCAGAAGTATAGAAAGATTGCTGTGGATTTCAGTGCTTAGCTAAGTCCTCTTAGGGTCCTGGGCACTTGGAAAATAAACATTTTGTTAATATAGAAGGTGAAATGAAAAATTCTCTATTTTGCATGGCACTTCCACATCAACAGAAAGCCTTTTCTGTGCCTTTATGGCATTTTCATTGCATTTTAAGGGAAATGACATCCTCTGTAATTAAAAGAGGAAAGGGAGAGATGCTGCATGCAGTAGTTTGGTAATGAAAAGTCAACTGTGAGAAAACAATTTACATTCCTTTGGATTCTGAATTTCCACAGGTCCCACATTAATCAGAATGGGAGAATCATTTTTCTGCTTTAATTCTTCCCGTGCTATTGAAGAGAGGATGAAGCCACAGGTTTGGGCATTACTTTTTGTTTGTTTGTTTGTTTAAATTTTTAATATTTCAGGTCTATCTTGGTTACATTACTCTCTTAAAATGTGATGCCTGGAAGTTTTATTCATATCTCATTTTCTAATCTCTTCATTGTCTCATTTTTCTCAATGATTAGTCATCTGCCAAACGCAATCCATGCAGCTGATACTGGATAGAGAGAGACAATCATGGTCATGAGCTGTTCAGATTTAAAATAGCAACATCAACACCCACAGTCCAAATGTAGTTTAAATTCATTCTGATCACACAGCTTTAGGAGGGATCATACTCATTTTTCTGAGTTCAGTTTTTCTTTGGTACAGTTTCTCTGTAGGAAAGTCCTTATCCCTGCTGTTTGGAGCATACTGCTGGCAGTACCATGACACTGCCATATGACTTTCCACGCAACATACTTCTCTTATCTACACATGACCAGCACACTGATTTTGTTGCCTGCTTGCTCATCTTAGAGAGGATTTCTATTTTTTTTCCCTCCAAAAGCAAGCTTAAAATAACCACAGCAATTTAACTGCTGGCTTTGCCATGCAGGAAACTTTACTCTCCTTGAGAGTCATACAAATTAGGTAGTGTGTTTTATTGCCCCAGGTTCATGGATGTGTTTCGAGCATAAATGTTCTGTATGAGGTTCAAAGGTTCAATCTTGATTGCAATGCCCCATTAGATCATAAGGCTAATTCCTTTTGTAACCAGCCTCTGCTTTTGCTATCAGCCTATGGTGAGACGGAAATGTTCCCTTCTTCACAGTGCTGAGCACCTGACTCCACCACAAGGTAGGGGTTGCCATATAACCTTTGTGGATCCACGCTTCAGATTCAAAAGCACCCTCAGAAATACCTCAGGACAGGAACAGATGTCCGTAAAAGAAGCAGAGGAATTGAAGGTCTGGTTCTTCAGGGCTATTGGTTTGTCAAAATCACACCATAGCTGTGAAGAAATAAAACAAAATCAGGGCTATATTGTGCACTGGTGACTAATTGCTTGTCTGGCTGGCTGGGTTCATGGGTGGGACTGGCTGACCTGCTGCTCTCCATGCCAGCTCCCCAGCTCGCACTAGGGACTGAATAAATGGAGAGTAAGAAGACATACTGTGGAGATTGAATGGAAAAGGGGGAGCTATTTGTGCTGCAGACATTCAGCATCGGAGCAGCCTCCCTCTGCTCTCCTGTCAGAGCGGAAAGATGAGCTCCTCTGGGATTTCCAGAGGACTGATGTTGGACTCTTAATAATTACCTCTCAAAGTGCTTAGATTTTGCTACAAAATATAGAAAAAACTATTTAATTTGGAGCATAAAATCAGACTGAATGTGTGCCCTTTCTGCAAGCTGTTTTCATCTGCTATGGATAGTGTTATCCTTCTGGATATGGGACATTCATCCTTAATTTCCATGACATCACACAGAACTTGTACCAAAACATAATGTAGTCCCAGAACAGTAACTGTGATGCTTAAAGTGGAAGAGAATGAAAATTCATTCATGAAGCAATAGTTCTGATAATGTAATATTGCCTTTTGCTGTTATGACCTGCATTCATTTTAATGGTATTTCCAACCAAGAGTATTAGACATAAAGAAAACAGCAGTGTCAAGTTGCAGTATATTATGGTCTTAGAATGCAGGAAACAATCATTAATTGTTTCATATTTTGGCACTTCAAGCAGATGGAGTCTTCTGTTATATATGTTAATTTACTCTGGATGTTTATAATGGGTCATTTCATCAACCTAGTGTGCACAAGCTAGTTACAGGTCTTTTTTTTCCAGCAGAGTTAGAGAATTTGTTTAATGAGGCCCAATTTCTTATCATTAAATTCTAATTAATTTTGAACTTGGGACTCTTTTGTTTGTTCTTTCAGCAATTCAGCCATCTCTGCAGTGCAGTAGTATCACCTGGCTGGCTGTGCAACCTTCCGTGACACAGACAATTAATGGTACCTTCTGAAAGTTTGTGAGGTGTACAGCACCTCTCTGCAGGGCAGAGTCTCACAGGCACAAGTACAGGTGCTTTTTAAAAGACTTTCAGGATCAGAAACTTAATTTTATAAAAATAAGAATGCACTTAAGACTCATAAGACTCATTTGTCCCCCTGGTGAAACCAAAGCTTAATTGCTCTTCTTAGAAAGCATCTGAGTCTTAGACACCTCCAGCTGGCTGTATTTGAACTCAGTGGACACAGAAAGCTGCAAGGCTGAGATGCATTAGGTGTTCCTAAATGCATGCCAGTCCCTCCTGAACAAACTATTATGGAAGAACTTTGACATGAAAAATAATGAGATTTTATGAATGTTGTGATTTTCTATAGAGGCCAGGGCTCAGGGACTCAAGTCATTGCCCGTCTAAATATATGACAATACATATAACTGTTTACTGCTTTATAGAAAACCACTGGCTTGACAGTAAAAAGTAATAATTTTCTTTTGACTGTATTTGGATTAGCCATCCCAGAAGATTGCAGAAGACAAAAATCTTAAAAAATAATGCACAAGAAGTCAGGGGAAGTAACAAATTTGGCACGGGTAGTGTGTTAGAGATCTCCTTGTTTCAAGATCAAGACTAATTCTACCAAAATCTTTCCTGAAAGGTATTTGTTAGACATTATTTTAAAACCTCTAAATTATAAAACACTGCTTAATGATTTATATTGTTATGCACTGCTGTCCTTTTCTTCAGGTAATTTTCAGCCCAGTTGAACTCCAGACATTTACTGTATTTATATTTTTTCTGTAATGATAGAAATGAGTGGCTGCATTTTCCTTTCTCTGACTTACTCTTCTATCAGTGATACTTTTGATCTATCAGTGAGACATTTACCACATTCTTGGCTCAGACTTCAACACCTGTCAGGTTGTCTGACATTATAATCTGCCTAATTTATGCAAAGGTCTCTCATGGTGTTGAATACATCAGGATAATCAGGGCGCTATTGGAGTTTTTAAAATTATTACTTTAGTAATTGTTTTATTTTTCTTAGTAATCTAAATGATAGTGGAACTGTAAGATGATCTGAGAACTTATGAGAGGAATAATTTAATATCCATAAACATTTTTTGGATTGACAGTCTTTAAGAAAGTATTTCAGCATGTCAGAAAATTACAAATGGTCCTCAAAGGGTGGATATGTTGAACAGAAAGTAGAAAAAAGGTTTTAAAAATAGATTATACTCTTTAGGGAAAAATGATTAGATATTTCAGAAATACACAGATTAAGCAATGTATTGAATTTGATGAAGCTGTGATATTTTACCTTTTTAATGTTATCTAAATCACAGCTGGCTTATAGACACAGTGAGCAAGTGCTGTAGTAAGCTTAATAACTCATAAATCATCTTTTCCTCTATAATATCCCTTGGTTCCCTATAAGCTTACAATATTGATGATGGCTCCAAGAAAATTAATCAGAATGGATGCAAATATAATGACATTCCTTGCCAGGTAAGTCTCATTAATCCAGCAGCAAGTTTTGCGGAGCATTAAAGGTAAACATTTGTAATCCTCTGCCGTAGTGATCAGCACAAGAGCGGAGTGCAGCATAATCAGGATAGAAAACTGAATGACCATTGGTATCACTCTGGGGAAAAAAAACAAAAGAGAATTCAGCATTAAACCTCAGCACACTGCCACATTTAACAAAAATAAATGTGTAAACAAGTAAGGCTAGGAAAAATCGGTTGTCATAAATCTGAGACAATTAGTCTTAGTTAAAAGCCCAAAGAGAGCAATGTTTTGCCCCTGTCCCATAGGTTTGCCATTGCTTCCCATGGTTCCTTGCTGAGAAACTGAAAAAAGCCAGGGAAATAAATCATTGCCAGTGCCTCTATTTGTCTATGTAGAGTCTGAGTAGCAGGACTGTCCCTTCTTTTGTGACTCAGTCATCCCTTAAGCTTTTTTCAGAGCAATTCTATTGAGCCTGTAGGATCCTGATGCCATGTGTGTATGAACTAGTTACCACTCAGACTGGTTTGGAGGTGGTTTAGTAGAGTATACATCATCTCACAGGTGTCAAACATATTATACTGAGGCTCATGGACTCTTAAGTGAGTACCATAATGCAGCCTGTTTCCTGGAGTAAGTGAGGATATAATAATTACAGAAATGCAAGATGCCCCTCATTTTAGTTATTAGTGGGACAACTGCAGCTAAGAATCTAATTGGTTTCTAAAAAATCAAAAGAACTGACCTACTGTTTTCATGGAAGTCTTTTAAAATAAAACATATGGAAAAGTGTTCCATAATCTAAATGTTTAAATGAAAAGTTGTCTGACGTACCCTATAAACTTTGTTCTTGCAAATACGAAAAGGTAGCTCAATTTCTTTGAACATACCATTAAACCCCATAATTTCTTTTAGCCTAATTTTAATATTACATTGTTTAAATTTTTTCCTTTTTCTTGCTTGAACATGGGACCTGAAGTCAATCAAGTAACGTACATTGTTGGAAGGTGCAGTAAATTGGTTTATTTCACTGAGGAGAAAGCACTCAGTACTTCACAAGTTAAGTTTTTTGGGTCCCCATTTGTGCCAGTCATTGCCTTTCTTTGTCTCTTTTCCCAAAGATCATACCCATGTCAAATAAAAGTAACTCCACAGCTTCTGCAAACCTCTCCCCTCCTCACTCCATTTCCCCTTGCCTTTTTACCATAAGGGGAATGATTAAACTTGAAGATTTGAATTAAGTAATTAAAATTTCTAGTAACCCATCTCCATAAAGTCTCACCATAATGTAGGTATGTAGCTGAAGAGAAAAGGAAACCACACTGATACAATGGCAGGAGAGGATACATGGACATAGCAAGACAAACTTGAGAATAAGTCCATGTTGGAGCTGTCATTTCCCAGTTCTGACCTTGTTTAGAGATAATGGATATAGTCCAAAATATTTACATTAAGAAGACACCAAAGATGCACTGGGAATTTTATGTGAAAAACAAATTTGTCTTCCTCACAGTACTGATGTTAGTAGAAATTGCCTTGAGAAAACGGGATAAATCAGACTGTTTATATTCAAAAGGAACAGTTAGGGTTTTTTAAAGTAGGCATAAGTCAGAGTATATGTGGGGAAATGTTGGTCATGTTGGGGGAAAAAACATAAAAATGTGGGAGACACGTGTCAAGATGAAAGAGATTTAGGTGCAGAACTGTACTCCTGTATGCTATAGTCTGCCTAATTTTAAATTACATTCACAGGAATGTTCATATTTTTTATGACCGAATTCAGATGTTACTGTTGAGATTCACATACATTAAATCTGGTGGTGTTTTAAAGATAATATTTGCTTTAAAATATTCATTTTGGATCATCCAAACACACAATGACTCCTTTAATGTAACAGGACAGAATAATATGCAGTTTGCTTCAAACTTTCTTCTCTATCACCTACTAAAATTAATCAAGCTGACACAGAAGTATGATCAAGGTATAAGATTTTTAAGACAAAATGTCAGCCTCTGAATAATTTACAGTAATGCAGCCGTGGCTTATATGTACAGCTGTTACTCTCAGAACTTCAAAATAAATGAAATTTGCAATGTAGGAGTCCAGAAAAGAAGCTGGGTTAAAAAGGTAGCAAATAGGAAACAATTTTATCACTAACAGAGAGTTTTACTTTTGGACCACGTCTGACCTGCTTTAAGTAAGGTATATATACACCAGGATTTTTTTTCATAGTACTAAGCTATATTTTAATACATATTGAAGTGAAAAATATCAAAATGGAAGTTGTCTTCCCAAATTAATTGAAATAAGAATTACAGGTTAACTTCCATTGAGAGATTCTGTGTAGGAATAACTTTGACACTGTTCTGATGATATACCATTGATGTGAAAAAGCTATATTCACTTGGGTCAGCATTTCAATCCAGCAAGATTTGTCAGAGTTTTGCATGAGTTGAGTACAAGGCACTGGGTCTTCCCCAAAAAGTCCCATGCTCTCCAGCATCTTACCCAGAAGTAAAGCTTGCTTTTGAAAGAAGGAACAATGTAGCCAGTAAAAACAAACTGTACTATGAAGGGAAGAGTGAATAATAAAGAAACAAAGTTTGGAGCAGGAGAAATAGATTTCATTCTGTGTGACTGAAAGTTTTGTGGAAGAGTCTCTGGACTTGCTGGAAGTCCCAGTGCTATCAAGAAGAGACACAATCCAATGATGTCTTGAGAGCAGCTTATGACTATGAAAAATATAAAGGAATCAGAATAGTTTGAGTTGAAAGGGACCTTCAAGATCATCTAATTCCAACACCCCTGGCATGGGCAGAGACATCTTCCACTAGACGAGATTGCTCAAAGCCCCATCAAACCTGGCCTTGAACATTTCTAGGGACTGGGCACCCACAACCTTTCTATGAAACTTGTTTCAGTGCCTCACCACCATCACAGTAAAGAATTTCTTCCTAATATCTAATCTCAACCTACTCTTTTTCAGTTTGAACACATTCTGCCTTGTTCTATCACTACATGCTCTTGTAAAAAGTCCCTCTCCACCTCTCTTGTTGGTGCTGGAAGGTCCTGTAAGGTCTCTCAGGAACCTACTCTGAACTGAAGAACCCCAAATCTCTCAACCTGTGTTCATAGGAGAGGTGCTGGAGCCCTCTGAAAGACGAGAGACAGTCAATAAGTCAAGGGACAAGCACATGGACAACATGTCCATGGAGAAATACTCAAGGGAGTCAGGAGAGCCCATCACCTCTGTAGTTTTGGATACAATTAATCTCACTGCATAGCAGTCTCTTAGATTTATGCAGATAGAAGGCACCTTGAGATTCAGATTGACCTGTTCTCCAGTGGCTAAATTTTGATCCTGGGTTCTGGACACTGACAAAGACTCTTGTAAGGTTAATTCCTTCAGTTTCCCACAGTAGAGCAGTATTCTGCAACACCCTTCTTGCTGTGCAAAGCCAAGTGGCTGTGATCCAATTTGGAACTGATAGTTTCTAACTATATCTCAGAGATATATAGACAGTCTATATATGCAGGTGTAGCCTACCAGGTCTGCTGACCTAGCCTGACCCAGCTCTGAACAAAACCAAATTAAGGCCTTCAGGAAAATTAGGATCAAGCCTCAAGAGGTCATGCCTGAAGACACTAAACATTAGTTCTTATTTTGAACTGCCAAACTTTACATGTGAGAATGTAACCTATGCTATTGAACGCATGCTATTGAATTAAGGTTCTATAAAGGAGCATCTACAGACCTAAGTCTGGGATATAAATCCAAAATTGCAGCATAGTCCACACAGGTGCCTGAGAAGCTGAGACCTTGTATTTGTTCACAATAAATTTATAGGCAACAAAAATTCTTCCACTGTAGCTGTTCAATTGAAGATTGATGTGCTTGTCTCTTGCCTAAGCCTGCTTGATTTAAAAACAAAACTGAAGCTGGCACAGTATGACCACTCAGATGAACAATTTAGTATCTGTGCTAAGATTTTGATGGGAGTATGCTGATAGGATCAAGTACAGTAAAGTACAGAGACAAGGTTAGAGGAATAACAACAAAAACCAAAAAAAACCAAAAAACAAACAAAAAAAAATTTCTCTCCATGATCTTCTCTCAGGACTAGGATACCTGGCTTGGATCACCCCTTCATTCAAGAAGAGATTCAAGACCAACTGATTTTCTTTTAAGGGGTTCCCTTACTACCAAGAAGTGACGTTTAAAAAGAGTTTTTCCTTCCCCCTTCTTCATGTACAGTCCCAAATCAACTGACTTGAGCCAAAAGGAAAACTTATGTAAAACAGAAGATGCAGGTGTTTAAATTAACAACAATTTGAATTCTGCTTTTCTCCCTCACAAGAACAACCCAGTGAAAAATGGGCAGAAATAAGAGTAGTTCAGCAGTCTACTCTAGTATGACCTACTGTCCATGTGAGCATATAAAAAGTTCATTGCAGGAAATTAATGAAACTCCCAGGCCTCTCAGATGGAGAAGATGAATCACTGCAAGGTTGGCAATATAATATAATGGTTTCATAGAGGATAATTATGGTTAAAATATGGCATTAATTTATGTCACTTAGAGTAATTTCCCCTACTTCATATTTCAAAGAATGAAAATTATTGCAAAGATTTTTAAATTCAGTAGTGCATCTACCCTGTCAGAAAAAAAATATATGAATGGATCAAATATTTATTCTTAGGGAGATAGATATGAACCAAGATACAATTCTGAAACTTCTATACACATTAGACTTGAAATATGATTCCCTTCTTTAACACAGAGACTAAGGTAAACTCTCTGCCCAGAGAACCTTAATAATATATGTTAGATGACAATTTAAATTGCATTTTCACCAAATTTTCACAAATCACCTAAAGACTCAGCTTAAAGAATATTCACACATCTACTTCAGCAAATACAAAATTTCATCCTTGTTCAATAGGAATATGAAGCATTCACTGAAAAACTCTTATATGTGTTTTTAGGAAATGGGTAAGTTACCATGAGGACTGAATTAGAATTTGTTAGTGGTTTCATGGAAATTATTTCCATGGTTTTCCACCCTAGTATTTTACTTCTCTGATATTTTCCAGAGGCGTAACAAATGAATATGCAGTTATCTAAAAGATCCTCTGAATCCAAATCCTGTCTGACTTTGTGATAGTTGGTCCAACTGCTCGCACCTTGAATTGCTTTTAGAACTGGAACTTAGGAAATTTGAACTTCCAGATTATTTTCTCATTCAATATGTTTAAGCATATTGAAACCTTCTCACTCAAAACCCCTATCCTGTTATTTTAGGGCTGCTCATCTGTTGACAGGCATGCTTTTTTAAAAACTGAAACACATTTTTGAAGCAGAGTATCGGAACTTGAAAAAACAAGACCAAAATTTGTCTTCTTAAGCCTTGACAGTGATCTGCAGCTCCTGAAAGAACATAAGAACTGCAATAAAGCACCCATGTGTCTCCAAAACTTCTCTCACAAAAGGGGTAGTGATAAACATCCTTTCCCTAAATATCTCCCCAGGTTCTGGCAATCAACCTTTCAGGGCATTCTTAAAGCCAAGGTTATATATTTTGAAAATCCTTTGCTGGTCTTTTCTTGTAGGAATTTATCTATTCTTCTTTTTGTCCTATTTGTATTTTCAGCCTCTTTAACACTCAGTGACAAGGAGGTCCTCAGGGAAAAACACAAGACTACTGTCAATATGAGAAACTAGGAGGTGAGACAGCGGCAGGCAATGTGCTTGTGTGACTCCTTCCCCCTCACTCCAGTGGCACTAGACACCCTCACAAGAGTTAAAAGAGATGAATCTGTGCAGATAGGAAAAAAAAGTGTGTTTTTCTTTCTTCTTTTTTTTTTTTTTTTTTTTTTTTTTTTTTTTTTTTTTTTTTTTTTTTTTTTTTTTACTAGTATGGCAGTGATTGATATAGCAGCAGAACTCTTTTTGGAAAACTGGGTCTGTTAATAAGATCCATAAATCTTCTTGTACATATTGAGGAAAAAAATAACAAACAAACAAACACACAAGCAAACAAAAATATCTACCAGAAGTGAAGAACTTTAAATGTGTATTGGGATAAGAGTGTTTAAAAAGCAAGCAAACTTGCTAGGGGAAATATAGCACATAAGGAACAACAGAAGGTCACGTACTACTCTGGGTGCTTTCTCAGCTGAGAATTACAAAATATGAGACACCACTGCTACAGAATGTAGTTGCCTGCCTGTACCTAACCACCACTTTGGTGTTCTTAGACATAAACCTGGTAACTCACATCTTCCAGAGATGATCCAAGAAATCTTGCTGCACTACTGTAACACAATAAATGTCTTATTTCTTGTAGAAACAATGGATTTTCAAAGTTACTCTACTGTGAGCCGTAAGTTTAGGTTCATCTGAGTGTTAGAAACTACCTGAAAAATACGTTCACCTGGGCATTTGTGTTTTAACACTCGCTCTGTCACAGACCAAACAGACCAAAGGCTTGTAATAGTGGCAGTCCTGTTCTAGAAAACTGACCTCAGTCCTTACACACACTCTTGTGATCTCATTATTAAATTGTAGACAAACAATAGGTTTGAGTCTGTGAAACGTGGACACCGAGGTCTCATCTATGTCACACTGTCATTACCTTGATAGGAATATATTGCTTGGTCAGCCCCAAAGAAGAGCAGAAGTGAAAACAGATCTACCAGATCATCTCCGTACTTATTAATGGCCTGAGGCTGCTTTTCCCAGCCGGGCAAATCACACTGTCAGCAGCAAAGCCAACAGCACAATTCTCTTACAAAGCATTTATGAAACAAAACTGAGAGAATCACTGATACCAAGGTGATTACCAGTCAAAGAGGCACAGCTATTCTGGATCATGTTTCAGACACACTGTGGCTAATTTTTGTAACCCAAAATTTCCACTTAACTCAGTGGTAGTTCTACTTGAAAACATAACAACATAACATCAGTACATGCTGCTGTCTCCTTTGCAGATAATGTGGTAAAAAAGTAGTTAATATTGCAAAAAAAAGTGAACAAATATTTTCAAACACTTCTAGGGAACAAGCAGATTTTATTGGTTCATTGCTCATCAATCCTAGAAATGTTATTCCACCGTGTCCCCAAGAGTGCCTTCAGATATAGAGATATATTTCTGTATTTACCTGGAAGAAGGGAGCAAGCTTTGGATAGCGGTGATAAATACAAGAACAATAAATGCACACACCAAGTTTGATTTGAATACTTCATCCCGCATTTGAGAATACTAGAATAAAAAAAACACACACAGAAAAGTAAATTAGCTCTTAGCACATGCAGTAGTTTCATTAAGGCTGCTGTATATAGGAGACATTGGGAAAATTAGCACAGTGCACTAATAAATCAATAAACCTGAATTTGTGTTTTATAATCAAATGCAACAAATAAATTATTAATAACATGGTAAAATATTTTTACCAAGAGAGCAAAGCTCTGTGATTTGCAATACAAAGTTGTTCTGCTTGGTTCAAAATTATTTCCTTTAAAAATCCTGAGGTAGATACCAGGAGCTTTTGCTGCTGAGTAGAATATTAAACAATTAATTGCTTAATAAAATACTTAACAACCAGAGGAACCACGAGTTTCCTCACATGAAGACAAGCACTGGAGTCATCTGTGACTCTGCATTCATGATGGCACAGAGGTGTCTCCATGATGGTCTAATTGAGGCCACTCTGCTACTTTTTGTAGTTTTCTTTTTACAGAAAATTACATTGTTAGAACATTCTGTGACTATTTGGGATGCTGGGCTGCTGGAAATCTGTGTCCTAAGTTATTCAGAGGCTGTATGGAAACTTGATGATATGGGCATTCTCCAAAGGTAAGAGACTATTTGAGGTGCATTATTATAAGGATTTATTGGAAAAGTATTTTTCCTCAGCATATCAAACCACTGAGAAAGCTAGCAGGTTCCCTTTTTATGGGAGTTACCAAAAAAAGGAGGAAGAGATACATCAATAGACCGTGGTGGATCAGTTAAAGTGAAAACATTACCCAAGTCCTCAGCTGGTATTTATCATTGCTAATTCAATTAAACTGCAGTTGTTTACAGTAGATGAAGATTAGTCTATAGGAATATTTTTTATAATTCTCTATATCCTGTATGGATGCCACCAACTTTTCTTTGTCTTATAAGAAATTCTTCAAAGGCTTGACCCAGTCATTTTTCTTCCTCTGAACAATAACTTCATTCTGTTTAAACCTTTGCAGTTTTAAAGGGGCTGAACAAAAGGATAACAGAATCAAAGCAATATCAGATACCAGAATCTCTCTCCAGAAATTCCTACCCCGGAAATAGGGTAAATGGCTATTATAAATGCCTAGAAAGCACTATAACAGAAAAAAATGATTAAGAAATATGTCAAGAACATACATTGAGAGATTTCAGCTATGAACTGGATTTCATAGCTAATTCGGTCTTGAAGAGAGATCCTATCTAGACTTTGACTATATTCCCTTCCTGGACCTTTGTTTGGGACATCATCTCAGCTATAAACATCTGGTCAAAACAGTCTCAAGCCCCCAGATGGAAAAAAGGTTTCTCACTTCCCTGTTCCTGTTTGTTACAAGTAAGAGATCGGGTTTATTTGTTGGTGTCTCTCATTTTGACTTCTCCTCTCCTGTGATTATACCTTGTTTCTGCTGTTGGCAGTACCACTTTGGCATGATTTTTGATAGTGCTCACAGGCAATTCCATTTCATTTTGCTGCTGGAAACCAGAGGCACTGACCCTGATTTCATGTGCAAGGAAACAGAACTGCATCAGTCTGCATAAATAATGGACCAGGGCTTTTTTCAAATAGGGAGAAAAAAAAGGTATGTTCCTTAAAATACAACATGAAATCCCAACTGTTCCATAGGGAAATTAAAGCAAACTAGATAAATGAAACACAAATATAGAAAGGCCTGCTGTGTTGAGCATTATGTCAAAAGGATGGATGCTGTGTTCTAACTCAGTTACAACATTGTGATGAGGAATTGTTGACATCCCTAGGCAGCACTGACATAAATGATAAACGTAACATTTCTGTAGCAGTCTACCCCTTAATGACTTGGAGAAGTAATTGAAGGACTGACTAAGCCTCAAGGCCCTTCAAAAAGCATGGGGAGGCATGTAGCCAACCAGAGCTGTGTAGAGTGGTTGGAAGAATCTTGATGTGACCTTGTCTGCAGTGCAAACCTTCATTGCAGCATCCCACAGACCCACCTGTGCTCGTGTGACCTGCTCATGGCACAGTGAAGGCTCCCATGGGGCTTGGGCCATTTGCCTGCTGGGAAGGAACTGTTTATCCATGTTCTTACCCAGCCAGCTGGCTGAAACTAAGAAAGGCCAGGTTTCTTCTTTTGAGTAGTGCTGCTTATTCCTCACCCCTCTTTTCCAAGACCTCTTTGAAAGGGGAGGACCAGGAATACAACAGACTTCACATGTTTCCCTAAAGAAAATATTTGCGCAGTGGTGAGGAAGGTTTTTGGTTTTATCCTCACTGCTGCTCTTTGACCCAGATGGGACCTTTTGGATGAAAAGGGAGACCAGTTTTTTTCTTCTTCAGAGTAATGGTGAAAAAGCTTCTGCAATACGGGAGAGGGACAGAAGATGTATCAAGAAGTAAAAAAACCGAGAAGAAATGAACTCCTGAGAAGACCAAAGAGCAGACAGAGATCTAGTTGCTGACCAATGATAGAAAAGTTGCTGAACAGGCACAGTTTGCCCAGTGTCTCTTGCAGACCTCCTTGCAACTGGAAGTTGAAGGAAGGAGGTGACGCCTGTGTCTGCTGGGATACAGCAAGCAGGAAGAATAAAATTGTTTTCCTCGTCATTTAACTTCTATTTATCTTACACATCAGAAATTCTGAAACAGAGAAATTCAGATATTCAGGTCCAATGTTTGAACTAAGAAAATGTGTACTTTGAAATTCAAAGCTCTTTTGGTATTTCCAGTGTGCTTACTTCACAGAAAATCAGTAAATGCTTCACTTCTAAGCCCAGCCTGATTTCTAATCCAAGTACAAATATGCAGGAAGACTTTGAATATTTTTATACAAACCTTTACATTGGAAGCTTTCTTTAATAAAACCCTATCAGCATGTAAAATTCCCTGCCTCGTACCTAGGCTTTACCCTGCATGAAAGCATGGTATGGATATTTTCAAGTCACTGATATTTAGGTAGATCATCATGATGGTATCTTTTAATTATTGGAATAATCTGAAGTAGTATCAGATTTTCCAATGAACTATTATATATTTGGAAATTTTAGTATCTTTTCATGACACCGTCAGAAGTACTTTCCTGTGATGAGTTGCTCTGTCTGCCTAGATGTTACTTGTGAAAAGAACCTCTAGCAAAATTGAGGGTGAATTGTCTCTAAGTGATATATCAAGTGCTAATGAGTGAAACACAGGTTAGTAATGACTAGTCCAATTGGGTAAAGAATCTATAAAATATACCAGGTGGGGATCCTGCACAAATCCTATGGAAAAATGAAGTATTGCAGAATTCATGTGGAAATACACATACTGCCTCATAGAGATAACCCATTCTCTAATGTAACTGCTACTGCTTGCTGTGGAACACACGTATATTCTATCACCATAGATGGATAAAGAGCAGTGAGATAAGAGAAAAGTGGGAAGATGTTCCAGTGGCTTAAACTGCAGTGATATAGCAGTCATTTGAGCCAGTGTAAACCAGGATCTGAGCTAGCTCCATGGTAGATTTGTGCATGTTGATTCCAGAATTCCTTTATTTTTTTTTCATTCTTTTGAAATCTTAAAGGCAGAAAAATGGAAATTTCATTGCTAATGTAAACCTGATGTCTGGAATTTTTTTATGGTGAGAAAATTCAAACCAACCCAGACGGTTTAAACAGAAGTCCACTATGACATTTCGGATCCATTCATGTCACCCCATGATCCCACATCATGGTAGTGCTGTTACTAATGTAGGAGGAAAAAATCTAGTTTATTGTTCATGTGCTTACTCCCTTCTCTGTCATTTGAGGTACAGAACATTAACACAATTCTCACTGAACAAGGTAAGGGTAACACTTTTTGGCCAGGACCTCAGCTATGGGTGCTGGCTTTTCTGCCTCCTGTAAACGCTGAAGTCTGGGGTGAGAGGCACGTACAGATTACTGAGCTGGGTATTTAGCAGATGCCAGCGCTGCCTGAAAGTGTGGTGGCTAAATGAGAGGGCACAGGATTTTACATGGTGGGGGAGATTACTTTACTTCAGAGTTCCCTCTGTCTTGAAGCAGTCACTGTGCTGAGCAGGAGGAGAGAGTCAGCCAAGGGAATGGCAGTGGGAGAGGGGAGGCCCACAGACACGAACTGTCAACCCTCTCAGCCACACCACGGGGAGCAGCTCAAGGTGTTGGTGTAGAAGGTCGTGTAAGCAGTTGCAAAATGTTAATGGCTAGAAAACCACAAAATTCCAGACTGAAAGGTTAGGGGTGGGGGGGAACAGAGGGAAAAGGCTGCTGAAAGAGCTTTATGATGCTCCATTTAAACCTATGTTTTGTTTGTTTCCCAAATGGACAGGAAGAAGGGAGAAAGTGGTAATAACATAAGATAGCATGGAGGAAATAGCTAATTTCTGCGGGAAAATGATTAAATATTACTTTTTCCGTTACTTCCTGTAGCCTATGGTTAAACGCTAAGGTTATAAGGACAAACCTCTAATTATTGCACAGGTATGCAGGAGGGAAGAGATATTTCCCATGCTGTCCCACAAGACACTTGCTCCCATCTACAACAAAGAGGACACAATGATTCATCTTCCCTTAATCCATGTCATTCCTTTGTATCCTGGTACATTCCTCATCACTATCTGAGCACACTCATGATGTCCCAGCACCCTGACCAGAAGCAGGAAGTTGATGACCAGAGGCTGTCCAGCCTTTGGAGGTGGACATGCCAGAAAACATAAAGCAGTGTTGATATTTTTAAAAGTTTACTCCTCCATAATATGAGAAACCAGATTAATTTATGGAACAGAAAGAAGATTCAGTAAACTTTACTGAAAGGATTTTGTGTGCATATTGCCTGTGCCTACTGGTTGGCACACTTAAGGAAATACTGAATGAAAGCATCATTCTCCAAACACTGCAGCCCAGTTCTCCATTGGAAATGTCCTACTGGGAAGAAAATTTATCAAACCTGCTAAAATGTTAACTTTCAAATAGACTTTTTGTCATCCAGATGCAATTAAAAACTTTATTAATATTTTAAATCTGACCTATGCAATGTGATGGATTAGAGCATGGTTCTTTTTTTGGTTCCTTAAATTGCATTTAAATTGAATTCTACACTTCCTTTATAGTTTTTCTTTGTGGCTGACAATTGTGAAATCTAAAATAATAAGAAAGTTTATATTCTGGATAGGGGATCTGATTCTGGGCAATGTCCCTTTACACCAGACCATCCTCAGGCCTTGTGTGATTAAATAGAAATGTAAAGCGAGGTGAACCATTGACAAGTTTGCTCATTCAGCAAAGTTGTTTATAACCGGCTGCTTCCTTCTTTGAACAAAAAAAATTCATTTTTTTTAATCTTATTTTTTAATCTTGTATCTTGAAAAGATTAAAGATTATTCATGACTTTCAGGACTTTATGTAGTAATTCAGATGATATCGGAGAGCTTGAATTTCACTTCCGCTGGGTCCCGGTCAGCTTTGCATGACTGCACTGAAAGAAATATCTTCATATCTTCTGTTTCAGCAGATAATTATTTGTGTATAATTTGGTTTTGAGGGTTATACCTTGTGTCTCAGTGTACATATCCTCACGGGGAAATGGAATCTTGTATTTTTGTTTTAACAAACATTTCTTGTTTCTTCTACAGTATTACTAGTGCAATAAAGGCTTAAATATACTTCTAGCAGAATTTTTCTTTTCCAGTTGAGTATTAAAGCTCTCACCAATCAGTCTTTCTGAGGACTAGTCTCCCATATGTCAAGTAAAAATGTTTGTTTTCCAGTGAAAATTAGAGTGATGATGGAGAAGTGAGCCTCCATCCTTCCAACTGCCCACTACTTTTATTTCCTTTCAGTCAAGTGCACATAGTATTGCAGACCTACTGTTGCTGCACTGTAGTAGCATATGAATTATCAATGAAAGTCAATGAAATCATTTGAGATCTGTGCAACCTCACCTCGTGCCATCAGCTTTCGAGTGTTCTCCCATTACCTTATCTTTTAAAACTTATAATTTACATCTGGATGTAGACTGAAATAGAAGTTAATGAGATCATATTGATGTTGAGAAGCAGCAAAGACACGAACAATATTTAGCTCTCAGAAATAGATTTTTTAAGAAGAATGTTTAAAACAGAGTTGAAAAATTAATATTGACTTAAAACAAAAATTGCAACTGCATAGAGGACCAATCAGAGGGATTCTATGACTAAATGGAAGGAACATATCTATATAAATATAGATATATACTTTTTGAATAGAAATGTCAGTTTATTAATATGCTTAATCATCGTTAGTGCCAAAGTAACCTGTCATCTGTTACAGAAAACACTGCTTGTACTCAATACCAAATTCAACCCGGCCAGTGGCTGCTGTTTTTGGAAACTGGGTTTGCTCAGTGTAGGTATTTTTCAACAACAAAATGCAATCGTTTCAGCATTACAACACCTGCATCATGTCACTGTGCATTATGAACTCTAGCTCAGCCCCGCCTTCTGGAAACTGAAACAAAATGAAAAAGAAAAACAAAGCAAGAAAAAAACCAACACAAGCCAGAACCTACAGCTTCTCTACTTCAGTGAACATTTATTACAGTTTGAGTTGTGAATAATGCAGCTACCAAGCCCCAGCTACCTTATGCTCCAGGCTGGAGTCTTTAAACATCAGTGAAAAAGGCTTGATATGCTCTCTTCTCAATTTATCGCCACTCCGTAAGTCGATGGTGTGCTCTATTCGCTTGTTAATTTCCTCAGGCCCAGACTGGACATGCAAAGCTTGTGCAAGATGGTTTGGAAGCAGATTTATTGAATTTCTTGTTAGGGCAGCCAGAGTCTAGGGGAAAGCACATGCAAACAGAATAAACCTGCTGGTCCCCTTGGGTTAAAAATGCAATGTTTTAGTTCATGTTGCATTGCAAACCATTACAGCATTCCATGCAATTCATTCAATGAAATCTATAGAAGTGTAAAATAATAAGTCTGTTCCACTAAACACATACAGTACCTTTAGGGGAGCACTTTAATGCCTTCTTTTTATAGACTAGGAGGTTTGTTGCTGCACTGAGAATTAGAACTATATTCCCCTTTTCAAACCTGATATTTAATTATTAAAGCATGCATGAGGGGAATACACACACCAAAATCACAGCAGGGTATCTGACTCAGTGGTGTGTTTTAATAAATAAGAATGGAAGCCATATAAAACAAAACCCACAACACAGGAGTAATGAAGTTTTTCTTATCTTAAAGTCACTGGATGTGTGTAGTTAAGGAACAGATCAGTTAGTCAGGACTGAAGAAGGTGACATTTCTGATTACTTCAGCAGGGGTTTTCAGATAATATGTTCTTCTTCACTACTGGTATATTTCAGCCAATCTAGATTACAGTTAGGCTATATGATTTAATTTAACTGTAATTCATACTATTATTTAAAATATTGTCTCAAATGCGTTATTCCTTTGGTATTTCAATGACTAATCAAAGTAAAAAAGTGAAAATACTTTTGCTTCACAAAGGAATTTTAGCAGAGATAGTATGAAGGGTATTTAATATTCAGCAAAGATTTAGAGTTTGCTTGCATAAAGAGAATAAGTCATTCCCATTTCATGGTGTCATTTCATGACACAAACCACAGTGAAGCAGCTCTTTCCCACTTGAATGGGAAAATAAACTCTACTACTGTAATATTCCCAAGGGTTAAGAAATGTTAATGAATGGAAAGGATGTGAAACTTCATACATCATAGCATGAGACATTTCAGCATTATTATGAATGAGAAATAAAATTCTGCCTGAGAAAAGTTATTTCATACGTCCTTACTGGAAAGATCTTCAGCTATCCCTCCTATGGGGCATGGTTGAAACAGGAGCTTAGGATGTACTGTCACCAGATACCCCTGGAAAGCCAATTCTTTTGTATCATGGGATTCATAGGGCAAATGCTATGGGGAGGTTTCCCTTGTTCATATTCAAACTATAATCAACAGACATATTCTAATGAATCTTGGACAGAACATTAAAACACAGGAAGGATCTCAGGTACCCACTGCCAAAGCCCAATGGACAACTTTCCTTACAATCCTAAAATCAAGTCCATGCACTCTGGAGTCACAGATATTATCTCATATTCCCTCTTATTTTTGGTAACTTAAGATCCAAAAATACAGTGTATCAGGATTGAAATCTCTCTGTTTAAGTGAAAAGCAGTTTTCCTGTTTGCTTAGTAGAAAAAGGACTTCAATAGAAGAGGTTTGGGAAGACACTCCACTCAAATCCTCCCTTCTTCTGTCTAGCAAATCAGTATCATAACATTGGGAGAAAAAAAAAACACCATCAAAGAAACTTTTCTCACACCAAAGTTTCAGATATGTCTGAATTCATATCTTGGCCTTGGAGAAAACAATCAAGGCAAGTGGATAAATGCTATATTACTACATGCTGTGACACTACTTTAGTTTAAGTACTCCTATCTCTTTTAAACTGAGCTAAAACGAAAAGCTTTTATTAACTTTTGGTGGCTGAAAAGGCACAAGTCTGAAGTCCCTGTTATAGGATGAGATCACATCAGATGGTGGTGTGTAAATTGACTCCTCAGAATTACCCTGTATTTCTACTTCTCCACTGGAAACGAGGGTGGAGAAAGTTTTATTTATATGAGAAAAATAATCTCAGTTCATCCTAGTAAGCTACTATATTTTGGTTAAAATTCTATTTTAAGCTGTGATTGATATGAAGGCTTGTCTTCTTGCTGAGTGTATGAAGTGTTTTACAACTCATGGTTGATGAAAATGATGTAATATCACCACTATGGCCATGGTGCCTGCAGTATTGGTGCAGAAATGGACTCTGAATTTGCATTTATATTCAGGATATAACAAGGAAATTCATAATTGTGTTTCACAGAGTTTTCTCTCCTTCACATAAATACGCATACTTTAGAAAACTGCTTCCCTGTATTTAGAAATAAAAACAATGAAAAAATATGCAAATTATTGTCTCAAGAATATGTTCTAAGCACATTTTGTCTCTTATCCCCCTCTTTGCTCCACATCTTTGAAGACTTCTTTATGCGAACACAAAGAAATATTCATTCTTCCTATTATCTCTCCTACACTTTTGTGAGCAGCTCTATGGAAGACACAGTTGTGAATTCTACAGTGAGCTTTTGAAGTTTTCTGATGCTGACAATAACCATTCGTCATACAGGAACAAACATAAGGCTCTATTTAAAAAAAAGCCTAGCCAAACTTGCATCTGAAACTGAATGAAGATGAATTAAAACAAACAAATCATAAAACTCTGGCTTTAGACATGTTTTATAGAGATTTTAAAAGGTAGCTTAGATTAGATTTTACTTCCTTCCTGCAAAGTTTTCCTGCAACAAGTCCAAGTATCCTGCGGTCAAAAAGAAGGGAAATTTTTAATCAGTGCCATTTGGAAAACCCTAGGAAGGTTTCAAGTTTGTTTTTTTTTTTTCATACTGCAAACATCAGGTTTTGGAAGGAAATAGGAAAAGAAAAGGTCACATTCTTAAAAAGACAGACTGCAGGTAGGATTTAGTTCAAGAGGAAGACACCTAAATGAGGGTGTCTACATGTTTGATGTCTACATGCCCGGTGTTTAAATTTCTATTTCTTCCAATACACACTCCAGATGCTTTCAGTTGCCCAATCATATGTAGCTCTGGCCAGCTGAGATGCCTTAGGGAACTGGACAGATGATGGCAGGAGCCAGGAGACGTGGCACTAGACACAGGGACGCCACATGCCAGTGGTCAGTGGTGAGGACCAGCTGGGGTATGCTGGGGTGTTTCAGCATAGAAATAACAACAAAAACAATGAGGGCAGCTGCAACAGGCAGGTGCCTTGGTTTTGAACTGAATTCCACCCTTTTTTTAGACTTCTCTGTCATCTTGGCAGTCTTCAATATAATTTCTGTGCTAACTGTTAAGCCTCTCTGCAACCACTACTAAGGTACACCTATAGAAGATGGACACTTTAATATGCTGTTTATCCTAATTCACATCCTGACAGGCCCATCGGGTGCCTCCAGCAGCACACACAGTGACCATGTGATGTTATACTCCTTTTGTAAGGTACATGGAAGAAATCCAACTTTATCAGCTGTTAATTCATTCTAGAGGAGGAGGCCTTCACTCTCTTGATATAAAATAGCTTCTGTCCAACTTTCTTTGCTTTAAGAAAGAAGCCCAGACACTAGTTTCAATAACAGAAGCCTCCATCCATCTTGGGCATATCTGAATTTCAGACAGGAGCTTGCACCCTTGGCTTACCTCACGATCAGAGGACGGGCACACAGTGACAACTGGGCTGTAGACAGGTGCATTTTTTGGTAATATCTGTGACTGCTTACATAAAAAATGGTTATTTGTTCCTTACTCATATAAACGCATCTACAATGTACTGATTTAGGCTGTCCATAGACCATGAGTTTGAGGTGATGAGTATGGATTAGAAAAAATTAGAGTTTGGCACAAGAACTCACCAGAGATTTCTTTTCACATGCTTCCTAACATAACCAGAGTTAAAAGTAAGGTACATGTGATCGGTTGCTCAGATTTTGTTGTAACTTACATTGGGTGAAGAAATCATTTAAATTCTATCAGCAAAAATTCAAATACAGAGAATGATTCATTGTTGGGTTGCCGCTACTGGGATTCTCAAAGCCTGCTGCTTACAGTGACCTTTAAGCTGCTTAATTAGTGTTATTAAATGCTTATTCTGTCCAAGACTGACACACCTCTGGAAAAAGCTACTATATTCTAGTATAATTTAAATCTATCATCTGAATTTTTTAGCTAAAATACATTATTTATGAGCAATACTACCTGTTGTCTCAACTGTAAATTAAAAATTACATAATAATTGAATCATAGATGGAAGAGCAGATTTTCAAAATCTTGTCTCCACCAAAAGGCTTATTGTAAAACTGTGTAATATAAAATTACAGCTTTTCCCAACACCATTCCAAATTCTTAAAAAAAACAGCGAGAAACTATTCTAAAGCAGATTGTTTATTGCCAAAAGAAAAAAAACGGTTTAAAGCAACTGTTAAGCTATGCCTATTTCAATTATTTTCAAGGCCTTTTTACTAGTATTGGGCAGGAATTGATCAATAATTGAATAAACCCACTAATCCTTTATTTCATTCATTGTCTTTGTCAGCATCAAGGTCAGGTTAACTGAGAAAATGACCAACAAAATGATAGCCTACTCTGCATAGATATTTTTGGACTACAGAAATCAAAATGCCTTAAAGAAAAAGAGAGAGATCAGAAGATATTCACAGCAGCATGCACCCATACCTCTATTCCTAATAAATGACAATAGAGAGACAGGTCAACAAAATACAGAGAATAGTATAAGGCAGTGTACATGCAGAGACACAGATGTACAGAACATATATAAAACAGGTGTTTTATATAACAGCAAACTGAGCCATGCTCCAATTCAGTTTGAAGAGATGAAGACGCTGCTGTGGGCTGATTGATTGTGAAGTTTTATCACTTCTGAGCACATTTGTAAGAAGCAGAAGACGGTTGACAAAAGCAAGACCGCCACACAACAGTGCTTAAGCTTCAACAGACAGTTCAGACAAGTAGGACTAAGGATGTGCAGCAGAAGAAAGGATATATCATGTCATTACAGATCCCTCAAAGAAAATGAAAGAAAACTTCAGCTGACCTTGCTTCATAAAGACTCATCAGTCTTTCAAGTGCAGTGTAAAGAGTGGAATCTGAGGCCATTTTAACCTTTCCATCTTTAATTCCTCTAAACAAGCAGACCTCACAAAAAACTATTTTTTTTTTACTGTACAATTGTTGGTTCCTGGGTTGCTGGCAATCAGCCACACAGTGCTTTTGGAAAGCATCTGATCAGGAGAAGTTGCTATTATCTCATATTTCCATTGAGCTACAGATGTCTTTACAATCTAACTCATCTGCTAGTGAACCTTAATTATGTCTTACAGTATGGGTTTTTAATATTTTTTTGTTATAAAAAAGTAAACCTTATTTCACAAGGTGCTTATTTTTTCTTCCTTCCCTCGTATATCAATAAACTACTTTATGCTTTTTCCTCTGGCAAAATGTCCTTTCTCTCATCCCCTTAATTTGATGGCACTGCAGTAAAGCTATTCAATGAGATATACTCTCTGACTAGAATGTTGCAGCTAGTTTAGTAACATTAGATTTATTTTTAATTACTTCTTTGTGGAGTGGTTTAATTAAAACTAAGCCCTGCAGTATTTAATTTCAGTTGGGAAAAAGAAAAAAAACAATGAACCCAGAGTCTCTGGTTCACTGGCATTTTCCCAGTTTGGATACGTGATTTTTTCTGCCTTGAAACAATTTGTTCAATCCTCTGCTGTTACAGTACATGTTAGAATAAAGGTTAAAGATGAATTTGTCTCCTCTGAGGCCTCCATTATTGAAGTGCACTCAATCATGCATTCATATGCAATGACATTAAAGGAAGTTTGACTTACGTTTTGTTTTCCCACTATGTTATCAAATGGAAGTTCAGGGCTCCAGGATCCTTCGGTAAACGTAGCTCCACTGTTTCTCCTGTCAGAGGAGCTGACAGCCTCTTTCACAATATCTTCAGGTAAAGTCAACAGACTCTCCTCAGGTTGTTTAATTAAATAAGTCTCAATGTTGTGTTTCCTCAGGAACTCATTGCGCTCTTTGCCATGCCCTTCTTCCACTTTATAATCCCCATTCAGGCAGTCCAGAGTGGCTTTGGAGATGTGAATCCTCCTGCATAAGTGAAGTAAGTAGTAGTAAATACTGATTGTGCTCGATTACACATGGGTTAGAAGGAGGTTTTGAACACTGCATATTGTTTAACTTCATGGATAAATAGAAATTTGCTCTTGCAAATGATGAAAATTAAATAGCATATTCAAAAACATGAGCTTTATTTGTGGTCAAGTACTCTCAAGATATGTTTACATCAATAAGATGTCATTAATGCACAAAAACAGGAAAAACATTTTGATATTCACACCTGAAACTTTTGCTCATAGTTAATAGTTTAATGGGAGACCTTCCTGAGTAAAATGCTATTCTGAGTGAAAGAAAATTGTACTTCAGGGAAATATGTTGAGAGAAAAATAAATGGTAAGCATTAGAGTGGTTTATGTGAAGGTCTTTAATTTCCTTCAGTTTCCTGAGGTAGCTTAGACATTTGGAATTGGTGGTCTGATTGCACCTGAAGCAGGGAAATAGGGGAGCTATGCAAAAGCGAGAGAGGTAACAATTTCTATTAAGACTAAGCAATGAGTTCAGTAAGCTTTGGCCAAAGTTGATTTAAGAGATTACATACAAAAGAGCTCAGATTTTGCAATGGTATGATAGGAATTTGGTTGTCTTCCAACTCAACTACTTTTAAGAAATCTTCAAATTCCTACATGTTGGGTGAATTGCAGACTCCTCTAGAACACATCAACATGGTCAGCCATGCTATATTGTACAATGCAGCATCATGAAGGCAGTAAGAGTTGCTCATTAGGCATCTATCTAACCCAAGCAAATAGCTATAGTGACTCCTTAAACCAGCTAATTTTTTAAACTTTGGGTATATGTCACTTTCTGAAAGACAGACTTGCATACAGATTCCTAAAATTCAGTGAGCTAAAATTCTTGATCCTTTCTTGATGACACATGCTGAGGTGCCTTTCTCAGGAAACATAATTTGGTTTCTTCCTGTGAAGGAAATGGTCCTTGCACAGCCCTTTGGGAACTTCCTTCTGGAACTCAAAGGATGCCAATAGAGAGTTGAATTGCATAATATTTTGATAGAATAAAAGACTATAAGTGCATATATGATGTGTATGCATTGCCAGAAAATAAAGTGCTAGTTGCATTTAAGCAGTGTGAAGTGCCCAGGAGTATCAGAACTTGGCAGACTGTCTATGTGGAGCATTAAATATCAGCATCTAATTAAAAGATCAAAAATTTGTAGCCCAGACATTTTTTAAGCTGTCTCAGCTTCCCTGCTTTTTCCCAGGGTTTGTGCAACTTTCTCTTTCTGAAGTCATGTTGATATAATGATCACAGAGATTAGTAGTACTTTGTAGTCAAAAATCAGTATAACTCATGGTAAAACCCAGTAAAAATGTTTCTCAAATATAAGCAATTTTGGCCTGGACTTAAACAGCAAAGCATGTGACCTCTCAGAAAGAGGATGAATTTCCTAGCTCTAAGAAATCTAAATAGGCTTAAGTGATTTAAGTAAAGTACTAACCTAAAACTAGAGAAAAAAAAAAAAAAGAAAGAAAGAGAAAGTGATACACTAGTTGCCAGGGTGACTATCTCTGTGTTTATATTCAACTAGTATAATTTGGGAAGGTTGTGCAATAAAGCCCTGAAATACGGATATTATGATGGATATGATAACAGCTTTAAGCAGAGTATGGAGATAGCTATTAGTGTAATATCCTTAAATGGGCCAAATATTAAGAAATAGTTAGTAAATTAAAAGTATTTTCTGGCTTCACCTTTTGTACTGCTTGCTTAAAAAAACTTAAAATGTGGAGAGATGTCTTTTAATTTTATATAAATACAGTACCTTGAGAACCTGAGTATTGAAATAAAAATTGTGTTGTCTGACCTACTCTTGAAAGCATATCAGGCCCACAGTGTTAGATGATACCTGTCATTGAGACATCATTGAAAATTAATTATTTCCTAGGTTTTATCCAATTCAGTACTGGAGATTCATACCTACATACACTAAGTAGAGTCTTTTGGAAAATGGAATCATGGCAGAAGAATGTCACTGAAATAACACTGTAGGATCTTACATGGTTTCCTTCTCAGGTGTTGTGGACACATTTCTTACTCTCAGAAAACCGGAAATTACCTTTTTTTTCTCAGTAGTCCTAATTGCCTTCTCTGATGGCAGCTGGGCTGTTGGTATGCTCCTTCTGTCAGGTGCAATCTCTCCCTGCATCACCCATGCTCGTGGGGCCTCAGGGGGACGTGCAGGCATCGAGGGGAAGGGCTGAGCCCCTTCTTTGCTGCTCTCAGACTGGGTGAAAGGATGTTCCCCAGCCTCAGCTGCCTCCCTCCACTGTGCCCTCAGGAAAATGCTGCAGTTCATCTTTGCTCTTGTTTCACACCTCGGGAGCAGGACTGCTCACAACCTCAGGGCAGCTTTCCTGATGCAGCTGCTCTAGGAATGGGAATGACCTCGGTATTACAACGAGTAGGGGGATTTGAATGCTGGTGGCAGGGAGAAGTAAGGAGAGGCTGAAATGGACTTAACTGCTCTATTAAATCTGCTCTGCACGCTAGGAAACTCTGATGTAAATCACTGTTCTGAGGGACTTGGTTCATTGCTGTCACATACAGGCTTTGTTCTGCTGGCACACTGATATCCAGGAAATCACTCTGCTCTGACAGACTGAAAACCTGCCAGGCTTTTTATCCACAGCAAGGCTGAGCATTTTCTGGGTTATTCATTAATAGCTGGACGACTTGCACACATTAACAGCATCACACTTTGCTTTTTGCAGGTGTGGATGGTGAAACTTAGATGATCAATTTGCTCATGTTAACAAAGCATCATCTGAGTCATCCAGGGCTGTCATGTGGGATAAGAAGCAGGCAATGAAATTTTTTTCTGAAAATTTTATACACGGGTGACATATGCAGAGTACAGAAGTTGTTCTCAGAGCATGGAGAGTTTCATTTTCTGCTAATTCCAAGAATACATATTAGAATAAAGGTTTAATATGTAAAACTGTGGAAGGGGCCTGCTTTTGCAATATATGAAGCAAATTTCCTTCCAACTTCCTGGGAACATGACAGCTCTGACAGATCCTGATGTGTGTGTAGGGAGTACAGCACATGACTAGTTTTGATGACTTAAAATCTCTGTCACTCAAGGTGACAGCACCACTTAAGACTTTTTTCCACATAAAGATGTCTGCTGCTATTGCTTCTAAATCCCATGGCTAAAAAATGGAATTGTAAAGGTGACCATTCCTACATCTTTCGTCAATGGAAGGTGGAACTGAGAGTGAACAGAACATTCTTGCAATCACTACTGTTGATTCAAATTTAGGATTTGCAGCTTCCAAACTAGAATGATATATAAGCCATATCAGGCAGAAATAACATTCAACTTTCAGGTGAATCAGCCACATCAGATACTCAGACACATTAAAAAAACTAGGCAGCTTAATGGAAAACCATACATTTTCACATACAGACAGGTTGAGATAAATATCTCAAAACATCTACTGAAGCATCAAATTATTTAAAAGGCTTCCTAGAGAGCCTGCTGTTCATAACAACTTGTTATTAGCATATTGACCTATGAACACATAACTCTTCCGAAATTTTGTGCATTATGAAATAAATTATAGCTTTGTACCTCATAATAGCATTTGAATGGAAAAGGTGAGAGAATGAAGCCTGGAAAATCTCATGAATTTTCAACACCTAACTGAGAAATTTGGGCTACCTCTCAGGACTATGTTGCAATAGTCCTGAGAATATAAGGGCTGAAAACCAAAATTGATCCTTTTCAGAAAATCAAGGCTGACAAAGAGAAATAAATATTTTTTTCTTGTTTTTTCAAATGGCTCTACAAGCTGACCATTTCTACCCTTTTTGACTATAGCCTCACTAATCCTTGCCAACTGCAAAATAGCAAAAAAAAAGGTCACAGTTGATGAAATAATGTAGGAGAGTTAATCTGTTGGCAAGGTTAGCAGCGTAATGTGCTGGCAATGTTTTCTGACTGTGGGAAATACACATTGCCTTACCCAGGAATTCCACCTGACTCGAGCTTGTTTGCAATATCCACGTCCCATGACCAGACATCAAACTGCCACTTGCGCAGGCCCAGCACTCCGCACAGAACCGACCCGGAATGAATCCCTATTCTCATGTCAATGTCATGCTTCGTTCTTGATCTCACATATCTGTTAAACAAAACACAAAAAGAAAGAAAAAAGACCAGACTTATGAAAATTTATGCCACACTTTTCCATCTTTTTTCTATCTTTCTGAAAAGGGTATGATGTAAAATATGATGTCAATTAGCTCTAAAGTGCAGTCTAGCCTGTAAAATGAAGAGAGAATTTTCTAAGTATCAAAGGTACAGGTAGTGATAAAATTACTCTAAAAGCCAGGTTATCATTAAGTACCTAATTGGATGCATGGCTCAGTGGCACACTTATTATTCCAATCAGATAGAAAGAGAAAGAGAGAGGAAAAGGTGTCTGAGTGAAAGTATTTTGTTGAACTTATTGAGTGCTTTAGCTTGGAATTATAAAAGAGAGTTCAGGAACAGTATGGAACTGTTGGAACAGCAGGGAACCATCAGGAACTGCATGGACAGTTCAGAAACAGGAACTATTATCAAACCTGTGCATTCTTTTATATTCTACTGAATTTTTTGAATAATTTTAATTTTTTCAAAAATTTTATTTTATTGACTGGGATTTTCCAGAGTTACTTTCTGTCAAACGATTAATTTTTTTCATTAGATTTGGCCAGAACACCATTTGCTCTGTTATGACAACCATGTGAGTTTAAAATCAGTTTTCTCCATTCTGTGTAGTGGTGAAGACCATTTCACCTCTCAAAAACAAATACATATGAGCATATTTGTTAAGAGACTGCTTTTCCAGTTCTGTTTGCACCAGAAATAGTATTAGAGCTTGTGTTCATTAATCTTTAAATTGCGTGCTCAGAATAGGAAAAGCACACTGCTACTGCTGGTCCACAAACCTGCTGTGTCTCTGTAAAGGGCCTCAGCTCTACAGTCACTGAAGTCAATAGAAGCACAGCAAGATCACACCACAGAGCAGGCAAAGAATAAACAGCTCTATTTCACAACTCTGAAGTTAACTACTGTTGCCTCAGATGCCTCAGTAATGACCTTGGCAGATCCTCTCTAGAGGAGAAAAGGGTAAATTGCTCGCTGCATTCAATACTTGAGCTTTCATTGTTGCCACGGAGCATCAGCTCAGTTTGTAAGGGGGAAAGAAAAAGAGTTCTAAAATGGAGAGAAACTAGTTGTATAAAAATGTGAAGAATTGAAAATAAGAAATAAATCTTTCTTTCCCTCTCCTGCATATTATGAAAACTCGGAGGAAAGCAGGCCCATGATAAGTCTCAGTGCAGTAGTTTGCCTACAAGACCTGTTTATCACATCAGGAAGCCAACATAATTCAGATACCTAAGAGAAAGAGGTTTTAAATAGTTAATCATAAAATAATAAAAAAGAAGTTTTGAGAATGGATTTTTCTGCGTTCTCAGAGTTTATAGTTTTCATTTACAAATTTCTTCACTGTTTTTCAAGCAAGAAGGCTTGAATATCAAAATTAAACAATCGCCTGTCCCTGGAAGATGGGATACGCAACAACTCCTCAACTGAAGTACTTTAAGTGCAGTGAGAGCAGATACTTGAAGCAAGACCATCACGATTTTAATCTATTTTGAATAATTTTTATGCTACAAAAATGTCTAAACTGACAGTCATAACTGTCAGAGGAATTGTCACACAACTCCTCAGGGTTGTTTCCCCAGTCTGCCTTTTTCTTTGTTTAGATAATTATTTCTCATTTTACATCTGATTTCCTTATCTTGGAATAAAAGATAATTGTATCTAGAAGAAAAATTGAGAAAAAGCTTTGCCTTGAAAAATGCACTCAATAAGAGGACCCTGAGTTTAATAAAATGTTTTAATAACCTATATTTACGTAATCTTTCTCTGTACATATACAGACCCACATGCTATTTTTCCAATTTCATTTCTATTTGACCAACTGTCATGTCCTGTGGCAAGCTGCTGAAGGCTCTAGGTTTGTCTAGTTTAGAGAGGTGGAGGCTGACGTGTGACTTGGCTGGTCTCTAACAGCTTCCTGAGGAGGGGGAGGGGAGAGGGAGGTGCTGAGCTGTTCCCCCTGGAATCAAGTGACAGGATGCACGGGAACAACTCAAAGCTACATCAGTGAGGGTTCAACTTGGACATTAGGGAACATTTCTTTACCAAGACTGTGGCCAAACAATGAAACAGGCTCTCTAGAGAGGTTGATGCCCCAAGCCCATGATCAAGAGGCATTTGGACAACGCCCTTAACATGCTTTTAACTTTTGGTGACCCTTGGATTGGCAGGCAGTTGGACTAGATGGTCACTGTAGGCCCCTTCCAACTAAAACAGTCTATTATTCTATTCTATTCTATTCTATTCTATTCTATTCTATTCTATTCTACTCTGTTCTATTATATTCTATTTTAAATTTTAAATACTCTAAATTGTGGTCATGTATTTGTATCTGATATGAGAACTAACACACACAGGTATCACTGGAGAGACCAGGTACCGAAGATGGTGCAACTGAGCAATTGTGCCCTTCTATTTCAGGAGTGTTCACTAAGGATTGATGGATTTAACTTTTCCTTTGTGATAAAAATGTGCTGGTGGCCTGAGAAGGCTTTGGCATCCTCAATCAGCCACACAGGACTTCTGCATTTGTCCGAAACCTCACATAGCTGTGCTGTCCCCACCACCTCCTGCAGTGTGCTGCAGACACTAATCAAGGTCCTACCCTCCTTGCCCTATCTGTTGTCTTTCACAGTCTCTCAGCAACTCTTTCTGTGCTGCTCAGGTGAAATTTGATCTCAGCTCTTTATCAGCAGACAGAGTGGATTTGGCTTCCTGCCCGAACCCGTTGGATGAGGGACATCCTGTTTCTCTGTCTGCTGCAGTGCTGGTGCACACACAGGGCTCTGTCTTTGCATCCTCCTCTTGTCATGCACAGCAATGTGCTCCTATGTTGATAGGTTGGAAGGTAATTGCAGAGGGGGACCTGATTGCATGAAGTCACAGTCAGTCTGAGATATATTTAAACAGCCCTGTATTCGACATGAATCAAAGCACAAAAGTGATCTAGTCTCATTCAAATTACTGTATTATTTGCAACACAAGATTGAAAGCAGAAGTGTTGAGAACCTGTTGTGGAAACATTAGTTTTCTCAAAATTTTAGTTGTAAGATATTAAATTGAACAAAGAAAAAAATAGTTTAATTTATTTACGAATTTCTTTGCAAAGACTAAAAAGTTTAAAGGTGACGTGATTTGTAAGTATGTAAAAAGCCATGGAATTATAATTATTCTTTTTCTTTAAAACTGGGAGAGATGCAGGATGAAAAAGATTTCTGAATTAGGTAAAGAAGGGGACCTAATCCTGGTCGAATCTGACTCCCTATCAAAGCACAAAAGTGATACTTTCGTAGCCAGACTACCACATACCACCATCTTGTTTATATACAGGTATAGGAAAAACAAAGCCTGAGATAACAAAGACTGAATCACCTTCATCAATAGTGGTAGTTCTAACTTATTCAGAAAAAAACTTCTCCTAAATAATACACGTACTAGGTAAAAATGTAAAGAGAAAAAAAATTAGGAGAGTCCATTTTGCCTAAGTTCAGGCATTCCATATCTTTTATTTCTTCTCTCTCTTAAATTTATTCAACTATCAGTGAAGCTTCTAATTAGAAAATATATTTTCTTCAACTACTTTACTGGCTCTCTGCAGATATATTGGCAAAGTGCATTCACGAAGATGCATTATTGATGATCTATAAAGCAGCCCTCTTTGCCTCACAAGTGCTTTGATATCTTATCCAGGATGAGGTAACTGTGACTGATGCTATTCTTTCCATTCATCTCATTTCAGTCTAGCCAGAAATAAAAAAATTCAATTATTTTAATTGGATCTTGGCAGTTTTTTCTGGTCAGCATTCCTTGATGAGTATTTGATTTTTGTGGTGTTAATTGAAACCTTTCCTACTTGTGTGAAGAAGTTGACCTAAAAGTCAGAAATTTGCTTTTCAACCTTTTCTGTAGCTGTCCAAAATCTGAGTGCCCTGGAATTCAGGCCTTGCAGAGTAAGAGTGACACACTGGCTGCTTCTGTGCTGACCAGTTCAACTGTGCAAGGTTCTGTCTATGCTTTAAGATACTTAAAACAACCCCAGAATGTATTCTCATTCTCAACAAGCCCTCTCACAAACTGCTCCCAGGTTAAACCACTGGCATGTGATGAACATCATTTCTAGTAGGTAATTTGAATGCAACTGCCTGGTTTTGGAAGCAAAAAGACTTCAGAAGAATGGAGTTGGGCAGTCTGTTCCACTCTTTCTTCTGTGGGGTTGTTCAATTTACCCATCCAGACATAGTCATTATCATCCTCATGCAGGTGAACTAGGAAATTCTCTGTATTCTGGCTGAAATAAGTGAGGGTCCTAGCTGACTCTGCTGTGAGCAGTAGGATGGAAAAGTGATCTATTGGTGTCCTCTGCTAACTGGACTGTCCTTTGATTGTAAGGTTCAGTTATATAGAGAAGGTTTGGGTTGGACTCATCAGAATTATGGAATTTTCCTAAAGGAATGCAAATTCTTTTTGGTGCTGACAAGAGAGCATAGTAGGTGAAGTGAGGTAAGCAATCTTTTCAGTGTGACTCTAGGAACTGTCATGCTTGTGAAGGAGATATCCATTATTTTAAAAAAGCTAGGTAGCAGGATACACTAAACTGCTGAACAGTTTGAATAATACAGCACAGGTAATGCGACGTATGGGATGTAACACTTCACAGATTAACTTTACACAGGTTGAATTTACAATTTAACATCTATATTTTCCCAAGGATCCAGTTTAAAATAGCATCAGGATGAGTTTACCTTGGAGTTAGAACTGGAATCTAATGTCAGCAGAAACTATTATCTGGAGAAATTTCATGTTGTCAGACCTATCGCTAATAGAACGGACTTGCTCTGAGTTCAGACAGATACTGGAGCTACCTGGGCAGAGTTAACACTGCTGCATTCTTGTTTCTCACGTCAATCTGCTCTGAGAGGCAGGAAAATAATATAGTACAAGCAACTGTGCACAATATTATGAGAAGTCTGCTTTTTCATTTGAAAATTGTATTATAAAAATCTATATAATTATATACATCTATATATATGCATAGATATATACACACTTCTATGTCATTTTTCCAATATGGCCTTGTTTGTGTTTGG
This sequence comes from Machaerirhynchus nigripectus, assembly GCA_013397975.1. Lineage (NCBI taxonomy): Eukaryota > Metazoa > Chordata > Aves > Passeriformes > Dicruridae > Machaerirhynchus > Machaerirhynchus nigripectus. The sequence goes on along the minus strand of VZRQ01009102.1, from coordinate 1,842,625 downwards.
TGGTGCATTCAAAGGAAAGAGGTCTTACCAGTACATGAACCAATTCATCTCTACCTGGTTTAGTTCATAGCATCATCCAACAGCAAAAACAGGGAAAAACAAACTATCCTGGTGCTCTGTCCATTCACAGTCAGTGGCTCAAACGGACATGTGGAAGTGACAATATGGTCAAGTCTCAGTGTGAAACCTAATCAATCTTAGAACTGTCTAAAAAGTGCTGGCTGAACTTGGGAATATGTCACAATATCCCTTTCCACCACCACACAGAAATGAAGGTAAGCCTCAGTTTTTTCCTCTTTTGTGAATCAGAGCTCATTGCATCATAGGCAGAGCCTTGCACATCATAGGAGAAATAATCTGTGGAAGGAATCTGGAACTGGATGAATGATATTACTATATAATTATATAGTTAAATAATTTATTAATAATGGAATATGAAAGCAATTCCTGGCACTTTTACTGCCTGAGTAACGTCTTTAACAAGCATTGATCACTTCACGGTTTTTGTTGATACTCAACAAATGATGTTAAAATCAGTTTTTTCATGCTAAAAGTGGGAAACCTGCCAGGGCAATCAGGTATTTTTGGTTGTGGGTTTTGTTTGGTTTTTTTAGTTTTCTTTTTTTTTTCTCTCTCTCATGAATTTGCCTTAATATTAGTACCTAATTACAGACTTTTAATGAAGACAAGCTGTTATCTAATTTCTGGAGTTTAGCCTATATTGCATGCTGGGACCATTTATTCTGTCATAATAGTTACTCTTTCAGATGGCATTTTAGTGGAAAATGATCCAGCAAATGAAACAACTCAGGACTCCTTGATTTACCAAACAAATATACAAGCACAAAGGTTTGTTTCAATTTCCACTGTTATATATAGTGTGCCATTTCCATCATTACACCATGAAAGCGAGTCCTTGAGGAGCTGAGTCTCACAAAATCTCCCTTTGCCTCCTCTCCCAGTCACAGAGATTTTATGAGTAAGGACATTTGAGAAGGTGGTGTTATCCCTGACACCCACTGAGCTTGGGTGATAATTGTTAAAATGAAACATTATCATCTGATGATGAAACATTCCACTGGTATCCCATTTCCATCAGCAGTCAGTGCAGACAGGCATTGATACAATAAAATTAAACACAATGAGAGTTCTGCTGCATGTGAAAAGATATGAAAACCAGCTGAATAAAAGAACTCATGAAAAGCTTGTCCTTTTTACTTTAATTCATATTTCTAGCTGCAGCTGAACAGAATTTACAGGTCCATGGGTTCTGCAGCACAGACAAAGCTAGGATTTTTTCTCATGCCCAAATGTGGTGGAGCAAAACTGCCTTACTTGGGAGTAAATATCAGATTCCATGGAAGCTTCCTGGGGTTAAAAGTTGCCCATCAATTGTTCTCAACAGTTAAGGGAGTGAAAAACAAGAAGAGATTGGAATAACAATAATAGTGTTTCTTTTATGAGATTTTTAATAAGGCATGGTGATACAAAAAAAAAAATATGGAGAAAATAATGATCTTTCTTGGATTATTTTGTTGAGTTCTGAACAGTTTTTTTCATCTGAAAAAAAGAGTAGTGGAGCTGCAAGACTCAAGCTTAAAATCAAGTTGAAGTGTCTCACTTAACAATAAATTAACAATTCAGCTGTATGGATATGAAAACATTTAGAAGTCCCTTTTGAGAAAATCTTTCCATGTAGATTTATTTCAAATGTTGTGTAATTAATGGATTTGACCTCCTTGCTCTATTCCCTTTGACCATGCAGTCATCGAGGACAATAGAAGGAATATTCAGCAATTGTTTCCTGAGATCATAGGGGGTTTTGGGTGCTGCCTCTCTAGAAGGGTTGTGCTGATCGGTGCAATGTTACCAACCACCTGTTGTCAATGGAGAGAAATGCTTGTCTGTATAACTTCAATGCAGCTGTCAAATCTGAATGATGGTTTCTCATATCTTGAACATAGACATAAAAATATTTATTTTCCTAAATCTTCGGGTGAAGATAAAAAATTTTCTAATCATCAAAATGTCATTTCCATCACTTTTTAAATATGGTAGAATTCCGTGGGGACCAATGCAATGAAAAACTCACTTTTCTAAAGAGGAAAATTTTTTTCATCTTGACTGTGAGAAATATCTACTTCTTTAATTCTAATTAACAAACTGTAGATAACTCCAAATTCTCTCAGAAATGTGGGCAGAAGTATTTCTAGTATTCCATGGCAGGATTGGTTCTCCCTGCCAACTGTATAAACACACATTAGGATAAGCAACATATGGCTCCTATACTCTGAACAAAAAAGCCTGGAGGAAGAATCATCCTCATAGCATAGACAGAAAATCAGATACTGGGATTATCAAATAAATTGAAAGTAATCTGAACTGAATCAGTCTGCAATGGATGACCCAAGTCCTGATGGAGTTTGGTGTCACGGCTCCGACTGACAGTAGATGTCATTTAAGATACTAAAAACAGAGCACCATTTCTACTGGATTAGTGCCTTCAAGACCCTGTTCATAGAAGGGCACGGGGTGTTACAGACTTCATGTGTAAGGAGATGGAGAGAAATTTACTCTCTTAGAAGAAAAAGGACTTACAATTTCTTGGCTGCAGGTGGTGTTACCAAGGAAATGCAAAAGATTTGATGTGTGTACCCAAAAAATTTTAACAATGCTGGTGGATTTTTCATCACTGTATTCTCTAATTCATGTTTCACTTTCAGTGTGGGGATTCCAGAAGCAAAATATTGATTACTTTGTTCAACATTTAGCCTGTGATAATTGAATCCAACATTCTTAGATATCACTGTTGTATAATCATTATTCAGTTATATTTTCCATTAATTTATTTTAGTCAAATTCTTTCTCTATTAAGAGCTCAGTAATGCAGCTGCAGTGTGCATTAACTGACTGATGTGTGCCATGAGACAAGCCCAGATAAAAGGGGCAAAGAGGCCTGGAAAAGAAGCAGATAAAGAGATTGGACAGCAGAATATCCAGGGAAAGAGGAAAATGCTTGTGTCAGGCAACACTATTTTAGGGAAGACAGCAACAGGAAAAGGATTTGGATATGAGAAACTCAGTGGTTTTTTTTTGTTGGTTTTTTTTTTTTTTTTGATATATCAGTAAAAACCCGTAAGCATCAAAAAGATGGACAAAGCCTCTCTTGGACTATTAGATGTCAGCCAGTGTCATGGTAACTCATTGGACAAATTCTACCCACAGGCTGCTGAAACTTGATTATTATTAATTGTAATTGCATCAAAATACAATAATCTGTCAGCAACATAATTATATTTACATGATGGGAACACATTCCTTCATTAAAACACTTCCAGTGCTTGTGGATTTAAGCAACAACCTAATTTAGCAAGTAAAATTAGTTCATCTGGCAAACCTCAGTACTTATGAGTTTGTCTGTGAACTAGTTTCCAAGCTAAAGGATAGCCAAAGCTGTCTATTTTTTTTTTACATTGTTATTTAATTTTATTAAAGGGATTATAGGAAGCAATTCAGACTCCTCCTCTTCAATCTCCTCTTGAAAATGACAATAGTACAATGTGAGAACTGCCAAGAACTGTGAAATCTCTCAGTTGTACACACAGCTATTGTGTTACATCTCTGCAGTAGCACAGGTTAATAGAATCATTTTAGGAACCGTTCCCATGCATTACTTGGATCAAAAAAGTCCTGTTCTTTTCACATGGATAATGCTGAGATTTCTGAACCAACATAAGAATTACTTGTCTAGTAATAGCATTCTCCAGTAAGAAGTTCAGGACACTGGGAGAAACAATGAATCGGGGGGAAAAAAGGCATTACCTGATAGTTTTGATCATGCTGAGCCCCATTTCAACACAGCAGTGTGCATGGTCCTGGCGAGGTTCTGGAAGCCCCGACACACAGTAGTAACAATCCCCTAGGATCTTTATTCTGAGACAATGATGTTCCTATACACAAATGTATCAAAGAGAAAGAAAATATTTGCATTATTTTTTTCATAATTTTAAGTTTAAAGTAAAAAGGGTTGAAAAATTACTGTAAAAAAACCCAAAACAACCAACCCTCCACGTTTTTTCTGGCTGTTTCCATCTTGACATTAGTACAATTGTGATTTATATCACTTTTGAAATAAAGTACCTTTACATTTGCAGCAGAAAAGAGTACAGTGATTTTTCTTTTATGGTAATCAGAGACGTCCTTGCTGATGGGAAGACAGGTTTCATCAGAGCTAGGTGGAACACAGGCCAAGGATTCAGAAACACCAGCTGAGATAATGAATAACCCAATTTAGGCTATGTTCCTCCAGGGCATCCTTTCCTGCCCCATTTTATACTGGAAATAAATGAAAAACCTCTTTCCTCCCACTGATAATCCCTTCCCACCTAAACTTTCCACAGGCACACTCAAGTATTCCCAACAGCTATAGGAACTGATCAAGTATCTGCATGTCAAGGGTGTAAGAGAAGGTGTCTTGCACCAGGCTCATGCTGGGGAGGAATGATGTTTCTTTGGCATCCAGCTAGAGACATCCTTTACCCTAAGAGCCAATAGTGAATTTAATTTCTAAAATACATATTAACAGTATCATTACCTACTGAAACAGAACATTATTTTGTGACTTGATGATTATTTTAGAAGATCCTTTTCTCGTGAGCAGAAATACCTGAGTTGCTGAGACTTTTGCAGTTCCCAGCCCCGCATGTGAGACCAAGACTACCTGTAAATTTGCCCCATGTATTCTGCTGGCAGAGCCCTCCCAGGAGACAATCAATGAACAGGAACAGAGAACATTACAGATTGTGTCAAGGAAGTGTTATTGTGATGGAGACTCATAGAAATGGTGAGTGTAGTATTAATAATCAATCAGTAAAGGCTCCAGTAAAAGACCATTAAAAAGAAAAAAATCAAATAGTATCTTCGAGCAAACATGAATGCTGGTTCTCCCAGGAATTGAGTATGGGTCCCATTCACAGTTTTGCTTTGGAAGAATGAAGCTTTGTAGTCAATGTCAAACAAGCCTTTCACAGTCCTGGAGTGGCAAGGAACCTACACACTTGTACCCAAAGCTTTTTGTGAAGTCAGCTGAAGCCCTAAGCATGCCAATGAGGGTAAAATCTGCTCTGGGCATGTGGCCAAAGTAAGCTGATTCACCCTGAAATCTCCTTAAACCATCAGTAGGCACTGACTGTTTTTGAAGCTTTGGTTTACGTCTCCAGCTAATACTGATACTGCCTTTCAGAGTGCAATGCCTTGGTATCCAAGTTTCACACAAAATTCCAGACCAAACTCAGGCTTCTAAAATGTCAGAATTCATATGTAACTCACCTCTTTCCTCACCCCCTTCTTTTCAGCCCCTCTTCAGACCCACACAAGAACAATGGGCATTTTTCATACAGCTTCAAATGATATTGTACATCCTAAACCCCTCCAAAACAACTTTTTTTTTTACAGTTTCCCTGTCAATGGAAAGAATTAGAGATTTGATTTTACCACACTTTCCACCTATGTTTTTACTATAGAGTGAAACTATGAAACATAAAAGTTAATTTAGAGGTACGTAGGACTCAATGGCAAAAATCAGTGCATGTCAAACAGTAAGTGGGCTTCCTTAAGCTTCTCTCTGTGTTCCATGTTTGGATAAAATGCAAAGAGATGAAGATATAAACCACAGATTCTAGAGTTCTTTGGCTTTTCTAAAGGTCCAATTCAATTGATTCTTACTCTAAGTGACATTTGCTTTTATATCTATAAAGTAAAAGGATCATGTATAATGTCATATTGGTTTGACTGAGGTAGAATAAATCAAAAGGCAGCACTTTAACTGTTCTGAGCCACTACAAATACTTTACAAATAATAATCTCATAGTAGAATAGAGGAAAATAAAAAAGGGAAAACCAGTCAATCTCTAGAAAAGAAAGAATGGAAGAATGGAAAGAAGAAAGATATATCTCAAGTATTATTATATTTTAGTTTTTTAATTGCATTTTTACCATCAAAATTTATTATACCTATCTGCTGATATGGAAAACCCCTATTAAGTGAGAATTTCAGCACAGTTAAAGACCACAGTCCACAACAGGACAAGACTGTTGAATGGTTTGTAATGCCTCACTTAACCTGGTTAAGTGCTGATTCCAGTTAATTCAGATGAGACTTATATCACCTTGCTGTATATCTGAAATTCAGAGCAAAGCAGACAGCTTCAGAGGGATGTAATTTTCATAACAAGAATCTTAATGCATGACAAGGCCTGCTAATGAGGGTCTGATATATGCAAATGTGAGTGCATGTGTGTAAAACAGGAAATCCATTCAACTAGTCATGAATGTTTTCTTTTTCTTGTCATGTGATGTCACCTGACTCATTTGCCAAAGCTCAGGAAGTCATCTCCAGAGTGCGATATCCAAACGGAGATGACTGTGTCAGGTGTCCCTATGCCAGCTAGCAGTGGAGCTTGCCATTGCGGCCCAAGGAGAGCCAGGCAATGCAGTCAGGGGTCCTGGGGACAAATTCAGCTCACAGCTAAAGCAGTTGGCTGGGCTTCAGTTCAGCTGTCTGTACCTAAACTCACCATGTACCTGTAAGACACCTGGGTGTGTGAAACACCCACACAGGACTAACAAACATGGCATAAGGTTTATGTCCTGTGGAACATTTCAGGGGTCAGGCAAGGTGTCTCTACTGGCGCAAGAAGCCACTGGGAGCTTTTATATGATTCTTTGTCTTCCCATCTTTTTTTCCTGTTAATTAACTTATTATGACTGTTAAAGGTGATCTGTGTTACACCCTGACAACATTGCTTTTACATTCTTTCTTCTTCCCTAATTACCATCATACTCACTTCAAAAGTAAACTATGGGCTTTTTATCACTGGAAACATTTAATTTAAAGGAAGATAATTCAAAGACTCTCAGGAAGGACAGAGGGATAATGGCATCTGCCTTTGGCAGAGGAGAACTGCCTGGACTCATGAGATCCCCTCAGATAATTCAGTAGTTTAATCACATCTACAGTTTAGACTGCAGGATTTGTCAGACTGGTTGTACGAGAGCATTAAGGTTAAAATCATGAATAATGTGGGCAGCCATGCTCCAGTTTTAAATCAGAGACTGAGTTTTGTAAGGGCCTGCCCACTTTTCAGTGGTATAAAATGATAGTAGTAGCAGTCAAGATTTTCCTCACACTGCAGAGCTCAAGCCCACTTCCTAAAATCATCTCACTGCAATGGTATCTAAGAGTGGCAGGTTGATATTAAATGAAAATGAATGAAAAATCTAAATATGTATGAAGAAACTGTAAAATGAGTAAATTATTTAAATCAGAGAAAATTGTCATACAGGAACTTTGATATACGAAATATTTTCCACCACAGTGTTAAATCTTTACACTGTTGTGAGGCTATTATCATCTCTTCTTTAAGTTATTCTATTCCTCTTTCCTTTTTCATAGGCAATTCTAGAAGTTGTCCTTGGACATGTAAATGACAGCTAATATTATACAGACATTCACATCAGTATCCATCAGCCTCACACCCGTTCCAATACTCATTCATTAATAGCATTCACTGAAGGGATCAATTAAATCCTCAGCGTGTCACAAACAGGGGCTCTTTTCTCCCCTTATTTGCAGCTTTTCATTTGCTGCAAGTGGAAGATTAAGGGGCCTGATTCTGCCAAGATCAATTTAAATCACAATTTTTGCCTGGGGATATTGAGCAGATTCAAAGACCCAAATAGTTTTGATAATAATTCTAGATTAATTCAGTGGCAATCAACAAGAAACCTTTTTCCAATTCACCTAAATCCAGAGAAAAAGAAGATATGTAGATTTTTCATAAATAATTACCTCATATGTGGTGAATGATTTATGTTTGAGCTTATTAAATATACCCCTAGTGACTGGAAAGGAAGCAAAGCAAATTGGCATAAGGTGGAGCTGCAGAAATGAGTTGCTCAAATATCAAGTTACTGAAAAACACAGTCAGAGACTTCATTAATATTTCTTGTTTCCTTGGGCTAAATTTCTGACAAGGGGGAAAAAAAGTGATTTTGTTTTATAAGCTACGCCACTTTTTCAATTCTGCCTGTGGTGAATTAATCATTTCACCGAGTTTTGAAGGGAACCCCATAGGCTAGCAAACAGACCACAGAAAAGTCAAAATTTTTTTGCAATTTTTATAATTTCAAGCTAAAAGTTTAGAACACTGGGGATGAAAAATTACAGCAACTGAACTACAGAGCAAAACAGAGTCATACACATAAGTCTTCTTTTAAAAGGCAGCTGGAGTGGGAAGACGCAGGGATGTGGCCTTTGTGTACAATAGCTCAGTTCCTGAAGCATGTGCCAAAGGTAGAGGAAACCTGGATAAACCTCATTTCTCAGCATGAACGGGGTCTAGGCCAAGCTCTTAATCAGCAGTCTGTTTTAGGGTGGGTTGGTGGGAGAGGTCCATCCAAATTTCTTCTATTGTAGCTCTGTCACTTTGGAAAAGAGAGCTGGGACCTTGAGAGAGCCAGATGGAGGGGAGTTCTTAAGCCTGAACATGTAGTCAAAAAGGAGGACCAGATATAGGATACAGTAACAAGGATTGTTTCTAATTTTTATACATAAAATACAATCAATTTTTATTTTTTTATTAAGGGAAAAATGTGGCAGTCTTTCATTTGCCTGAACTAGGGAATACATAACTATGGCCCTATATTAAACACTTTCTACATATTTTAGCACACCATACAAGGAATGGGGTTTTTTATCTTTAGAAAAACCTATAACGGGGTGGTTAGAATTTCTCTGTGCTGCCAGAAAAAATGGCTTTGGGCTCTCTCATGCTGCAGAAGAAATTTAGGTACGTTGCTGAGTGAGTTTCATAATATATTATATCAACAGCTTTGTTCCTTGACGTACTGTAGAAGAAAACTGCTATGACTGTTGTGTCTGATGAGCAATTTGCCTTGCCAGCTCATGTTAATTAGAAGATTATGCTTTAAGTGGTTTCAGGGACAGAAATCCCCATGAGAAGGATTCAAGGTGTTTCTTTCCAGCTAGGGCAGGAACAATTCTGAGTGGAAATTCTGCCCTTAGGAGTTTCTAGAACTTAATCTCTTCAGGTACATGGGACACTGGTTGACAGCATTAGAACATGAGTCAGCATGTGCCCAGGCAGGCAAGAAGGAGGCTGTAGTCAGGTGGGGGTCGGTCTCTTCTCCCAAGTAATGACAGACAGGACAAGTGGCCTTAAGTTGCACCAGGGGAGATTTAGATTGGATGTTAGGTAAAATTTCTCCATCTAAAAGGTTGTGAAGCCTTGGAACAGGCTGCACAGGAAAGTGGTTGGGTTGTCAACCCTGAAAGTATTTAAAAGACGAGTGAATGTGGTGCTTAGGGACGTGGTTTAGTAGTGGCCTTGGAAATGTTCAGTAAATGGTTGAACTCAATAATCTTACAGGTCTTTCCCTACCTTAATTATTCTATGATTTTATTCAGGATGAGTTGGAGAATTCCCAAGAATATACTTGTGAAGCCTAAATGTAATTCAAATCCCAATTTGGTCACAAAGTGGGACTTTGTATTGGGGGGCGGGTTGAACTTGCATAATTCTTAGTCAATAAATCACTGGGAAATCTAAAAACAAATTTTATTTATTCTGTCATTTTCATCTGGCTTTTCTTTCCATGAAAAGCCTGTGTACTATCACTTCTAACAGTGTTTTGTGGACTGGGGTTTTGACGGGCTCTTTACCATCTGAAAAACTGTAAATGTAGGGAGAATGTTGTGAACAGGGTCGTTTATTCATTATTATTAGACAATTAATTATTGACAATGGTTAGGAGGAAAAACACCTCAGAATTAAGCACTGCGAAAAGAGCATTCACTCCATTCCTTTACCATTAATTCATACAATGTCTTGATAATGAGCTAAATATGATATATCCATACTGATAATCCAGAAACTCTGCATCTTGATACAGTACCCCAAACACATACACATGAAAAAATTCACACGTGGCATATATGTTTAAACAGGGTTTTTTAGGAAATCTCTGGAACCCAGTGGGTTACATGCTTGGAGAAAATTTCACCACGGAACAAAGCACTGCCAGCTCAGAGCTGAAATGTGGCCTGGGACAGTAAAGCACTGCAGTGGGAGTGTCTTTATTACGGAAACCAAAGGGCCTTCAAAACCCTCAAGTCTTCCCTTCCTGATACCAGCTGGTGCACATGTTGTACTGGGGATATGGGGTGATGTGTTCTTGTGGCGCCTGCTAGTCAGGTTGGTTTCCACCCCTGGAAACACCAGTCACAAGTAAGATTGGTAATACACTGTTGGAGGAATTTTTGGCAGTTTGTCTGCAACATCACAGGAGAAAATTTAACCAAGGTTACACAAAGAGATTACTTCCTTAGAAAAAAAAAAAAAAACAAAACCCCATGAGTCTTTTAATAAGCTCCTTTATTTAGGGTTTTACTCCTTCCTCTTTGTAGTATCTGAAATGCAATCTAAAAACAGTATAGATGAATTTAGAAATATGATAATTTAAATCATCGTATTGGCTGATATCTAGCACTGCAAAGAAGGCAGAGGAAAAGCAAACATCAAAAATAACTATTATTTCACCAAAGCAGGACTTTTTTAGGCTTCAGTATCTTTCTGAATGTCATCTTTATTTCCCTTCTCAAAATTTCTGCCTAAGGAAGGTATTAATATTAATTAAGTTTCTGTTTAGGCCTTTCAGTAGATGAAGTAGATATAAGGAAATGTTTTCTTCAGTTTTGTTTTTTGCCAAATTATTTTTCTTCCTTTGTAAATGTCGCTTTTCTCTTTAATAACTATAAATCATTTACAAATATCACGGCGTGATTAGAAACAGGAAGCAGCTGTACATTATATATTATTACATTTTTTTAGAAGAAATATTGAACTGAGTTCAAATTTCATTCAAAATATTTTGTGGTAATGATACAGATATTATGGATTTTTTGTTATTAATTATATGGATCAGCATATGCCGTAATACTTTACTTAACCTAGGGAAGATTAAAAAAAAATCTCAGAGTTCTCATTACTTCTGTTTTTCTTAATAAATCTTAAGAAGAAGAAAAAAGAAACTAGTAAGTCAAATTACATTTTTCAGCATACTGTGAAAATGTCTTCTTTAATATTCTATGATTTAAATAAGATGTTAGGGCAGATCCAACATTCCTTTATATGGGATTATAAAGTAATACTTTTATTTTGAAGTAAATAAGGATTTATAAGGATTTTCCTTAAAATCTAAAGAAACTGCCTCAAGCTTTCTGCAATTGACCCCTTTGCTTTGATGGTAATTCTTAGCAAACTCCAAGAGTCTAGGTAACAGTGACTATTTTGAAGAGTTATGATAACTCTAGTTAAGCTGATTAAGAACCAGTTAAGCAATAGATCTGAAATCTAGATATGATTGTGTAATCCTCCTTAGTGGGAGATCCTTCTAGGGAGGCCTTGGAAGGACCACTTTCCAAAAGTCCTGTCAAGGAGTTACAGGCAAGTAGGAAACTATTGCTGATAACATTTGCAAAAGGAGTAAGACCAGCAAAATGAACATTTACCATGCAGACATGGTGGTCACAACATGACAGCAAGACCATAAAAACACAAAATAATATATTTCAGTATAATACTGTTATCATTGTATGTTCAGAAACATGACATTTGGACAGTGATCGAGGAAAGTGGTAATAGAAGTAATGGTGATGATCTGCCTCCACCACACTAATGGAGGTTAGTCCAGGAATACTGGTTTTTGTGTTTTAAAAGGGATTCTCAAAAACTGAAGGTGTTCCAGAAGAGTAATCCCCAAGACTATTTGAAGGAATAAATCTTACAGAGTAAAAACCTTGCCATGACTTTGGTCTGTTTCTTTTATCAAAAGGAAACCTGAGAAGCACCTTGATCAAAGCACTCAGATGCATTCCTGGAGGAAGTCAGTGGCTACAAGATTTTTTCTGGATGAAAATTTCTTTTTTCTGGGAATGATTGGTCATAGCAAGAATCAATGGATGTAATTCCAAGACACAAAAAAAATCAAATGGGAAACAAGCCATACTGAATAAACAGTGAGCATGTTAAGGCACTGGAATATGCTGCCAAGATAGACAACTATTTAGACAAGACCATCTCTTGGTCCACCCAGATGAAGACCAGGAATTTTTCCAAAAGATACACCTTTACCAGATGTGAAAGCTTTATACAATAGCAGTTGGGTATGTTAGTAGGTCCATGTAATTCACAAGTCCCTAAAATTCAGGACCGGTCAGTGTCCATTTCCAAAATTTTCCAAAGGCACAGGTTAAGCTCAATACAAGATTTAGACCATTTTATTTTATGCAGCTGGTCCCCTCCATAAGAGTCCAGTGAGGAGTCTTGGTTTCCTACAAAGTGCAGAGGGACAATTTGTCTCCACCAGTTGGACAGAAACACCAAACTCTTTCTAGGGAACCAAGAGAGGTTCCTCTTTTTTGGGTGTCTCTATTGTCAGAGCATCAGACAGGTATCATGACATCTGGGTCACAGAAGCCACAAATAAGGAACATAGTCAAAATGCCTTTCTCTTTGCTAAATTTTAATTATTCATGATCATATCACTCTAACATTTGTAGGCAAATTGGTTCAGTTTCTGCAGTGATTCTTCCCTGTGTCTTCCACTTTTCAGAGGATTGTTCTAGACCAGTGGATTAGTCTAATCAATGATGTGTTAAAAAGAAAAGCAAATTCCCAGACTAGGAAAGAAAATGCATGAAGGAGACTAGAACCTTGGATTTACTGACAGGGACATTCACTTGAGAGGTGACTGTCCTGAAGTTTTGCAGACACAGAAGTTCTTTCATCCCAAATCACAAATTTGTGGATGAGAAATTCTTGGCTGTGTAAAAAAGACAGATATATTTATTACTGTTTCTTTAAAGTAAGTTCACTTACATTTTTGGAATACCTACTCCTGTGTAGCACATTCAATGTTCTCCATGAAGATTTATGAGTTTAGAACTGCAACAGAAAGATTTCTGGAAGGTTTAAGTAGGAGATGTATGACAAGCCACAGAGAAGGGGGAAATGTCCAGGCATTTAAAGAAGCAAAATTTTCAGTTCTCATAAAAAAATAATAAAAAAAAAAAGAATTTGAATTCAGGATTAAGTGGTAGGTGGATTAGACTTTTAAGTGTAAATGCCTTCCTCGTTCCTAACTCCTTTACTGGATATAGTCATTCTATACAAAATCAGTATTGGTTAAATATAGCTTATGGAATGATTACAAAATATGGTTAATGATCATGAACGCTAGCCAAAACTGAAATGTAAAGCAAGGCAATAAAGCATTTTATATACATAGTCTTTCTAAAATATTTCTGTGACATACATACATACATTTAATTTGGTGTCAAATATGTTTCTTCAGTTAAAGTAGCTATTTTTATCAAGCCATGCAAAAACAGACATTACCCCTATAAGCTTTCTAAAAGACAGGACTGAGGTTATTCTTTCACTGGGCTTGGTTTACAATGTAGACCAGAGCTGATGAGGGTTTTTTGTTTGCAAAGCAAATATTGTAGGTTGCATTTACTAATTTGCCAGTGCCCAGGCAATGGGTTATGGCATCACTCTGTACAAGAGAAAACACATTGCTATTTAAGATAAAAATAGGTGACTCAAAAGAAATTTGAATAATTATGGAAGTCTTGCCTTTCTTGACTTTCATGTGTAAGTTGAGAGAAAACCAAGGGTCTTACTGATACTGTTCAAGACATGCAGAAATTCCCCATAACCCTCAACCAGAAATGTGTAAAACCCAGTGAGGGATGTAAATCTGTATGTCAGACTAAGCCACTTTAGGTTCCCATTATAGTGAGTAGATAGCATGGGCTATGATATTCTGAGTGCAATACATTTTCCCATAGTAGGAATCTACATTTGGCTGGATAAATTATAAGACAAACTCCATTAAATGTACTTCATTGCCTCCACTTAGAAGGTTTATTAGTCAGCTCAGATATTGACACATAAAGATAGTAATATTAAATTAAAATTTGACCAAAGAAACATGAAAAAAAAATAAAATGCAAGCCTAGCTCAACTGAGCATGTGTTCTGCTTGTATTTTTGTGCTTTGCTTTTTTTCTGATCAGTGTTAATTAAGTAACAACTCATTTTCCTGATGTAATAATTTCCTCTGCTGTGTTTAATTAATTTCATTGTTGAGTTAGATAGAATCCAGCCTAAAGACTGTAAACCCTGCTAGTAACTAACAATGACTGTGGGAACTGATTAGATGACCTTAAATGAATAGGTCTTTTAACCTTCCTCATTGCACAGAAGAAAAGTGAAAATAAAGCTATGGTCTCAAAAAAAAAAAAATTCCAACAGGGACCAGAAGTATGAAGCTTCCTTAGAAAATGTGGTAAGTGATCTATTTTCCTACAATTATCTGTCCAGTACTACAGAAGCCCAAAGTTCTGACAACCTCAGCTTTCACTTGCTATCAGAACACATCATCTTTCATAAAACTTTATCAGTGTCTTCCAATCTCAATGGCTATATACAATACCTGTGGAAAAATCTGGATATATACTGTTCAAAGTGATCAGAGGGTATTTCCCAAAGGTCCCAAACACAGAATTGATTTTTTCCTTTTGCAAATAAACTGTGTTTAACTCACATGTGCTAGTCGATCAAATCTGGCAAAGAGTTCATTGAGCATTCGGACCAGCTCCTGGGCTGACAGAGTTGTGGAGAGGTTGGTGAATCCTTTAACATCTGCAAAAAGAATACTAAAAAAAAGAAAACATATTAGTATTTCAGTCTATTTCCTTTAATTACTGAGTGTCATAAGTAACCTTTTAGCATTTGTCCTAGGTTACCATATAGATGTATTTAAGTATTCTATTATGACCACCTGTGGGCCATTAGCTGTTATCTCCTGCTATGACCCACCCCTGATAACAGACAATGGCCATCAAGAAACCACTGCATGACTCATGGACTTACCTCACCCTGTTGTGAGATGCTGCGCCCAGGAGGGAGGAGCCAAGCATTCCCACCTGGATATAACCTGGCCTTGGAGGTGCCTAAGGCAGCCTTGTCTACTGAGTTCCCAGGGGACAAGAGCTACTGCTGGGCCTTCAGCTGGAGACCAGACCTTCCATAGGATCATGGCTTCAACTGAACTACTTCATTTGGACTGCTGCCACCACCCTAACAGGGTGTCAGGTTGTATCTGACTTTGTCAGTGCTTTTCCTTGTATTACTACACTTATTTTTAATTTTTAATCCTGACTTGCAATCTCCCACTGGTTTGTTTTCAAACCAATACACATTTTACTAGAGGAAGGGTCATTTTACTACCTTTGAAGTCATGCTACCTTTGCACTAGACTTCTGTACATTCTGGAGTACTGAATATAAATATTGAGGGGACCAAAAAAATATTGCCAAGGGTGAGAAAGAGTTTTGCCAAAAATAGGAGTCATGCAGTTCTAGACTTTCAAATCACATAAGACCCAAATCCCAAGACTACAGACAGATTTATGACAGTCTTGATATATACCAGGCTAAGGCTAGTTTTATTGCATCTAACTTTAGGCATTTGACAGAAGTAATTGAGTTAGGATTACAGTGCTCCCTTTTTAAGGTATGAATCTTTAATTGAACAATTCCTTTTTCATTCTACTGACTTTACAGGGAGCCCAGTGTGGTCATACTTTGAATTTAGGTGTACCAACCTGTGTGCCTGAAGTTGTGGTATGATCTCCACTAACAAACTACTTGCAAACAGACCTCTAACCTGTGTTTGAACATCCAGCTATTTCTCTAGCCTTTTGGCTGCTCACTGTGCCTAAAATGACCACGTCTGAATACAGAGAAACATGAAGACACACAAAGCCTCCGGTGTGCAAGATACCACTCAGACCAAAGCATATAGGAGCTCAGTACTTATTAGATGAAGAAAGTATTGGCTACTTTATAAAGTAGTGATATTCAAAAAGACACATATCATTCTGGCACAAACCCTATTAGCACTTGAAAGTCAACTAATAAGTGGTGTTACAATCTGAGTAGCAGGAGATTTTGTTTCACTTTAGGTGGTGACTTGTGTTGAACAAGATCACAATTTGACAACTTCTGAGAATTACTGATGTAACCAACAATAAATACAGCAATGACCAGGTTGTCTACTGATAATACAACTCATCTTCAAATATATGGACTGGTAAAGGTTTAGGTGAGGAATAAACAAGATGCTCACAAACCCGGTAAGATTTTTACCAGTGATAAAAAATAAAACTAAAGGCTAAAGTACCAAGCTACTTGAAGAGGAATGAATGGTAATAATAGACTAAATTTATAAAGATTAAGATTTTTAAACTACTGATTTCTACACTTTTAATTATCAAACCAACCAGAATTTCTACCTGGGTATTAATTTTAATGATTCATTTAGTATTGGTTTAGGTAATGTTCAGTACTCAACATTTAGGGGAAAAAAAAATAAGGTGAAACCTAGTTTTGAAAAGATCTCGTTTCTGGAAGCATGCATAGAAGCAAACCAGTATCTATATTTTAAACCATGCAGAATCTTAATTTCAAATCTCTTTCAAGCATAAAATATGTTCGACTTCTCACCCTGACTACAACCCTTTTCCATTAAAACAAAAGGGCCATCTTCTCCATGTTTTGATTCTTCTACAGCAACACTTACTCTGAGTATGAAAAAGGTTAATGGAAGAGATTTTAATTTAGTGCAACCCAAACCTTTATGAGGGTCCTTGCTACTTTCAACCAGATTTAATAAAATAATATATCTGAGATACTGCATGGCCACAGAAGCAGCAGATAATAAATCTACTCTTCTGCAGAAGTGCAAATTATTTTTATTGAACTTGTCCAGACAAAGTTATACTTTGGTTTCATTGAAAGGCAAAGTACATGCTTTCCTAGCAAACTATCTACCATCATCTCCAAGGATGCTTATTTTTCACTTCCTTCAATGATGATTTCAATGATGGTCACTCAGTATTTTGCCCTTGTGTTTTTGGGAAAGACATATGGAAAATACTATTGGTATTTCTGTCTTTCAGGAACCGCAATAAAATCAAGGTGGTGTAATTTCATGGAGTGGAATTTGATCACTCTGGTGTAAGTGTACAATTAGGACTAATTACCTTGAGTAGCAGCTCATAGGATAAATTATCACCCTTCTGATAACTAACTTCAAGAAAGATAAAATTTAGAGAGTAAAGAGACTAAGTGGGATTGAGAAAATGATAATAAGACTGATTAAATGGAAATGGCTACTAAGCGGAGGAACCATATAATAGGTCACTGTCCTTGAGAGCATCCTGCAAGTCTCCATCTCATTCTTCAGTGTGTGGGGTGAACTGGCAGGTTGTGGCAGAATATGTGTCTACATGTAGGCAGGGTTCCCTTTCCTGTGCAATCCTGACCACTTAATTAAGTGAAAAAAAGACACAGTTGGTCCAGGCTCATTGTTTAGTTCAAATGGGTCTTGCCATTGCAGTGGCATCCAGCCATCCTGATGAGTACAAGAAGGCACCAAAATGCTTCTCTGCTCAAAGATTAAACAAGGGTTCACTCATTTTCTAATTTATGAATGAAGCAACAGAAGGGAAACCCTCAAACAAGAGTCATTTAGCAGCATCTGGGACCTCAAACATTACAGTGAGGCTGCTCTACCCACCTGACATTCTCATAACGATGAATGTAGATCTTATGGAACTGGTGTTGCAAATGTTCATCTTCTACATTGGTCATATCATTTATCATTTCCAGGACTACAAACCGTGGTAACACAGAGAGCACCAGCCGTTCCTAAAACAAAGAGGAAACCAAAGTGTCAGTATCAATCTGAACTGGTATTTAACAATGCCCTGTTTAAAGATCTGGATAATTGGTTACTTAAGATGTGACCCTCCTCTCTAAAAATTCCAGCTCAGACCATTTGTGATAATTCACCTTTTCAAACTGAGACCAGAGATCAGCACACCTCTGGTTCAGGTAAGGAAGAATAAAATGAGCTCACATGAAGCCATTCAAACTGGCCCTCTTGACTAGGAAGACTGGAGAACATATTTAACATTTCTAATTAGTTTTGTCTGTGTTTCAAGAACACTCAGGAAGAGTAAACATTTGAGACATATGTTTATATACATACAAATGCTTATTTATAATGTATTCTTTAGTGGATATTAGAAGAGCATCTATGTATATTAGTTTATTATTAATGTGCAAACAGTGTATCATATTAGTGCACATCTCTTTCTAGTATTAGTGTATAAGGAGATATGTACAGATACACACAAGTGCTGTTTCCAGCCCCGTCATAATGTAATTAACCACAGAATTTTCACAGAATATCACCAAATATTCTGAGTTGGAAGGTATCACTGAGTCCAGGTCTTAAGTGACTGGCCCACTTGGGGATCGAACTTGCAATCATGGCTATTAGTGCCATGCTCTAACTAACCACATCTAAGTACAGCCAGGCAAGTCCTCAAAAAGTAATCAGATTCTTTCATGAAAGCCCTAGATCATCCCCTGAGAGATTTTAGAATGTCCCTGCTTCAGTGGCTCATCAGTTTTACAGCTTTGACAGATTTTGCAAGTATCCTACCCAAATCTGTTTCTCTGCAAATTAAACCTTCTTTTTATCCTTTCAAATTGGGCATGGATAATTACTGATTGCTGCTTTCTCTGTAATAATCTTTCTGTACTAAAATGCTGTTTTTGTGTCCTCTTGCCCTCAGTCTCTTTTTTTTCAGATTCGAAAGCTTTGTCCAGTATTGGAAAATATCACTCCAAATCATTCTGAAGAAAAGCTACAATTTTTCACTTTTCTTTTGCTTTACAGGATTGCAAATAGTGAAATAGTCTTGAGCTAAAGAAGAGAATGCTAGCTATGTAAGCTACTTATCACCAAATTTCAGACAATATTTTGGGGAATAGGATATACTGAGGGAAAACCAGATGTGAACTTCCAAATTAGGCACATATGTGGACTGTAGAACACACAGATGAATAAAGTCCTCTCCTCTCCTCGCCTTTTCTGTCGAAGAAACTGATGTTGAATTTGGTTTGAGGCAACTTGATATTAGGAGTATATAAAATAATCTCATATTATATGTGCTGTGGGTTATGTCCCTTCTTGAGGGTGAAAATTTGAGAGAGAACAAGAAAAACCAAAGGCAGTTGATAGGTGGAATGAGAGAAACATGCAATACAATCATGAAAATAATGATTTTTACGCCAGCAGGATTAAATGTCAAGGATGAAATGTAATCATAGATGAAACATCTGAATAAATGAAGGAATCCCTCGCTAGCTTTCATAGGAGGTGATATCATTACTAACTTACAACTTTCACAGTGTGGATCATGAAGAATTCTCACTCTGAGCAGTCTTAGTATTTAGTGCGCAATCCTCAGCTCTCATGGAAACACGTTGTGGATAAACACCTCCATTCGTCTCGATGGCAGCCCCAGCTGAGTTGAAGTGTGTGTTTGCGTAAGAGGGTAGAACACACGCTGCCAAAAGCTGCACTGGAGCACAGGAGTGTTTGTTTCACCACTGGAGCACAGGAGTGTTTGTTTCACCACTGGAGCACACGTGTTACACTCCACTCTGAGAAGGCAGCTTTCTCCTGTGCTCCTTCCTGCATTACATCCTGACAGAAGATGAGAGAACCGAGACTCTCCTAATATTTAATCCACCTATCCTACAAACCTACAAGACCTGCCTTTGTGAGGAAGAGACAAAAAAATTATGCAAATGATGACTGATATAGAGCAGGCTGTGAGCTATAATGCAGTGAGATCATCCTTTATTCTGGGAAATAGCCAAGCTCAGAGTTTCCCTATACAGGGTGGTTCCAATTTTAGCACATCTGCTTTGTCTTGACTTTCTTTTACCCTTTCCACCTGGGAATTCTGCTATCCTTCATTCTTCTAAGGTGTAAACACTGGATGTGATGCTTGTGATAGCAAGAAGCAAACCAGTCCCTCAGGAGGTCCATTTTACTCTTGGAAACCCAGGTTTTCACAGGAACATCTAGTCCTCAGGTAGCTTCACTCACAAGCAAATGACCCATGGCTTCTTAAGGTGGCATGTTTGCAAAGAGCTGCTGATTGATAGTCTAGGAACCAGAAATATTTTTAACATTTTATGTCCTTAAGCCTCCTATAACAGAAGGCACTTAGGCTATATATTCTCTTATTCCTTCACTATTAAGATACATAGCTCAATATAACCAAAAAATAAATCCACCTCCTGAACAAATCAGATCAGTATTTCAGGGAGTTGTATGATTAAAGTGTTCAATGACTTCTTGTGAAGATGCATTCATAAGGATACTAAATTTTTTCACTATAAAAAGAAATATGTTATTTCCTACCTTATCCATGTAATATGACAAATTGGAATACAAATTAAAAAAAAAAAGGAGATAAAAAGAAGAAAACAAATTGAAATTCTGGCTGTTATTGAGCTGTTTATGAAACCTACTGATAAGAGAACATTAAAAAAAAGGTCAGTTCCTTCATATGGCTTAAATAGAGAATGTATTTTTTTTCCCCAATAGGAAAATCGTGCATTCCTTATTTGCATTCACCTAAGGGGATATCAAGCAATGCCTCTAGAAAGTTTATTTAAAATAAAAAATATTTGACATGGCACATGTTCACTAAGCCAAGAAAAATGTGCCTAGCACATTTGATATCTTAACCTTCATGCTACTCATTAAGGTAAGTTAAACGTTCTTGTCTGCACATAATATCTAGCAATGACCCATAAAACTGAGGTTAATTAGTTTGCCTCTGTAGAAGCCCTCCTCCATTAATACTGACGCGTGTGATGAGCCTTTGTTGGAACCACAATTGAAGGTTATATACAGCTCACGTCACTACTCGGAACGATGTATGCTGTGCTAAGGAGGAGCACTGCAAGGAAAACAGCATTTAAGTGTGCATGTGTGTGTCTATACATATTTCTATGGGGCACTTCAGCTACCATCAATTCTCTGGTACTGAAACATTCAAAGGACAGGAAATTTTTCCCTCTATGGGCATCAGCTGTCCCTTGCTATGCCAAGCTGCTCTTACATCACACCACACTGACAAGGTGGTGGGGATGCTGAACCAGACTCCCTCCCCAAACTGGGAACTGAGAAGTGGTCTCTAGTGTGGATCTCTTCCATTCTTTTTTTTCCTACAGCTGATGCTTGTGTTCTCTGGACCAAGATATCTCCTTTTTCTGAGGCCTTTCACATCACTTTTCTTCAATCCAGCAGTTAAGAAAGATTTTCAGGTATTCAAGAATGAGTGTCAGGTCACTGTTCCCTTGATATAAAGATCTTTCCCACATAATCCCCTTTAAGCTAGTTGAATATTATTGCTCCCCTTTCACAGATTTAAATACTGTGGCACAGAAGAACGCCACAAATGTGCGGAGGTCATCCAGAAAAGAGCAGTAACTAACCCCAGAGAAACGAAATTGCCATTTTTTCATAGTCCTCTGTACCTTACTATTTGCATGATCAATGACTCCTCACATTTCCAGTCAGTCTCTTTTGGAAGGCATTTTCAGAGCTGGAGGGAAACACATGCGGAAAAATTCCTTCTCTTACGGAGAAAAGCCTAATAAAGAAGTGTCATGAACCCTAGGGTGAAGGAAACTCCATGACCCAGCTCTGTTGAAAGCTTGCTAGTTGATCAGTGGCTTAAGACAATTCAAAGGTAAGCAGCAGCAGCAGTAAATGGTTTGAAAAGAAACAGAGATACATTTGTTCAAGAGAAAAGACATAGAAGAAAGAAAATTGCAACAAAGGAATGCCAGTAAAGAGCTGGTGAATTATTCTTCTAATAACCATTCATTACATGAATCAGCCCTAGCCTTTAAGACGGAGCAGTCAGAGTTAAAATAAGTAAATAAAAAAAGTACCTTTAACCCAAAGAATAACTATGGTAAAGAAAAAAGACCAGCAGAAATCACAGAAATGTACTAAATGTACTAAACTGATGGTAGAATTCAGGTCTGCATTCAGACACCTGAGTTTTGTGACTACAGCATAGTTATGCCCAAACTTCCATTGCATCCAGTGAAATCTGGAGATACTCAACAGGTCAGATGTAAATGACTCCTCTGTTGTCACTATCGGTCTCCCTGGGTTCTGTTGCCTGTATTGACTAGATCTCAGTCAATGGTAGTAGGAGCCCACAGATGCAAAGATTGTGTAGTCACCTAGTTTAGGAGGTGCTTAAATATGGAGCTGACTCCTACCCAATCTACTCCTTCAGGAAAATTTAGCAACAGTGAAACAAATCCTGCAATGATATGCAAATTAGATTCATGAGTCACACACATCTATTTAAAGTCCCAAGACTGTAATTTAACATTGATTCTGCCTCTGAGGCCCATTTACTGTTTTACGCATCTGCAGTAGTCATTCTTTGTTGGAAAACTTCGCTGTGGTCTGCATGCACCTATCCCTTGGGTCACTTGTACTGAAATCAGGGGCTACCAGTGCTTACAACTGCACAAACGTAGCTAGGCACGTTAACGGAGAAGTGGGACATGTCCCTGATGAATAAATAATGACCTTTGCAGCAGTTTTTTAGGAGAGTCAATTAACCAGTGCACAAGGTCTCAGTCTTGTGAATAAAAACCGGAGACCTTTCCACTTGCGCTGATCAAAGAGAACAAAACTTCAACAAGCACAAAACATCAACAAGCAATTTGGGATCTGGAGGAGATTGTTAAGACTCCCCAAGGTTTCCCTGTATGTCATGTAAGGGCATCACCCCTGCAGGGTCTTCTGTCTGCATAAGCTCCCTGCACCAGCTCCACTCAGATGGTATAGATTTTCCTTTGTTTCACATTATCTTTACAGGGGATGGCTTTGCCAAGGCATGAAAAGCCCCTCTTGACTGACAAGTCAGTTCAGGTTCTGTTCTTCCTCCTCTACATGTACCACCAAATGGGGGAACCTACACAGATGTCATGGGAGTAAGCCTTTGGATTTGGAATCATGCTGGCTATGGCTGTTCCTAAGACACTTGTGTAAAACTGGAGTGGGTGTACCCCAGAAGTGTTTAATGATGGATGCTCTAGAGAAACTGTTTCACATTTTTCATCTTGGTTTTCCAGAATCATTTTTCCAGAACCATGAATCTTGTTTTAAACAACATTTCCAATTAATATCAGAGATGTTTTATTGTGTTAAACACTGAACTTAATAGGATGTGAAAAGGGCCATTCAGAGCAGGAGTAGTTTTTAGTACTTCTGGAGCACAAGCTTTTATTACATTTAAGGGAAGTAGATAAAAATGGTACTGTTTTCTACTGAAAATCTGACAATATTTAGAATAGATGTAATTATTGTGGACACCACTCTAGTAAATGGAAATTAGCACCTCTCATTATGATGAACTGCTCTGAAGAGAAATTCCTTTGTGCTTACTTAGTGTACAATGGACAGTCTATTTGCAGCTGTTCTTTCTTGTGTGTCATCGAGACAATGGGAGTTAATTAAAAAATATTGAAGGAACTGCAATATCTAATTCTTTCAGACTTGTGGGGTTATGAGGCTGCCTGTTAGCTTTTACTACTTACTGCTGCAGTGTGTGATATGAGCTCTTTCAGCTCTGTTTTATTTTAATTCAGTCAATTACTATTCCAAATCATCCCATCCTTGGCTGTACGTTCCATGTAGGCATCTGCTGTTTTCAAAGAGAAACAAGGCCAGATCACACAGGAGGTCCTGGAGTCTCATGTTGTTTAGCTTTTATCTATGAAACATAGCTAGAGTCTCAACCAAACTGATAACCCAGTATTTGAGAGTCATGACCCTTTATAACAGTCTAATCAATTATTAACTGAGAAGTTCCAAAGTTTGTGGCAATGGAAGAAAGAAAAAGCTTTTTTTCACACACTTCTTGTAGGAAGGACATGTTTTCCAATTGTTTCCTGAATGCTATTGTCCAGAACAGCATAAAACAATGTACGTAGCACTTGCTGAAGGGAAGAACTGCGAGGTACTGCGGGTCCTTTGTTTTGGATGGATGGTGAATGGTTTGATGGTTTAGGTACCTGAAGTCACATTACAAAATCCTGGGAGGGCTTGATGACTAACAGTCTACTGCCAGGTGTAAAAGGAGATGTCTTTTTTATTAGCCAGTAGGCTGTGTAAGGAGACCACAGTCTTAGTGCCTTGCTTACCTGAAGTTCCTGAGATGTAGCAGGATTATTCCAGGGCTGCCAATTTGTGGTTTTATGCCTTCCCAGTATCATTTTGGCTTCATAAATATTTAGCTCATCCTGTAGCATGCCAGGAAGTTGTAGAACAACCCACCCTGTCTTTTTTTTTTGCATGATACCTGTTACTGCTGCTGCATGTACATTTAATTAAAAAAAATATATGTATTCCTCTACAAAATGTTTACAAAAACATTTATAAAATTAATTTTAGAGGTAACACAGTTGATCATGAAGCTGCCTGCAGGCAGTGATTACACTATGGCACAGGTACAATGAATCAACTCATCATAAATCCACATAAGCACCACTAACTTGCACAGGAGCACATCATGAAACATTCTCCTGACAGTGCTTTGTTGTTTGAGTTGTCTTTTAGCTTAGGCAGTAGGAACTACAGGTCTCAACTTAAGTGCTCTCAAATTAAGTGTCTGTATTGAGTACACGCAATTGTTAGTAATTCCAGATCCTCTGAATCCTTACATGTGACTTTTTATCTCCTGAATGAAGAGCATGTTAGATTTAAATTTCATTGTGAAACCCAAGCTTGTAAGAAAGATGAGTGGTAAAAAGCATGAGTTACAAAACAATTTGTATTACCACCCTGTCTTGTGGACATGAACTTTGATCATAGAATCATAGAACGGTTTGGGTTGGAAGGGACGTTCAAGATCAGTCAGTTACCACCTCCCTCCCACGGGCAGGAAAACCTTACACTAGACCAGGCTGATCAAAGTCCCATCCAACCTGGCCTTAAGCATTTCCAGGCATGGGGCAGCCACAACTTCTGGGGGCAACCTGTTCCTGTGCATTACCACCCTCACAGTCAGGATTTTCTTCCTAATATGTAATCTTAACCTACTCTTTTTTAGTTTGAAGCCACTGCCCCTTGTCCTACCACTCCAAGCCCTTTTCAAAAGTCCCTCTCCATCGCTCTTGTAGCCTTTCTAGGTACTGGAAGGTTCTATAAGGTTTCCCTGGAGGCTTCTCTTCCCAGACTGAACAATTGCAACTCTTTCAGCCTGTCTTCAGAGGAGAGGTGCCCCAGCTCTCTCGTCATCTTCATTACTCTCCTCTAGACTTGCTCCAGCAGATCCATGTCCTACTTATGTTGGGGATCCCTGAGCTGGACAAGTGATACTCTCTGGCCCCAGTAATCCATTAGACTTATCTAATAATGGAAAGTCATATTTTATAGTTCTGTAATTTTGTTTCTTCCAAATATCACAACGATTTTTTTGTTAGTTGTTCTTTATTAAACAATAGTAGAGAAAAAAAATATTGAGAAGAAAAAGATTTATATGGAAATAAGACACACATTATGACAAAAAGCTTTGTACTGTCGTCTGGTATATTGGCTTCCATAAATTTTAGTTAGTTTCCAAGGAAAGCAGGAGTCAGATCTAAAGATCGGGAGAAAGATAGACACAACTACTGGGGACTGATTCCATAATAGCATAATCTTAAGATTTCCTTGTTTTACTGGAATGGAAAATGAGCAAAAACTGGGTCCTACATTTCAAATTTATTCTAAAATATCAGAATGGCACCATCTGACTTTATGCTTATTTTGCTATGTTTCTCTGGAACAGCTTTGACTTATCTGCTGTTAAATCTTCATTTAATTCTTCTGCAGTGCTTCTATTTTCTATTGATTTAGATGTTTCCTTTTTCCATTTTGTTACTTTTTTTTGGGGCTGTTTTGAAAATCGCTAGACAATTTCAGTAAAATACACATTTCTCAAGAGTACTCGTTATGGCAGCTAATGAGATGGAAAATATCAGAAAGAAGGCTTTCATGCCTTTTACTGTTCAGCTTTATATGACTAAATCACTGCAGAACACCAAGATGAATAAGAGCTACAAGGTAATTTATTCTGGTCAAAATAAGGAATATACTTTGTCAGAGAATTTCAAGACTCAAGTACTAAACTGCACAAGCAGGATAGAACTTTCTTTCAGTAGGTGGGAGCAATAGTCCTCCTGAAAAGCAAACCCCTCTGAATAGGCTTGTAGGTGGGCATTTGGATACTGATACTGTGAATGGCCATCAGCTTTTTATAAATATTAATCCAAATATTTTATCTTACCTTAAATTATCTCAGTAATGACTCAGTAACTTGACTCTGTCTATCTTGGAATTGGTACTGCTCAGGGTCAGATGATTTTAAACCATCATCTGGACCACAGAGTCTCTCTGTTAATTGAGTATCTTGTAAGGACAATAATTTTAGAGTCCTCCTACAGTCCTTTCAGAGCACTAAGGAATGTTTCTGAGTACCCTAAGAGTTCAGATCCCTAACGAGAAAGAAAGATTACCTTAATATTAGTGAGTATATTCAGAGCAGAGGCACTAACTTGTTTAATTTGGAGCCGAAAAGAGCATATGGCAGCTCAGCTGGTAAAAGTGTCTCATCACTGTATGGGGCTGAAACTATTTCATTCTGCTCACTCATTCCATCTCTGTCCAGTTCTCTGACACATCAACAAGGGTCACTAGTCAGTGGCAGCTCTGAAAAAGGCTCTTTTTTTTTCAGACACCTCTCTCTTTAGCAAAAAGCTGAGAACACAGGAGACACGGGCCACCAAAATCTTGCCAGTCTCATTCACTATCGACCAGCACGACAGCTGAACAACCCAGTTTAGAAATCAAAGTACCACACCGGAGTTTTATCTCTAGTGAATCCAAAATCCATCTACTAGGGAGCTGTTGCGGCGGCCCAGCCCACCTTTGGGCTGAGGATTAATGAAGACATCCAGTGGATGGATTTCCCCACCCACGAGAGC
The DNA here is from genome assembly GCA_013397975.1 of Machaerirhynchus nigripectus. Classification (NCBI taxonomy): domain Eukaryota; kingdom Metazoa; phylum Chordata; class Aves; order Passeriformes; family Dicruridae; genus Machaerirhynchus; species Machaerirhynchus nigripectus. Next base: position 1,815,544 of record VZRQ01009102.1, on the reverse strand, counting down.
AACTCGGAGGGTGGGCATGAAGGCGGTGCCGTGGGTGGCACCGAGGTATGAGGCCACAACCCCCTGGGTGTCACTCCTAACCACCACTCCTCCCCCAAGCTAGAAAGTTCTGTTTCCCTCAGTTACCCATTGGTTCCTATGGCTATGTTTATTAATATTTAGTGTTNCCTCCCTCGGTTTAAAAAGCCCTGTGTGTCCGCTTGTGGGCTTTTTGCTGCTTGTATCCTTCGCCTCCTAGTGCTCCTGTCCCCCCACCAGGGAATAAAGACTTGGTTACAGCTGCAAAGAGTCTCTTTCTCCTCCTTCACCTCCACCTGGGACAGTATCATCAGGCTGCTGCCAGCCCTTCAGTGTAGCCAGGAGCAGGCTGCTCTCGATAGGGAGCCTGTCATTCGGCTGCCAGGCTGAGAACTGTCCCTTTTCCGGGACACTCACGCAAGCTGCCTGCTTGGCCAGCCGGGCGGTCAAGCGGCTACCGCGGCAGGGAGGAGGTTTCCTTCTCACTAATTTCTTCTAGGGGAAGCTCCCATGCCTGAAGAGCTGACACTCTGGGATTTTTTCCCTTATATGAATTACAGCTCAGGGTCTGACTCCTATGTCTCTGGCATTGGCTGTAAATCTCGTTATTCTGTTTGTGTCCATGAGACCACTTCGGATTTGCAAGGAATGGAAGAGAAGGCAGTAGATAATTCTTATCTTGATTTTACCTTAGATTTGTATTTGAAAGCAAAATGTGGGGGTTATGCTTTGATTACAAGAAACAAACACCAGCAGCGAATGTGAAGGCACGACATCTAAGATCCGACTTTACAATGTCTGGGTTCCTACTGTAAATGGGTTAAGTAATGGGGTATTTTGAGACAAGACATAGTAAATGTACGTCCTAGTATCTACAAAATCGTAAGTGCATGTAAATATTTCTTTTGCTTAACAATAAGGAAGAAAAGTCTGTTACTGGACTTAGAAAACAGGGGACCTGCTAAATCAGAACATGGAAATGGATTGTGAAGAACAATATAAACTTTTCACATTCCTTCATTTGTTAGATTGACCAGTAAGTTACACTTAGAGTTTGATCCTCTAAGTGCTGATGGAGCAACATCAAGAAAAACTTTCTGTGGGGACCATGGTTCTTTAGAGAAAGATACTAAGATTAAAGAAAGTCTGGATAAATGTGAAACTTTTCTTAGAATTTCACTGTCAGCAAATTGGTTCCTATCAAGAGGAAAAAAAACATTAAAATGAAATATCTAACCAGATGTTTACATAGATTTTTTAAAATTACGAGTTTATTGTTTGTCCTTTAAATAAAGCCTCGGTTATTGTGATCATAATTTTTAAATATGGAGCACTTTAAATTATTTTTATAAAAAAAGACCATGTGCTTTCTAAAATTAAGAATATTCTTTAATTTTTTAAACTAAATCTGAACTTTATCCTCATACCAATTTAGAGTGATTTTAATAGTCTTACCACCAATGTAAATATATATATATATATATATATATATACACACACACACAAGACTTTATGGTGTTTAACCCTCTTAAAGTGTCCTTTCCAATCCCAGTCCAATCTGTTCTTATTTTAGAGGTTGCAAAGTACTGACAGTTGATTAAATTCTAGATTTGGAAGAGCTTGATAAAACCTGCATAACATGTAAGCTGCTTTAAAAAATTAAAAAAAAAAACAAACCCAAAAAAAAAACCCCAGAGTTCATCAATCTGCAGAGAGCTTCTTAAAGCCATGGGAAATAGAGATTGTTGCAGGGGGAAGTGTGAAAACAAATCCTCTGGAAGTAGAGGTAGAAGGAAACAAATGGTCAAACAGAATAGGTGTTTTAATGGAAAAGGAGAATAAGGCAGGATTACAGTTTTTCCAAAGATAACAGGCAGAAGAGAGAAAATATGCCAACAGCAGATTGTTCTGAAGGCTAAGGGCTGTCTTCTCATTTTTCAGCCCTGATACCCATACTAGAAAGACAGAATGTGTGATCATACCTAGAAAACAAAACTATCCTCTTCTCACCTGGACAAATGGTTCTTTCAGGTGGTGAGCTCTCATCCTTCATGCAAATCAAATGAAACAGCATTCAAACTGTTTTGACTTTCAAAATGAGCTTTAATTGGATTTGTGGAATGCTCTATGAGAAAGAGATTACCTGGAAGGTAGGTGCTCACTAAGCCAGTGGCAGGACTTGCAGGGAGGAATTGTATGTAGGGTGTTTTCTTAGGGGACTCCTCTCATTACACCATTTAATGTAGAAAAGTTTTTCTTCTTGCTCCCCCCTGATCTGACCAAACTCATAAATAAAACTTGCAGATGCCCATCTTTGTCCCACCTTGATGGGAAGCATCCCTAGAAGCCCAGTGGATCAGGTTTGATACCAGCCTGGACCTTCTGGACTGAGTCCTCCTGGCAAGACTGGAGGCAGGCAGTGCTTGTTCCCCACCAACTCTCCTGCTCCCAGCCTTCAGCTCCATATCCTCTGCCAGTGTGTTAGATGCCCACGAATTTTTTCAGAAGGATTAAGGAAGATATTAAGAAGGGGGTTTATTTCCACATAAGAGGACCTTCTCTTTGTGGAATTCGAGATTATTTCTGTAGAGAAAGGGGTCTGCTTGCTGAGGACTGTCTTGGACAGGGATTTATATAGTACAGCTAAAAAGACTAATGTGTTGTGGCTTTGGTAACCTCTAGCACTAGGTAACTGCACTGCCACTGCACAAATGTAGTGCTGAAATAGGATAATTTTCTCCATTTGGTTTGTCAGGACATAAAACCTGGAGGATTTGTTTCTGGTTTGAGTTTACTCCCTCCCAATAGTTTATCACAGTAGGAGCAGAGCAGCCTTGCTGGTGAGCTTTGCACAAGAGGTAGAGAGTATTCTTCTCATGAATGATGCATAACCTGCTACACTGAGAACAAGAATGAACACATCTCTGGAGGATGAATGTGAAAACCAAACAGATAGGGACTGCTTTCTCCTCTGGTCTCAAACAACTTCTTCATAAAATATTACTAGGTTCTCTAAATCTACAATAAAATAAAATATTTCAGAGAGGCTATATATTGGGTTTTTCCAAACATTAGTCCAGACTCCAGGTTATTAATGTTAGTAAGATACATTTTAACAATTTTGTTTAGTTTGAAAGCAGCCTCTTACACATATTTTCCTGTTTCTTTGTCCAAGCTTCATTAGTCTCATTGGCCTAGAGCAGCCTTGGATAGAGAGTTGAAGTGTGGCCATGACACAAGAGAAGTTCCCAGTTATGACTAAATGCCTTTTCTATGAATAGCTGTTCTGTAGTGTTGTGATCTTATTACAAGAGAAGGGGTAAGGGCTGGACTGATTTTTATATTCTTCTAGCTATAAAAACTTTCTAGTTATTTAACTTTTGTGATTTTCCCTATCTAGTCCTTTTAAGACTCCATTTTTAGCTTCAGTTAGTCAAATATTCCTGAATAATTTTTATTGCACAGCAATATTCCTGACTTCCCTACACAGTAGTTGTTTTCAGATATGTATAACTTGACATATGCATGTGTGGTTCAGGAAAAGGCAGCATGACAAAATTATCTGAGAGACTCTTTAGAATTAAATTGTTGTATTTCAGGGTTCAAAATGTTAAATAAATTTCAAATAAAGATTAGATAAAGAGCAGGTTAGACTACTGATGTATATATTGAATGCAATTTTTCATAAAATCATAATTTCAATATGTGTCTCTATTTAATATGTCATTCATTTAAAATTTAGAGATTTTTGTGTCCCGAGAAATAGAAATGAAAAAGAAATTTAGCTTAGTTTTCTGCTCTTCGTTAAGGCAACTTCACAGTATTTTCACAATGAGGGAAATTACATACTCATTGGTATTGAAGGGTTTTCAGTAGATAATTAAGAAAGTGAGTCAGACTATCTATTTTCATTGCCCAGATATGATGAAAGCAGAATTACCTGCTGTGTCCTTACAACAAAATCAAGGTAAAAACAAAGACAGTGTCTTTGAAGTGGTCATTAACAAAGAATAGCACCAGTTGTCAACATTTTTGAAACACGTAGATATAAAATGAAAATATTAAAGCAGAATTTCAAAAAGGTAGTGGAAAGTTATGATACTGTTGAAATAAAACAGATTTATGAAAATAGAAAGCCTCATGTTTGTTTTTGATTTATAATTGCAATGTTTTGAAAACAAAGTCAGAGGATATATTATGGTGGCTGTATTTGGTTGGTTAATATAAATACATCCCTTAAGAACAGGCCACTAACTACAAATAATTAGAAACTATTTAAATTCATTATTTTATCAATAACTGCTAAACTGAGGCTGTTTTTGCAATACATTTGTCTGTGTTGCCTCTTGCAGCTTGCTTCTCTGATATTTTCGTCTTTTGATAGTAAATTCTTTCTGGTACTCATCAACAGTGGTGTCTCCTTTAACTATGTCAAGCTCTGAAATGTTTTAGATTTTTACGAAAGTTCTAATTTTTTAATGAAAATTGGGAAATAAGTAGACACAGATGTTCCTTCCGTTTCCCAGGGTGCTGGGATTTCCAACTGGTGTCACACAGATAATGCCATACAGGAAAGTGCATAAACATCATTAGCAATGACTGCAGGAGTAATTCTCCTTTGTAGCCACACTACTGTTCATTTTCATAGTACAGTAATGAGAATTAGGAAATTAATTGTAATTGAAAATGCTAATACGTACTTTTAACTACCCCAGGTGCTTAAAATCAAAAGGATACCAATAGAAAAAAATCAGATCCTTGATGATCTGAATATACAACTGAAAGTCCCGACTTTCTGAAATGCTTCTGAAAATTTTCTCTGCAAGTCCTGTTGAAAGTAAATGGGGATGGGGGAGGCAGAATGAAAAAAAAGGTGTAGGAGCTTTATTGTATATAGACTCTTGGAAACAGACACTGGAACCTGAGTAACTTCAAAACTGGAGTCAGGTTACCTTTGACCAGCCAGGCTCTGTAAAGTCTTTTGCATCATCCAGGTCTGCCCTGCCTTCTCTTCCTTTCTGTGCAGTAACTGAAAGAATTACAATTGGTGGAAAAGCTGAACTTGCACTTGAAGATATTTCCTATGGAAAATGAGCCTGTGGAGCTAATTCAGATTTACAGACACCACAGGCCCAGACATTTCTGAACAACAAAATGGCTTTGAGTGTCAAGCTGGAAAACTTCACAGCCAAAATGAAATAGCGCAAGGAATACTTGAACCATGAAAACCCGCAAAAGGGAGATGCTGCTGGAAAATAATGACATCTGGAAAACCCATTATGGCATCTAACAGTCCAAATTTCAGGTCAGAGTAGCATTTAGATGTGGCAGGGCATATCCCCTGTCTCCCCACCACAGGTGGCCGGTGCAAATAGGAGAGATAACCCAGGTGGGCCAAAGGCCCAGCAGGGACCATCTCCTGGCCCCAGAAGGTCTGCCAGCCTGACCAAGAATCAACACCTTGGCATGGAGAGCAGATGTGTGAAGAGATAAAAGAAAGACAGGTGACCAAAAGGCCTCCTTTACACTATAAAAGTGCTACAAATTGTCACGGAGTCAGAGGTCTCCTACATAACACCCTAAGAAGCGTGTGAGACTTCCCGGAGTGTGGATGCAGATTCCGTGGTTACTTTCCTGGGAATTGAGGGAAAAGATTTCAAGGTGTGCTCCATCACAACTGGATGGTAAGAAACATTGGATCCTAAGTTATATAATTTCTTTGCGAGCTGTAAAATTAATGGTACCTTTAACCCTGTGTGTATAGTACTAGCTTTTTTTGTCTTTTTCCTGTGTAGTAATAGCCTGTTTTAAGTCTTACGTCTGTTAGCTTTGTGTCTATTAAATAAATGATTCATTCTCTAGTAGACTGAATCAGCCATTATTAAAGAACTTGCAAACGAGAGTGGGTTTGGGGTGCTGGCCACCTCAATAAAGCCACTGCCTGCTGCCTGAGGCCTGGGCAAAAGGCAGGAACTGATTTAAAACCCCAAATCTAATTCATAACAAAAGAACAACAAAAAAGTTTTTTCATCCCTAGTGGGATTTTTGTGGCTTTGCCTCCTATTTTCTTTGCTCTTTATGCAATGGTTGCAAGTGAATGAACGAAACTGCTTTCACTGAAAAAAAATCAGCTCATATATATGAAATGTATCTGGAAATGTAGAAAAATCTCTTGTTTATCACTACATCAGGAGCTGACATTATAGAAAGTTTATATTTGTATTCCAGAAAATCCACAAATACTCATTAAAGGGTCCTTAAAAATCTCTGAAAACGAGAGATCCTTCCTTATCAATATCTCTGTTTCCTTGTACAGCTCCACATTTTTAATGGTACCTCTTGCTTGTCTCTAAAACACAGATTATAAAATGTTTGGCTCACAACTGTGTGACTTTCCACAACTGTCTTTTCTAGGCATTGCACAATTTAAACATAATGATAGCAAGTAGCATTTATCATTATTAGAATGACAGAAGATTAGAGATTATAGATCTAAGGGATATTAAGAAATTGGAAGGGTCATTTTGAGAGAGCAGAAACTTGATTTCTTATTTTTAACAATGCACAGTAATGAAGTATATCTGATGCATTTATGTAACCTCCATGACTATATAAATTGGAGCCTCATTCTGCAATTGTTTATGGACAAGCATACCACTCCTTGTTGTAGGTTAAAACTCATGTTGTTTTGTTCCTACTTCAATTTTACTGCTCTTCTGATTTAAACAAAGTAAAGACAAGACCAGACCTTACAGGACCTTTCTGGCAAGCTGTCACACGTTATATGACATGCCATACATATGACATGTCAATACACTTTAATTTTCTGTTACTTTCAGTTTAAGAAGCAGAAGATATGTGGGGATGAAAGAAGCCTCAAGAGATTTAAATGAAATAATCTGCTACTATAAAAAGCAGCAGTACCACCACTGAAAAAAAAACAAAAAACCTTGACCCTGCTGTAAGAAACCTCTAGTTTAGACAGTTTATGGGAAGTGAAGGGGAAATAGATTGAAGCAGAAAAAAATTTGGAATTCCTGAAATTATGGTCTGGAAGAATTACACAAATAATTATTACTTTATTTTTCTCTTCATATTTTTAGTTCCTCAACCATATTTTTAGAATTTTCATAAGCTACGTTTCATCTGTTGTCCTGCATACTCCTTTTCCACTTTTTTCCTCCCCTTCATGTATTAGAGCTATTTTTTAGAAAGTAATAGAATTATTTAGTAAACTTTATGAAGATTTAGTTCTTAGTTTTTAAAATGTGATATGCTTTAACAGGCAGTAAGATTTTTTACATTCATGTGAACTAGAGATTCCATGTATCATGAAATATTGGTCTTCAAGGTAGAAAAATGAAAGCAGTCACTGAATTACTGCCTGTGTGCTGATTAAGTGCTAAAAAAAGTGGTCACCTAAAATGTGACCTTGTCAGTCTTCTTAAAGCAGATATGTTTAAAAATTGCTTAAATGAGATACTACTTCAGCAGCAAGGGGAAAAAGAGAATGCTGAGGGAAAGAAGCTCTCCATTCCTCAAAATGTTCCAGTATTTGAATATTTTTTTAATGTTGCTGTTCCAAATAGAAATGAAAAGCTGAAAAGTTTTTTAAACATTTATATATATAGGTGTGCATAACAACACAATTTCAAAGTTCCAAGAAAATTAATCAGAGATATTTCAAAATGTTTTGTTCCAAAATTTTGAGTTAGTTTATTATTAAATTAAGTTTTAGAAGAGATCTTTCATTTGGTGCCCTGTTGTCTGTATTTTTCTCCTGTGGGCATTTTCCTTGGCCCAAGGACATTTTCCCTTATGCATTTTCAGTCATATGATGCCTGTGACACACTACTTTGTTTGGTTATAGGTCAATCTCAGCTGCAGTGAGGTGACACTCCAGGAAGTTCTGCCCTCAGGGAACAGCACAGCCCTGAAGACTTGCAAGGAACTGGGCCGACAAAATGCACAATTCAACCTGACTTAATGAAAACAAATATTTCAGATCCAACCACTACTTCCCCCCTCTGAAAAAAAAAAAGTCTGCCCACCCAAATGGAAACAATCTGTTTTAGTTTTCCTAATAGAAAATACAAGTTCAGCAAAATTAAATTTCTCAAAATATTTGTATTTGTACAAACTTCATTTTAAATGAGAGGATAAAATAATTCTAATGGGAAAAAACCCCTCAGAATAAAATGGAACAAGCGAACCTTTTGTTAGTGCTTTATAAAGTTTTTTACAATGAGCTCTAGAAAACTATGGTCAAAGTAAAGCTTACAAAATAATAGTTTATGAAAGATTAGACAAGAAGAAAAAGGAAAAACCGAAACACCCCAAAAAGCATGAAAATGTGATCCTGCAGTTAAAAAGAGAACAGAGCATCCTAGGTAATATCTGTCAAAGTCTTTTCAGTCAGCAGTGGCTGCAGAGATGTTCTGGCAGAAATACCTGGCATTACTCAACACAGTCATTTGTACTGAGTCATTAGTCAATGAAGTCTAGAATACAACATCTTCCTAGAACTCTGCATAAGGGCATGACTTTCTTATGCTCTGCTTAAGAGCATGAGGGGGCAAATGAAATAAATTTGAGAAGTAATATGCATATTTATGCAGCAGGCCAAAATGAAAGGCTAAATTAATCTGAGAATGATACAGCAATGCAACATACATGATACAGATGCTGCTTCTTGGTGCAAAAAAACAAGCAGCAAATTTCTTTTTATTCAATACTTCTTATTTTGGATTGCAAAAGATAATTATCTAGGATCAACTATACCTGTTCAGATCAAAAGTTCCCCTAACCCAGTGTGCTAATGTACACAGTGCCCAGAAGTTGATTTTTCAAGAAGAGTTTAAGAACAGAGAAACAGGCAACAGTGATACTTTGCTGCACTGGCCTCCCACATATAAAAAATCCATCCATGAGCCTGAAGTGATGCTTTAGTATTTTCTTTGCCTGGATAGAGTTAACTTCCATTAATTTGCTTAGCTTTCACAGACTCACAGATTCATGCAGGTTGGAAGGGACCACAGTGGGTCATCTGGTCCAGCCTCCCTGCTCAGGCAGAGCCATCCCAGAGCACATGGCACAGGACTGTGTGTGTCCAGATGGTTCTGGAATAGCTTTCACTTGACTAATACAAATTTTAATATCTACAACACTCTGAAACATGAAGTTCTCCAGCTTAAACCCTCTTGTGTAAAGAACCATTTTTAAACACCTGCCAGCTGCTGTTTCATTTGATGGCCTCTTCTGTGGGAAAGGATGATGAACAGCCACTCTATTCATCCTGTTTCCCAGGGGAAATCTTTTAGATGTCATATCAACTCCATACACACCAGCACAGTAACAGCTTAAAACTCACTTAACCTGCACAAATCAGGTCGTATCACACTGGAGTCGAGGCTACAAAAGCCTGGTCTTGTCCAATTATCAATACCAGTTAATACAAAAATAGGAATGTTTTTCCTGGTGACCATACCTGTCGCTGGTTTTCTGTCTCCAGCCTTAGTCTGGCTTCCACGCATCTTCTGGTCTCCAGGAAGGCTTGACGTTGTGCTCTGTCTGATAGGTAGCTAATGAAGATTCCTGCAGTGTTCATACACATAAATAACACTGCCTGAGCTGCTATCTGCAATGAACAACAAACAGGATTTAATTAGACAGGAGAAGCAAAAATATCTGTTTAAAAAAAGAGAGACAACAACAGCTTTGTAGGCTGCAAAAATGGCAGTTAGGAAAGTTTGCATGAAAGAAGGTCTTGGATCTTAAGTAGAGACGTAAAATTTGTAAATTTTCTCTGCCTTGAGGATGAAATATGCAGTAGTTGGGGGCATTAAACTCTGGCTGAACCACAAATTATATTTCCAAAAACTGACTCACAGAGCTCAAGCCAGGAATGATTACAAATATAATTAACAAATTGTTTTTGCACTGCCTCTTCTGCAAGAGCAACTTTGTGATTTGTTCCATGGCTTTAGTTTGGGAAGGAAAGCCATATAAAGGAAAACAAAGAATGTCAGTTAGCTAAGAATTAATATCAGTGATAATAGTTATTGTATTATTATTGACCAAATCAAATACATTCATTTTCGGCTGATGCCAAAGCGCGAATTTGCACAATCTGAATTCTGAACCATTCAACATGGGAAGCTGAAAGGATAGCCAAATTTTTGCACAGCCAGTGCCTGTGTACAAAGACTTTTTCTTTGCTGAGGTCTACGTAAGAGCTGAACTGGTTTTCCTTGTAGAAACTGCATCACAGCTTTTTCCTTTCCCATATGAACTCAAGAGAGCCAAATGCGAGTGGATCCTTGGACGGTGTAAATTTCAGTCACTTACTTGTCTGTCATCAACCTCTCTTTGTGCTCTGCATGTTTGTAAGGCAGGGCAAATCAACACCATTGAAGTGAGGATTGTTTGGGAAAGTGAGTAAGAAACTGGCAATATTTGACTGCACCAGAGACAGTACTAAGTTCTGCAGCCTCAGTACCTTTATCCAATATCTCATCCTTGTTATTGGTTGAGATTTCAGAGACTCTGATAGATATGGGTGTTACCTAAAGGATCATAACAACACGGAACAGCCACACCAAACCGATCAAGTGTTTGTCATTCAGGATACTCTCTCTTGTAATGGAAAACAAAGAGTGCTCATGCAGGAGCAGAAGGATAAAACAGTAGTTACTGTGTACAAAAGTACAGCGAGCATTCAGTGATGTTTTGTCAAACCGGTATTGAACACTCCAGCAATCTGTGGGTGTAGTATATTGTGGGCTAGACATGGTATTTTCTTATTATTATCTAATAATCAGTCTTCCTAAAATCCAAGTGTTGCTTGTCCTAATAAAAGACTCCTTGATCTCCCTGGGCTGTTTTGACTTAGATCTGCAGGTCTTGCTCCCCATAGTCATGAGCGTTTGAAAGTGAGATTTGATATCAGACCAAAAACATCTGGCAGAAATTTCAGCTTTATATATTCCCATATTTCTGAATCTCGAGTATTGTTCTACTACAGTACAGAGAATTAATTTGCAATTTGTATGCCATGATTAAATAATAATGCATATCCTGGCTCCAGATGAAATTTTGTTTAACCTTTTCCAGCAGTAGATGTCTAGACAAGGCTTGTGAGAAGTAGGGCATGATTAGCATGATCCTTGCATCTCCCTGGCTTCCAGGATCCTCTGAGCTGGAGGTGGTACACTCAATGCACCTGCACAACTTTTCTGGTGCCTTTCTCAAGTTAATAGTATATTTGGTTCCTATGTCACTCAATAATAAAGATTTTCTACAATTTAATTAGGTCCTTTGTGATAAAAATGTTTCCTTTTGTCTACTTTAATTCACAGCTTTATCATTTCTTTGAGTGCAGCATCATGTTTATGAACAGTGACTAATCACTTCTAATTCATTTGCTCATCACTATTCCTGATTATACTGACTTAAAACATAACCCCTTTTTAAAAGGGAGGAAATTGAGGCTCTTTAGTCACGCTGCATGTATCGCTACTCTCCCTTTGCACTTACTGCTTTTTTCCTGTTATCTATCATACCCTGTTTTACTGGAGACGTTGCCCTGGACCAGCCAGCTTCCCCCAGAAACTCTCTGCCTTTGCTCCAAGATAAATAAGAGAAGGCAGTAATTTACCTATGAGATAACTCCTTTCTGGTGCAGGCCGCTAAGAGGTGTATGATGAGCTGACATGAGAATGAGACTAGTTCAGAACTGCATTGTTCAGCAGGACAACTGAAATCACCTGTGGGAAGTTGGAGGAGTCAACTTTTCATGCCTTTTTGACTGACTTTTAACTTTGACCTGGACTGTATGTTCACACATAGTAGGAAAGTTAGAGTACAGGGTGAAAAAAAGAAAAGCTCACTTCAGTTATCCATCTCTGTTAATGTTCAGGACTCGTTCCACTCACTTCAGCAGATCTTCTTAGAGAAAATACACTAGAATTTGGCCTTCAATTAGATTTCATGAGTACATAATTTGATTTGGACAGAGGGAATAATGGAAAACATGTTACAGGTAAAACAATAGCTTATGCAGAGGCAGAATCAGCTTTTCATATGCATGGTAGTCTTAACTGAAACCATTCCAAAGAGTAAAGCAATAAGACTTGCAAGGCTAATCTGGGGCTCTTGTTAACAAAAGAATAAACAAGACATATAAGACTTGAGTCTCTCATTGCCACTCCTTTTTCCCAGAGCTTATTGGGGCCAATTCCAGAAGTCTCGGAGGATTTTCTACAACCTATCAGTACTCTGTTTTAGAAGATGTACAGAGTTACATATCTTTTTGACTGACCTGAAAATAATCAGTGTTTACACAGTAGTGAAGTTGAGGCATAACGTGTAAAAAGAAAATATTTTCACAACATTTAGAAGTCTTTTTGTACCTTGGACAGCACTTAAATAACAGTAGTAGACACAGCAAGTGATCTTAAAAAGCCGTGAGTGATGTATTTTGATGTCAAATAGGGCTCTGAGGACGTCTGTTTCTTGAATATTTAAAAAAGCAAAGAAGGTACCCTTCTCCATCATGCTTGGGAATATCTGTAACAGGCTCATCACCATCCCTGCTGAACCTGCAGTTACACATAATCACATAATAGGATGAACAGAGCTAGAGGAAGTTACTTGACAGTATCACTGAGGAAGCAGAACCACAGAACCATGGAGTCGTCAAGGTTGGAAGAGACCTTCAAGATAATCTGGTCCAAGCATCAACCCAGCAGCACCATAACCACCCCAAATGATATCCCCAAGTGCCACATCCAGCTGCCTCTTGAACACTTCCAGGCTCTACCACCTCCCTGCTCAACTTACTCCCATGCCTGACTACTCTCTCAGAGAGAATTTTGCTTCTACTATCTAATCCTGTCACAATTTAAGGTTATTTACTTTTGTCTTTTCACTTGAGACATGGCAGAAGAGACTGACACCCACCTCACTCAAACCTCCCCTCATGTAGTTGTAGAAATCAGTGAGGTCCCTCTGAGTCCCCTCCAGATGAAGCCACCCCTGTTCTCTCAGCCACTCCTCACAGGACATATTTTCCAGACCTTTCACCCGTTTCACTGCCCTCCTCTGGACATGTTCCAGCACCTCAACGTCCTTTTTTGAAGTGAGGGGCCCAAGAAGAAGCAGCCATTACTATTCTTACTCCAAAACTCTGCTCTTCATTTCTTGTAGGAGGTGATTAGGAGCTTAGTTCACATATAAATCACTGGTCAAATAAACTGTCATTTATAAAATGCCCTCCATACGTGCACCACAGAACCCTTTGCTAAATCAACATGAAAACTAGCAAGAACCAAAGGGTATGAAAGAGGAGGATGCAAGTCAGACAAGTAAGTTTAGGTTCAATTTGACAGAACACATTGAAAGAATTTCATTTTTATCTGCCACTCATTTAAACAGGGCTTTGCCAAGAGAGCTGAAACCAAGAAAACATTTTGAGTTGATTTGGAAACCAGCAGGTTTCAAAGAAACAATTAAAAGGCACTGGCCATGGCTCATCAGGAAGAAGTTATAATCAAAACAGGTACAGTATAGTAATGCAAGAGAAAAGGAAAAGGAAAATTCAGTGAAAAGATGGTAAACTAACTCTCAAGTCTGTTGTGAAGTGGTAGGTAATCAGCCACAGACAGTTTTCAAAGCAGAATTGAATCTAGTTCAGGAAACAGGAAGTTCAGAAGGGTAGAAGTGAGATACCGGACTAAGCATAAGAACAATTTTTAGGCATTTCTGCTATTAAGAGCACCTAATTGAGTTGGTCTTCATTAGGAGTTTACACAGTTTACTGTGAGTTTATGAACGACTGGAAGCAAGTTAAAGAAGGTTTAGCAAATGCCAGAAGTTTCAAAACTTTAAAAATCATAATTGAGCTGTGTTTTAGTTTTATCACAATTTTCTTTTTTGAAATACGCAGTTGTCCATCAGGGAATTGAGAGCCATAAGGCCAGCCATTAACAGACATTTATGCAGTGTAGTGATTGACTGAGTTCAGCACTTCCGAAGAACACATAACCCGAGGAAAAGTGAATATTTATGAACACTCAACAAACCAAATGGATTGGAAATATGTTGATAGATGGCCCTAAAAGATTGTAACTGACACAGCCTATCTTCATCACGAAGCTGAGACAACAAGGGAATATATCCACACGGAAAGCACAATGGAGGTAGAGGAGAGAAAGCTGATAAAATTTAGAAATTATTTTGAAATCCAGAAGGACAATGAACTTGTGTGTTAGTACCGCCAATGCAGAAAAACAGTCCAGAATGTTTAGCAGAAATAAACCTATTACTAACCTCTTGAGCAGGCAATTTTATTCTGCTGCATAGAAACAGAGCAGTGTTGGGGCTGATGCCACCAAAACACATGTCAGAAGTAAAGAAATGGCTTTCAATGTAATCTCCAGCTAGACATTCTCAGGGCTTTAGCAACAGATTAGAGTATTTCTTGTCTGTTTTGAAAAAACTGGGAAAGTAAACTTGTGCTTCTTAAAGAGTGCTTTCAGTATTTACCACATAAAGAACTGGTTTCTATGGTAATTATTATTGGATAATTAAGTTTGGAGAATCATTTTGATTCTTCATTAGTTGTTTTACTAAAAACAGAAGTTCACCACAAGGTTGTTGTTTGTAGTTAAAATGTCTCAGAAAACGCTCTCTCCCTTCTTGATCACTGCCTTGCTTGGGTTCTATGAGGGAAAATAAGATGCTTGTGATCACCAGGAATAAACTGAGAGACGCACAAGAAGACCAAAATGTTCTACTTTCTCTAAAATAGGAACATCTGGCAGCACAGACTCTATTGCTCTCTCACTGCTGAGCTGCAGCAAACCTCTATCTCCAGCTGGGAGTATGATTTTATGAATCAAAGCTCTTGGCAGAGAAACTAGTAAGTACCTGTTTCTCTGTACTGCCTCATGACCACCTTGATCCCTCAGTACAGCTTCCTCTTTGTCGTGCCAGATCAATTATTTGTGGGACCATACTGTGAACTATATCAGGGAACTTAGCCAACTTAAAAAAACAAACATTTGGTGTTGGCAGTGATTTTCATATCTAGAGCAATCGTCTGATTAAGTTCATAGCACAGCCTCCACAGGAAGAGGAAGCATGTGAACATTCATAGCTGGCACTGCTGCCAACTCATTAAACTGAAATCATTGCTGCCTTAGTGTTAAATCACCTTGTAAAGAGTGTTTTTATTCCCAAGGTTCACTAATTCTGACTTCTCCTGGGTCTAACTGCTAAATGCCCCCAGCCGTCATAAGAGGGAGTTTCAGTTTGTGGGTGTTCCTTCACTAACTTTTACTGGAAGCCCATCTGCCCCACAAAGGTGCCCAAACTGCTGCCATGACTTTCCAGAAAGCTCACCTGTCTCTGATCCTCTCTATTTTCCAGTGCATAAGTACAACAGCTCTTTAACTCCTACTCACAGCTGGAGTGAGTGCTACCCTTTTTTCTGATCTACATACTCAAACTTTACTGAAAGACAGAAATATACCATACCCCTAAGAAGACAGGAATGGAGAATAGCACAATGTTTATTTATGGTAAATTGAGGCAAGCACAGATTATGATGGCTAAGAACACCTTTACCCAACCCACCCTTGATTTGCTACATGTGAAATAAGCTATTTGTGCGAGTGTCACCATCTGATTTTATGTTTAGAACTGAATTTTGTGGTTCAGCTCTGCACAGCTCCCATGGGAACACTGGCTGATCTTCAAAAACTCAGGTCTTATTTATGACTCTAGGAGAGCTGAGACCTTTTAAGAAGCCTGGTCTTGCTACTTCCAGAGCTGTCATGAAGAAGACTTCACTGTGTGCTTAGGAACACTCTGGTCTTTAAGGTGCATGAAATGTGCAGCCTGCAAGCAGGTTGGCCCTATCAAAACATAGGGTGTACCACAAGGAATTATTAGATTACCTTCAGTGAAAAAAACTGGTTTCAGACATTTTTCTCCATCCTGTTGCAGAATAACCTAACATGAATTTTGCTCTTGTCCTGTTAATGATTTAGAAAACAAAAACCATTTTCCCTCTGAACAGTGAAAAGTTTGCATAAAATCAATTGTTACATTTCAAGATAGAATTTGAAAGTATGTATCTTTAATATTCAGAACAGGAGTCTAATTTGCTATTAGAAAAAATAGCTATATCCTTCTTTGTTCTTCCTCTCATTGAATCCATTAGAAATGTAGAAAATTGAATGCTTGATTAAGTTGCTTATACACAGCTCAAGCCACACAAATTTGGTAATCCAGCTACCAGCTATGGCAAAACTTTTGCAACATGGTGTGGTACAAGAGTTCTTTCAAGAAAATCGTATCAATCATATAATATATTTTTTCAGATTCTAAGGACACACAAGGACTGACAGAACTGAGGAGTGAACAGAGGCAGTCAAGCAAATACATAACCCTGCTAGTGCCATCAAGCAGCCTCAAAGTTTCAGCACATCTCCCCTGACTCCCCTTGAGTTTAGAGTTCAGGAATAATTCTAATAATAATAAAAAATCTGTTCTGGGACTTCGGATAATCTTTTTTTGGTGCTTTTCTTTTTATAGATGTTAAAGTGACTAGACATGACTGGGACAATGCCAGTGGCAGGGTGATAGCCCATGCATACAGGGGAATGAGCAGGGGTGGGAAAATGACCTTCACTTTTAGTAACTGTTTTCCATAGCTATAAGGTATTTGGCTGAACTCTCTGACTCTCACCTAGGAACTGATCCTGAACTATGCAAGGGAATCTAGTGATCACATCTGCAGTTCAGTGAGCAGCACAGGGCCCTTTTGTCATCGTTTTGTATACAGAATGCAATCACCTCCAGATATCTGAAGTTTTCCCATTTAGAAAAAACAATCTTATCTTTTTGACAAGAATAACCTTCTCCATTCAGTGTTTTCTGTGTGCTAGTTAAGCACCTTCTCCTTGTACTTTGAGACAGCTGTATTGCAGGGTAATTACAAGGAGAAAGCCAAACCTTTCAGATGTCACTATTTCATTGCCAAAAACATCACCTCGTTTGGTGTGTTTACAAGTTAATGTAAAAGGCTCGGACAGGAATATCTTTTTCTTCTCCAAATATAAGTAACCTTGAAACCACAGCACATGTACTGCAGAAATACTTTAAATTACTTTAAATTGCTGTCTAACCAGGAATAGATCCTGCAACAACACACCAAAAAAAACAGCAGAAAACAAGGCACGGCACAAATGCCTGTGCAACAGAGAACACTGGAAGCAGCCTGTGGCAGTCAGGAAAAATTAGGAAAAGAAGAGATAGTATTTCCCAGTTCATTGCTCAGAAGGGAAGGCAAAGCAACTGTTTCTCTTCCTGTACTTCCATATTTCAGACTCATGAAGCTCTGTCTGACTGAAATTTTCCCTATACTTTTCTATAGCTGATGACAATGAATTGTGGATCCCTCAAAGGCAGAGAGACCCTGCAGATTGACATGGACAAATTAAAGATCTGGGCAATCATCAACTGTATGATGTTTAACAAAAACAAGTACTGGATTCTGCACCTGGGACAGGGCCATGGAAAAGGAGTCAGCAGTGCCCTGGCACCCAAGAGGCCCAAACATGTCCTGGGGGGGTATCAGGCATCGCCAGCCAGGCAAGAGAGGGGATTTTTGCACTCTGCTCTGAGCTTGGACGGCCTCACCTCGAGTCCTGTGTGCTATTTTGGGCACCAGAAATACAAAAAACCATTAAGTTACTAGAATATGTTCAAAGGGAGGCTATGAAGATGGAGAAGGACCTAGAGAGGAAGACAGATGAGAAATAGCTGAAGTTACTTGACGAGACTGAGCGGAGACCTCATCAGAGTCAGCAGTTTCCTCATGAGGGGAAGTGGAGTGTCAGGCACTGATCTCTTCACTCTCCTGATCCGTGACAGCACTCGAGGGAATGGCATGAACTTGTGTCAGGGGAGGTTTAGGTTGGATATTAGGAAAAGATTCTTCACCCAGAGGGTGGTTGGGCACTGGAACAGGTTCCCCAGGGAAGTGGTCACAGCATCAAGCCTGACAGAGCTCAGTGAACATTTGGACAATGACCTCAGGCACACAGTGTGATTGTGTCTTGTGCAGGGCAAGGACCTGCACTTGAGTGGTCGTTTTAGGTCCCTTCCAACTCAGAATATTCTATGGTTCCGTGAAGAAGCTGACCTCCCTTACAAGCTGCATATTTACTGTTAAAAACAAATAACAAAGTAATTATGTTCAAAGGAGCCACATTCCATTTAAAGCCACTTGAGAAATAAATTACTCCAATTGAAAGTTACAGCATCTAAACAAAGATTTACAAGAAATTAATCTGAAATGGGGAAGTACACCCATGACTTCCTGGATACTGAGAATTAAAAATAATGCCTGGGGTTTTTTTGAAGCAATGCTTACAAAATATTAAATTTTCCATTTGCATTACATGCATGGATATCTAAATTGTGAATAACTGTCTCCCAATAGAGATGTACCAGTACTTGAGGACCAAGCATTAAACATCATCTCACTGACAAGAAATTCCAGCTGACACCTCGTCTGGAAAAGACTGAGAGCATCACTGAGTTTAGGATGAGCCTGGACAACTTAAAACTAGGATGCCTAAAGTGAAAGTCACTTTTGGAAATTTTCTTCAAATTATTACAGTATTTTTACCTAAGTCGATGTCAGACAGCCAAAGCAGAAGAAACCCTAGTAGTTCCCTTATTAGATTATGCAACTGATTAGGAATAATGGTAGGAAAAGAAAAAAAAAATCATAGCTGTTTTACAGCATTGGAAAGAGTTTAACTACATTTTAAGGAAAACAGAATTATGTAGTGTGCATTTCTGCTAAGTGGTTTTGGGGTGTTGTACTGCACAGCTGGTTTTATTGCTCTGGATAATGGTTCTTACTGAAAGTAAGATGTCAAAATGGAGTGTGCAATAATTATGTTTGTAGGGCTGACAGCTGTTCTTCTCTTCTGACATACCTCATTGCTCTTTTCATCTGAACAATTGTGTTCGTGTCCCAGATATCACCTGCAGGACATATTCCATGTCTCTTCCCACTGGAACTGGCAATTATCATGATTTGTATGCAGGTGACCCTGCCTCAGTACATTCTACAGAGCTCTAACAACATATTGCAAAAGAGATGTTTTTCGTTATTCTTCCTAGCTATGTTAGGTCAGGTCTCATGTATTTTCCTCTGAATTATCAAGCTATGGCCATAGGACAAAGAAAGAAGCAAGATTTTGCAAAACATTTTTCCCTTTTGATATTACAATGGAAAAAAGAAAGTAATAGCAAAATGTAATGATCTTAAATTACTCTTGAACTCTTTATCAAGAAATAGACAACCTTATGAAAGCCACTCTACTCTGTGTCAGAGTGAAACTAATACTTATTAAAAAGTGAATTGGTTTAACTGAAATAGTATTGAGAAAAATGGTAATGAAAAATACATGAGGGATATCTCAGTGCTGAGTGTCCTTTTCCAAACAAGCCTTGTCCTTCAAAGCCTGCTTGTATTCTGATGGGAAGCTCTACTGATCACCTGTGTGTGTTAATCAGTGATACCTGCTGGCAAACAAACCATCCCCTACAGCAGTTCTTTTGTTGAACTA
>VZRQ01009102.1:1774668-1795838 GCA_013397975.1 Machaerirhynchus nigripectus | reverse complement strand
AAAAAAAAATCCAAATCAGTGTTGGAAACAAGGCTCTCTACACATTATTAGCGTTTTTCCAGCAGGCCAGTCTCAAGGCTACCTTTGCCCCACAGTTGGATGTGTAAGTGGCTGCCATTTTGCACGAGTGTCATTGGTGATGGAGTTTGCCTGTTGAATGTACAGCTGATTGATGTGTGATACAACAAGAATAAACTTAGAGTCTCCAGATCAGGCTTTAGGTATTGCTAGCTCAGACATAACATTTTCTCTCCAAATTACCCACTATGGATACACTGCTTCCATTTAAAATTATTTTTTTAAAAGTGACCAGAAAACTCCAATAAAAGCAACTGATATTCCTGTCTTTATTTTTTTCCCTCGGTATCTGCTTTTGTTGCCGACTGTGATGTTCTCCTGAAAACCAGGAAAATACAGAACTCAACAATTCCATTTTTAGAGTCCTTTCCTAGCAAACCCTTGAGAAACTCAAGAACAATAAAAAAAAAAACAAACCCAAACACCTACTTTCTTAGCTGTCCCTGTTGGGCTGTAATCACGACACCTACTCTTACTTTGGAGAAATCTTGGGGATAATAAAAAAATAGTTGTAGTCTGACTTCAGTGTACATGGAATTTCAGGCATCCTTAACCACACTGAGAACCAGTGCTGATAAGACCTCGTGAGACTTTAGGAAATGGAGAGGCCATGAAGATGTGGATGAGCTGGCAAGGAAAACTTCAGGATGGCTGGGGAGTAATAGGTAATAGGGCCCAAGAGACTTTGTCCTCCAGGGTTGAACTGAACACATCTTAGGCACAGCAGAGGACATGAGTCACTCAAGGTTAAACAGGAATTTTATTGACATCTAACGTTACTTGATATTTTTTTGAAGTCTGCTTTTTCTCAAGTTTTTGAAACCATCATTTATGGGATATCCTGGACAGAAAATAGGAAAGGGACATGGGAGCAAATGGAAATGTACCAGACAAACGCCGTGAGAGGTTACAACATTCCAGACCAGCTGGATTAAAACTTTATCTCAGAGAGTTAGACGAGGACAAACATTTTCCTTTGTGAAACCTGTGGGTGTTGTTCTGCTATTAGTCATGGTGAACGCTTCAGTGTGGGGAGCTACAAGAAGTCAAACTGACATCAAAAGTACAGAGAGTGCTGTGGGAAAGAGTTGATTCAGTCCTTGGCTGACAGAATATACCAGAGACAAATAATGAAGGATTAGGCTTCTCCTGACACTTTGCTAGCAGGGGAGACATATATTGCAGGATTCATTTTGCACTGACAGTGGTGTGATCTAGGACTAATTCCTTTGAAGGCAGTGGCTTATTCGGGTTTAAAACAAGGATGGGATTAATGTCAAACCCTGATATTTACCGTGGGCCAAATTCTTCTTGCCTGACAATACAAGCCAGGCCTTTGTTTTCCCAGCTTGTATAAGCATGAGAAAGAGAAACTGGACTGTTCATGGAATATTAGATAAATTATGCAAGGCAAAGCAACCACTATCTCTGATGTTGAATAATGAGTCCTGCTGATTCAAGGAATGCTGCTGGAGACTGTTAAAACTGATGGAAATAAACTAACAGGAGAGGCCTCTCAGATGATGTACGTCAGGACAGCTGTGTACAGCGTTTGGTACAATGCACAGCCATGAATGATGCAGACATTTTTGCAGTTTGGGTTGTGTAAAGGCACCCAATCAGGAGCAAAGTCAGTCTTTACCTGCTCACACAGAAGCTGATTGTCTTCAAAAGGAAATTTTCTTGGGCAAAGCAGTGTTTGGTCTTAGTTAGTATTTAGCTCACAGATTTAATATTTAAGTCAATATTACTGCGGTCAGGATACGTAAATATTGTGCTCTTAGGAGCACTCAGCAGACCAGTGCTTGAAAAGAAACTGGGTGTAGTTTTGGACATGCTGGCGTATGAATACCAAGGCTGATGACGCTGTGTTTTGTGGCACAAAATCCATCCCAGAATTTCAGCCAAGAATTAGCTGATAAAGTTGATTTCTTATTGGAATGTCAGGCAGTGGAGAGAACATTACTTCTGAGCTTTAAAAAAGAAAACCAAAGACAATCAGTTTATAAACTGATCTTCCAGCTGGTTATTATTTTTTGAAAGCCAGACAGCTCTAATAGTTAGATCTATTAAAGGGTTGAAGGAGAAAGGTCGCAGGTAATGACAGGGTGAGACACCTCATTGAGTTTAATGCTTGATCCAGATCTCCGTCTGTTTGACGGAGATATTCATCCCAGTCTTGATGGTTTTTTAGCAGTCTCTTCCAACAATATTGATCTTTTAAATATCAGAACATGAGTGACACTAAGCATTTCAGATACCCTAGGGTATTAAGTATAATTGCTTATGGCTTCTTCCCAATAAAAATTTGAATATTTTGGTTTCCCTGCAAGGATGAAATCAGTTCTTACTGCACAAGTTCTGCCACTCAGCCAGTTAGCATTGGTCAGATTGTTTCAAACTGAAAAAAAAAAAGGAATTTTCTGTTCTTAAAGTAAAGTAAGACCCCAGCCAAGCTCCATTGCTAAAGTTATTTTCTTCTTGTTTAGATAGTGTGGTGCTGAAAGCAATTAAAGCCATGTCTGTAGACAGCATTATGAACTCACTAGTTGGTGATATGAAGCTGACATCTCACGGCTGACACTGTACAGTAACTACGTGTGTAACCTATATTAAATTCTAAGTAAAAGCAAGAACAAGTTCAAATGACTTCATGTTTTAATCTTCATGAATATTCATATCCATTTGTTAAAGTCAGCATGATTAATCATTGTATGAGTACAAGCCTAACCTATTTTTCCAATAAATACACTACGTAGTAGTATCAGAAATTACTTTTTCCAGGCATTCTGTTCTTCTTTCTTACCTTCTGACATGTTCTTATCTAGTATTTTACACAAAGAGTTTTTAAAAAAATACAAAGACTCTAAATCATGCCAATTATTATTTTTAAGCAGAAAGATACTAATTATAAAAGTAGAACACTGTGACTAAATACCTCACAAGATGATGTTAAAAATCCCAAATATTGGAGAACAATGTCTGGAGACAAGAAACACAAATCTGGAGAACCAGAACAGTTTTATCAAGTGCTATTTTTTTTTAAGAAGTGTGTGTGTGTTTCTATGTTAAAAATTTCAGTTCTTGGCAGAATTTAAAAAAACCCCAAACACCACCCTCACTTTTTTTATATTTCTGTAGTAAGTAGTAAAGTGGTGCAACAGCTGCATTTCTGAGAAACTCAGACTTTTAAGTGTGCAAATGCCATTCTTGGGCTGATACATGACTGGTGGCACCCAGAAGGGAAAATGTGGCTACGTAGAGATATTTAAGATTCAGAACACACCTGCAGCATGTGGGCAGCATGTGACAGCCCCAACTGGAAAACTGAAATGGAAGAGTCATTGCCATTCAGGACTGCAAAATCCCCCCTCTGGGAGATGTCAGCTCCTGCTGACCTCAGTGTTCAATAAAAACTCTTTGCTGGATCACAGGACATCACTGATCTGCAGGACTTGTAATTGTGAGGTGGTAGCTCAGGAGCCAGTCCAGTCAGGGCTCTCAGGAACACAGCAATACCACTGCATTTGGAGGGGATGATCCAGACATTTCTGGGAAAATGCATCCTAATTCATACACTGTCAATGTGCACATCTTTAAAATTATTACAATGATAAAAAAAACAGGATTCCCTACCTTTACCTATGACCTGACTTCCACTAAGAAGAACCAGAGTAACTGTATTTTGCCTGTGTGTTTAATACCATCCTATCCCTTGAACAAAAATTCCAGCATAATTTGCAAAGTAGTCATTTTTCAAAGAGATTCCTGTGTCTGGCAGGAGTAGAAATGGTTTTCTGAAAATATTTCATTGAAGTTGTCTGTATAATTACCCTGAACGGCTGCTACTGATTTTGCAGTCTGTAAATGAAAGCATTTTGCTGAAAGACTGAATTGCCCTTCACAACATGAGAAACTTGATTAAAATATCCTGCCAAGGTCGGAGTTTATTGCCCTTGAAGAGAACATTAGCCACCAGGTTCCCTGAGTTAAAATTGTGTGCTACTAAGGCCTTTCTCTTTATTGGAGAAGGAAGGAAATATTTTGTACCTGTTCCAAAGTCCAGTTCCCTGTTTCTGTCAGAGTGGGATGCTCAGCCCTAGGGAAGGTGCTCTGTTACTCCAGTGACAGAAAGCAGCCTCAGGTCTAATGGACCCTTTGTGGGTGTCACACATGGAGGAACTTGGCAAGAGACAAGCTCTTCCATGAGCCTTCCTGGAGTTTAGGATGGATTTAGATGCAAAGTTAGAGCCAGGACTCTTCCACCTCTTCATGATGCTCCAGCTACTCAGCAAGCATGAATAATCTCTATATTTACTTATGTATTCCTATACTGTTTCCATTATTTTCATGTGTACCACATCTCTAGGAATAGTCGTAAGCTCAGCTGTAGTCCCAGAGATTTCTGAGACGTATCTTTTAATATACACAATTACTGACATATTTGCTTAGAGCAGGAACAACCAGGAAAATTCTTATTCTTTGTAATTAAGTGGTATATGCACATTTATACAACAGACAGAATCTAAAATAACACTCATCCTCTGAATATATTTATATATATGTACATGAAAATAAATAAATCAGACCAGGTTAATGACATGAGATAAGGAAGTTTAAAGGTGAAGTAAAATGAGCTGATGATGACCTGAAAAAGTACTTTTCACTGAGCAAAAATGGCTCCTATTCAATCAACAGATTCACTCTTCTCTTTTCTTTGACTGCAACATGACTTTATTGGCAACACAGTCTCTTCACCAGTTGTTACTCTCTCGGAAGAGACAATCAGATTCTGTCATTTTCTTGCACCATCAACAATATTATTGGCCAATATTTGATACAATGTGTCTGTAGTTAAACCACAAGCACAAATACCTGAAGCTGCAGCATTTCAGGCTACATAAATGAATATAATTCAGTTTAATCCATCAGGCATGGGGCAGAAATCATTATATATATGAAATGGTTTACTTCTTTTGAAACTGGGGGTGAGAACACTTTGCGTCATAGTCGAAATTATAAGCAAGTATTACTTAATTATAGAAAGTAGGGCATGAGAGGACCTTGATAAGTCACTTAACACATGCTCCGGGGTCCTGGATATTACCTAAATCACTCCTAAAAATTGCTTCTAAACTGTTTAATTATACCTTAGGGTAAAGCCTTCCAAGCAAAATGAGGTTATTTAAGACACTGTTACTAGGTTGTTTATTCACGGTTTCTCCTACTATCTAATGTAACTATTCTTTAAAATAATCCATCATCTCATGATTGCTATAGATGAATGTAAAACACTGATGAATGAAACAAAAAACAATAGATTTCTTCCTCTCCATAGCGATCTCTTCTATGTTTGAAGGCTGTCACAGCTGTCTCTTCATTTTCCTTTACTCTAGAGTAATCCTCTATCCAAGAGAAGTAGTGAAAATAATCAGGATCCACTGTGACTAAAAGCAGTATGTTTAAAGATCATCAGTGCTTTCTTGGGAGAAGGTTAGTTTCTATTTTTATTTTTCTAAAGGATAGTATCTGTTGCTCAAAATATTGTTCTAACATTGGTAAACCAACTGCCTAAGAAAAAACGTGCCTCCAGCTTTCTTTGGCACTTAAGACTGCTGAGAAAGCTCCAGGGAGACCACAGTACACACGTACATTTATATCACATATCTGAACACTTATGTAGCAACCTGACCATGTGAAAGAATGATTGGTACTGGTAGAGGAATTCTTTCTGCTAGTGGAAAGAAGGGACATGTATTACTGATACTCTTCAAACTCTCCCACCTGTAATATTGCACAGACCACAGAGATCTGGGAGGTGGAGACAGCACTATTCCCTGAAAGAAGCATGGAGTGAGCACGTGCCTGGTGTTTGCTATAAGCGTGTGTTCTGGCAGTGTTTGATATCACCAGATGGAGATGGGGAATGTTGCTGCTTTGACCTTCGAACCATATGATGGTGATAAGAGCATAGAACAACTCTCATGAAGAAATGAGAGCTGATGACATGTGGTAGACTGTAGTTTTAGGTTTATGGCTGAACTTATGATCCAAAGTGTCTTTGTCAGCCTAAATGATTACATCATTCTATGATACAGGCCTGCAGGCAAGTCCCTCCCAGGACCTGAGGCTACAGTGGACTGAAGTGTGTGAGAAGGCACAGCACATAAACCAGGTCATCACAGGAGAGGTGCCTTGCACATGACCGTGTAACCATGCTCACTCTGGATTCGCAGATGTTAGTTCTGCCCTCCAGATCCTGAGTAGATCTTTGTATCTGTATTCTTGAAACTATACCTGTACTGCTATCGCAGTATCAATGAGTTTGGAAAGGACTTCTGGAGATCATCTTGTCAGATCTTCCTCAGAGCGGGATCACCTGCAAGTTTCTTAGGGTCTTGTCCAGTCAGATTTTGAGTATTCCCAAGGACGAAGACTACACAAAATCTCTAAGCAACCTGACACAGTGCTCATCCACATTTAGAGTAAAAAAAAGTATTTTTTTTAAGTTTAAGTGGACTTTATTGCGTTTCAGTTCATGCTCATTGACTGTCATCCTGTCTTTGGGCACTGCTGAGAAAAGTTTGTTTCTGTCTCCTTATTTTAGTGTAATCTATTTATACATAATTACCAGATTACCACCCCAGACATCCCCCTGTTCCTTCTCATCCCCAGCCTGAACAGTCCCAGCTCTCTCAGCCTTTCCTCATTTGGCAGCTCTTCATAGGCCTTCTCTGGACTCACTCCAGCATGTCCATGTGCCTCCTGTGCTGTGTAGTTCAGCCCTGGGCCTGGCACTCCAGATGTGTTTCAGTAGGACCAAACAGAGGGGAAAGATTGCCTTCCTCAACCCAATGGGAATGCTCTGGCTAAGGCAGCACAGGAGGCCATTGGCCTTCAGCCTATTGGTTCATGGTCAGTTTGGTGTCCACCAGGTTCCCCGGAGCCTTCTCTGCAGAGCTGCTTTTCAGCTGGTCAGCTGCCAGTCTGTTGTGGTGCATGGGGTTGTTCCTACCTACGTGCAGAATCTCTCATTTCCCTTCTGCTGAATGGAGCTGGGTTGGGGGCTGGAGCACAAGTCTGATGAGGAGCACATGAGGGAGCTGGGGGCTCTCTTCTCAGCCTGGAGAAAAGGAGGCTTGTGGGGACCTTACACTTTCTACAACTTCCTTAAAGGACATTATAGACAGGTGGGAGTTGGTCTCTTCTCTAGGTAGTAAGTGGCAGGACAACAGGAAATGGCTTCAAGTTCTTCCAGGGGAGGTTTAGATTGAGTATTAAAAATTTCTTTACTGAAAGGGTGATCAGGCATTGGAACAGGCTGCACAGGGAAGTGCTGGAGTCAGCAGCCCTGGGACTGTTGAAAAGGCATGTGGATGTGGCACTTGTGGTCATGGTTTAGTGGTGAAAATAGTGGTGCTGGGTTAACAGCTGGACTCTGTCTTAGAGGTTTTTTCCAACCTTAAGGATACTGTGATTCTTTGACTCCATGGTGTGCGTAGGTCCATTTCTCCAGCCCACCGAGGTCCCTCTGAGTGGCAGCACAACCATTTGGTGTATCAGTCACTCCTCCTACTTTAGTGTTGTCTGCACATAAGACTGTTAAACTCTAGGAAGTTTGGTGGGAGTTGGTGAGTCCCACAAGACACTTTTAAAACCACTTAAGTGGTTTAAGGAGTCCCTTAGCTTGTGGAGTGCTGAAATTCTCTCTCACTACCTTGCTATATTTTTAAGTTCCTAGATGACTTTTAAAAATGGGCTTTAGGCCAGATGACTATCCTGGAAATAATTTCTGTGACCACCTATCCTTCCATGTTTTGGAGACCACAGGTTTCACACAAAGTCTGTAGGAAAATCTGGGGGTTTTTTTTCTGTGTATGTATGTGCTTATGATTTGGATTTTTAATTATTTCCTTATTTGTAGGATATGCTAGCATTTTCTTCTTCCCTTGTCTGAGATTCCTTGAACTGCATTCTGTAGTAAAGGGCACTAAGCTTTGACTAAACACCTTTCAAGTTCTCTTAAAATCTGCAGCTGCTGACTCCATATTGCTGTTAGTCACAATATGACAGTTTGATTTTCAGATTATAGTTTAATGATAGTAATTAGAAAAAACATCTCTTAATGGTGTGCATATTTTCCATTTTTAAATTGCACCTATAAACCATCTTCAGTATACACAAACTTTAGGGACATAGTAAATATTATTTTGACTTGCAAATGTAATTACTGAACCTGAAAGCAAGTTACAAAAAAAGGAGTATAGCATGAAATTTCACAACATTGCTTTTGCTGAGTATTTGCATCATATAATAAGAATATATGTAAATCTACATGGAAAGCAATCTGGCCAGCAAATTTCTGTTAAGTGCTTGAAGAGGAAAGCAGCAACTACCTTAACAATCCTTGTACAAAGTGTAAGGGACATTGAAAAACTTACACCAATCTTTGTGCATATGAGAGTTTTTCTTGAATTTAAAATAATTGACGTGTTAAGGTGGATTCTTTTACACTCCTTCTCCAAAGTCTCATTACCTCAGAGAGTTCTGTACTTAAAGCTTTTAGAGTTTATTGTTTTGATTGTTGATAAAATTTGAAGTAACTGAATGCTTGTGTTAGATAATCTTCTGTGCAGTATTACCAGAGAGTGACTGTCATCAGAAAATGTACCTTAAGAATAACCAGGCACAAGTACATTTTTTCAGGAGAGAAAGTAGTAAGTCATTTTAAAAATAATTTCTAAGCCTGAAGAGCTATTGAGATTATAAGAAAATTAATGGGGGCCCTACCATCCTGTACCATCACATAGAAAATGGGAACACTTCATGTGTACTTCTGGTATTTCTTACAGCCTCTCAGATGCCTAATGGAACACAGCAGAAAAAAGCAACCACGGTAGCACAAATGAAATACATGTAATAAATTCTTCTCTTCCTATTGTTGTCAACAAACTGCTATTACCATCAGGATTTTGCAGAGAACATGTAAATTGTCATAGCATCAGTCAGAGTGACATTTGGCTACATTTTGGAATGTCAAAAAAGTTTCACAGCAACTTGTAAAACTTGTACAGCCCTTTGGCAAGTTTCATATGACTTAAATTCTGCCTAAGTCTCAAAAAAGGATTTTCACTGGCTTCACTCAAGGACCTTCAGATCCTCGAGTAATCTAATGTAAATCTTTCTGACCATTTTGAGGTATACTACACCCTTAATATTTCAAGAATAAGTTACTGTAAAGAATCGTAGAATAATTTATCTTGGAAAAGACCTCTAAGATCATCGAGTTCAACAGTTAACCCAACACTGCTAAATCTGCCACTAAACCACGTCCTTAAGTGTCACATCTACGTGACTTTTAAATCCCTCCAGGGATGGTGACACCACCACTCAGGCACAGCCTGTTCCAGTGCTTGACAATCCTTTTGAGGAAGAAATTTTTCCCATTATCTAATCTAAACCTCTCCTGGGGAAACTTGAGGCCACATCCTCTCATCCTGCCTCTTGTTACCTGGGAAAAGAGAGCAACCCCCACCTGACTACAGCCTCTTTTCAGGGAGTTGTAGAGAGTGATAAGGTCCCCCTGAACCTCCTTTTCTCCAGGCTGAACCCCCCCAGCTCCCTCAGCCGCTTCTTATCAGACTTGTGCTCCAGCCCCTTCCCCAGCTCTGTTGCCCTTCTCTGGACTTGCTCCAGCCCCTCAAGGTCTTTCTTGCAGTGAGGGGCCCAGAACTGAACACAGGATTTGAGCTGTGGCCTCACCAGTGCCCGGCACAGGGGGACAATCATTGCCCTGGTCCTGCTGCCACACTGTTGCTGATACAGACCAGGTGCCATTGACCTCCTTGACCCTCTGGGCACACACTGGCTCACATTCAGGCAGCTGTTGACCAGCATCCCCAGGTCCTTTTCCACTTATATGGCACCTACTTTTACATCTTCTCAGTACAGCTGGATGTTAGAGCTGATGATCAGGCTGAAGTAGGATAGAATAGAATAGAATAGAATAGAATAGAATAGAATAGAATAGAATAGAATATAGAATAGACTAGACTAGACTAGAATATTTCAGTTTCATGGGACCCACAACAGCCTTCTAGTCCAACTGCCTGACCACTTCAGGGACCATCAAAAGTTAAAGCCCATTATTAAGGATATTGTCCAAACTCCTCTTAGATACTGACAAATTTGGGGCATTGATCACTTCTCTAGGAAGACTGTTCCAGTGTTTGAACACCCTCTGGGTACAGAAATGCATCCTAATGTCCATTCTCTGACTTCTCTTGTCCATCTTTAAACCATTCCCACATGTCCTGTCAACGGACCCCAGGGAGAAGAGCTCAGCCCTCCTCTCTCCCCTTCCCCTCCTCAGGAAGCTGTTAGAGAGAAACCAGGTCACGCATCAGCCTCCTCTTCTCCAAACTAGACAAAACCAGTCTTAACTCCTCCTTATAGGACATACCTTCCAAGTCTAAAGAGAATCATGTGGAACCCGGTCTTTAAAGAAAGAATAAAGTTAAATGCATGCATTCCCACTACATTCAGTGTAGACATGTTTCAACAAAAAAATGTCCATGGCTGAAAGAAGACAATGCAGTATTCCTCTTTTGCTGCATCATAGAAAATGTTGGAATGTTTTACACAAGAATCTCAAAACAGTTGAATATATTAGGGATTACAGCAGCTGAGAAAGGCAAATTTTTAAATCAAATGAAGCTCTGAAATATTTAATGATGTGTGTGGGTCACCACAGACCAATGATTAATTAAGTGATGGAATGGGCCTGATCCTTATTCCCAATCCCTAGCTGAAATCTGTGGTGACTATTACTCCTTCCTCTAAAAAAAATGCATATTTGCACATTGAATTAGACTCATACTGAGCTCATGGGATGATTTCTATGTCAATTATAACCCTATCTAGTATGAAACTTATTAATATTAATAAGCATTGGAGGTACTTTCCCATATGACAAGAGAATCATAGGAAAATGAATGTGTATACCTAGGTCTTAAGCACTTATTTGAATAACTTCCAGAAGATCTAAGTAATTTCTTTACCTAAGATCCTAGCTCCAGAATTACATAATCTCTTCTACACCGTGTAATATAATTTAGTTCTTCTGTGCTGATTCATTTTCCTGGTTAATATTATTTCTTCTCTGCATTATGATGATAGTTACGGATTTATGAATGAGCCTTCCACTGTAGTAGACCTAAAGCAAGGAGCACAGAGTAGATAGCACCATCCCTGAATAGCTGCAAGGTAAATGAAGGAGAGTTTGAACAAAGGAGAAATAGTAAAGTGCCTGAAGATTGAATCCATCCAAAGAAATAAACTGATTTTCGAAATTAAGATTCTGACACTGTTGAATGCTTCCACTGATTTCATTAAAGAAGGATTTCTGCATTTTATTTTTAAGGGAAAAGAAAATAAGGATGCAGGAAAATACAAAACTGCAAAATGATAATTAAATCAAAATTTTAAAAAAATTGAGACAAAAATTTATATTCTTGAACTCAGGCATTAGTTCATTTATGCTGGGGGCTACTGTTATCTAGATTAAAGCTAATGCATCATATAAAATTATAACATCAGATTATTTAGAAGAAGTACAATTATTTATTGTGATGGTGGAAAAAAAATTGGCTTGTGTTAGTTTAGATTTTTTTTACACTGATATGCTTCAGTTGCTTCTCAGACTGCAGCAATGGTTAATTAATGAACTCTGCAGCCTTCCTCTCTCCTCTAGGGCTAACTGCATGAAACCTTGCAGCAGAAGAATCTAGCAACTGAAATAGCAGCACTTCTTAAAAACAATTGCTAATAAATACAACTCGTATGATGAGATATTCCTCTGTCAGCCAGTGGCTGCCTGGCTTTGCACTTTATCCTGTGTACAGTTCCTGATGGCCTCCTCTCTAGATTAAGCAGAACCACACTGATATCTCCGACAACAGCCCTGGCTGTTTGGAGAGATAAGCATGACAGAGGTCATTCAGAGAGACTCCTGGAGGAGCTGGATGTCCACATTTGTGTTCTCTTTCAGAAAAAATGTGGATTCATAGCAAAATTCTCCCAAAAGAGAGTCCTGAGAGGTCATCTTCATGGTTCACCTAAGAATTCTAATATCTATGGGATTCTTTATATTACATTCTGTGGGCTTTAAATCAAGGATCTAAGTGAAGCTGTTGGAAGCCTGTCACTAAGTCAGGCCTTAATAATATCCCCTAGAAAAATCTTTAGGTTTAAGAAATGCCAGGTACTCAGAGGATTTTTTGTGCTTGATCGCTTTTGACAAGCCAGGTCTCTTCCATCCCTGGTTGGAATGAGTGAGGCTGCTAACAAAATGCTCAAAATTCACTGCAGCACTAACCCAGTGATTTGCATTCGTCTCCCTCTTTGGGCCAGATTGAAACTCAATAGTCCTTTCTGCACTGGAGATAGGTACAAGCTGCACTGCACCAAGAACAGAGCAAGTGACAGAACTTGTCTTTGTAAGAAGGCAAGATGAAGAAAAAATGGCTCATAAGCCACAAAGCAAGGTCCTTGAGCATCTCATTTGCAGACACAACTACTAAAGTTTCATTCAGAAGCCTATGCTGACTGCCACCATCCTCTTACAGATCCTTACACAATATGCAGAAAGGCTCTGGAACTATGAAAGGCAGGGAGTATGTCTGAAACCTTGGTTTTCCCCAGCATTTAGAGAATCACTGTGATGTTTTCGCCTACATAATTGGGCTTTTCAGCACTCTGAAAAGGGGGTTGAAGATTCATCATGTCAGAGTGGAGATCAGACTGTACAGTCTGCTGGTTGGGACCTGTGCTCGAGGGAATGATTTAACAGCATTACATAAAACACTAAAATGTTGAGCAAGGACACTTCCAGTGGTGAATTCCATAATCAGTTGGTTACAGGGTCAGGAGTATTATTTTTTAAATTTTTCTTTTTTCACATTGAATCTTAAACTTTTATCTTCACAGAAGAACAGTTGTGCTAGGAATGGGGGAAGCTTTACTCTGGAAACTCTCTGGTGAGGTAAGAGAGAAAAATTTCAATCCCCTCTGCGGAAAAAGGGATTCAAACCTTGGTCTACCACATCCTAGGGACATTTTCATTACCACGTTTTTTACACAGAGGAAGAGCACAACAACCTTCTCTACTGACTTTGACATCAGACAGGTGGTGTGTGTGCAGTACAACTGCAGGATGCGTTCCAGGTGGAGCACTGTTTGTATGCTGGGTAGCAGGGGCTGCCTGGTAACTTCAACATAGAGTTATTGAGGCACTTCATGGGATGCACAGAAACAGAAGCACAGTTAAGTGCAAGAAGGCTACACTTAGAGAAAGGTGATCACAATAATCCACGATAAGCACAGACTCATCGGATGCAAGATTGGAAGGGACCTCCAGGATCATCTGGTCCAGCCTGTCTTGGCAAAAGCACAGTCTAGACAAGATGGCCCAGCACTCTGTCCAGACAAAATCCTAAAAGTGTCTTATGTCAGGGAATTCACCACTTCCCTGGAGACATTATTCTTACTGCAAAAATTTTTCGTCCTATGTCCAACCAGAATCTCCCCAAGAGTTACTTGTACCCATTACCCCTCCTTGTAAAAAAGGAGTCTGATCTTTGTTGCCATCCTCTCAATACTAGAAGGTGAAAATGTCTCCCCTAAGCCTTCTTTTTTCAAGGCTGAACAAGCTCTGAAAAATCTCTCAGCCTTTCCCCATATGCCAGGCTTTCCCCTTCTTTGCTTATCTTGGTGGCCTCTCTTTGGACTCTGTCCAGCCAGTCCGTATCTTTTTTGTACAGCTGGGACCAAACCTGAACACAGTATTCCAGGCCAGGCAAGTGCTGAGTAAATTGAGATAACGACTTCTTGATCTCTGCTGGGGATGCCCTGGTTGATGCAGCCCCAGCCACCTGCTGGCTTTCTCTGCCCCAGCTGCACACTGGTCACTCATACTGAACTTCTTGTCCACCAGGACCCCAAGATCCCTTCCCATAAAGCTACTTCACAGGCAGGCAGATGCCAGCCTGTGCTGAAATCTTGGATTATGTTTTCCCAAATGAAATACCTTACACTTGTCCTTGTTGAACTTCATGGGATTCTTTCTAGCCCACTCTTACAGACAATCCAGATCTTCCTGCAGGGTGGCTTCTCCTTTCCTTCCTCAGTTTGGGACCATGGACAAACTTTGTAAGGGTACACTTGATTCCATCTTTCAGATCACTTATGGAGATATTAAGTGGCGTCGAGCCCAGTATCAATCCCTTGGGGACCCCACTTGTGACAGGCTGCCCCTTTGAAAAGCAGCCCTTTGCCACCACCCAGTGGGTGCTGCCTTTCAGCCCATTCCCCACCCACGGCACTGCCCACTTGCCTGGACCATAACACGTCATGTTAACACAACAAAGTGCCTGCAGGAACGGAGTGCCAGGCAGGAACTGAGTAAGGATTTTCAGGTTTGGAGTTTCCATCAACCCAAGCACTAATTTAAAAGCATAATTTCTTTTCTGTTTACTAAATTTCACCTTTTGTGTGAAACACTCTAGTTTATCTCCTGCATAGCCAGATATTCTGGAAATAAGGAGAAGGTAAGGAGAAGTTGTTCTACCCTCCACCTTCTCTGCCTCCTGGAAACAGAAGAATCCCTTAAACAGTTCTAGTTTGGCCTTCTTCTCTTTCCTGTTTCAATGATGTCATTGACAGTCTTGAGAAGTGCATTAAGAAGCTGAACTGGAGATGTTTATCCCCTTCATTCTTCTGTACAGGCTAATAAGGATCATTCAAACATGATCTGTCATTAACTGTGAGCTATCAGTGCACTGCTCTCTCTTCTGCAGTGCAGAAGATTATTTTGCATTAAATGTTGCTGTTTTGGAGCATATGCCTCTTTCTAGGCCATGAAAAACAGCAAACAGCAATAAACAAATCCTTGAAAGCAACCCAGAAGTGTTCTGACAGGAGAAAAAGTGTCACATCAAATCTAGCAAAATAAGCACTACTGAGAACAAGCACACTGACTGTTGTAAGCTGAAACTCACTGATGAAAGCAGGTTTCATTCATGGTTTTGCCTGAGTTTCTACATATTGGAGGCAATTAATCATCAAATTGTAAATATACTTAGTGCATTTGCCCTACTTAGCACAACAATGATGCAGCTGCTTCAGAGAAAAGTGTCTCCAATGCTAATCTAATTATGCTGTGACCCACTGATACTGGTCAGGTGATACTACAGGATATAAAAGGAAAGCAGTTCATAATCCAGTCTAAAATCACACACTCAAGTTATAAGTTGCCCACAAAAGACTACGGCAGAAAAACACATAGCAAATAATGCTACAAAAGCAAAAATGAGGATAAAGGTGGAATGCTTTGATTCTGCTTCTCAAATGGTAGCTAACTTTGAAATGTCCTTATATTTTACAGATTGAATAGATTTTCCACAAGCATTTAGCAGAAATTTCGGAACATGAGTGTGTTTTGCATATACTCATATACTGATCTCTGTGATCAGATTTTGTAAAACATGTAGCTGAAATACGCACGCAAAAGCTGTCAGTTTCCATTGTACAATTACACAGATTTATCTCTGTAGGGCTCCTTGTGACTTCATGAATTCTGCCTTTCCCTCTATTAATAACCCTGAGAGAGGGTCTGGGGAAAAAATAAGCAGGGAAAAAATTAATTCACAGAATTGCCTAGGCTTGAAAAGACAGAGGAAAAAGAATGAGCTTACCCAGTCTTGGTATTACCCACTTCAAGGTTATTTCTAAATGCATTTTTAAAGTTATATTTAATATGCATAATTTAGGACTTGGTTCTTCAAGGTATCCCTTATGTAAGTGATTTAGTAATGAGAGTAGTCTTAGTGACTCTGGTGGAATTTGCTCATGTGAATGAAGAGTGCAAAGGCAGAGGAATAAAATCCAGAGTATGTGTGTATCTTACATAATTTCAAGCCTGTCAAAATTCATATCTATATTATCATCTGCCTATGTTACATAACACGAAGGAGCTCTGAGTTGTTTGTTCTTCCCCATATGCCTGAAACACAAATGTGATCTTTGGAATTTTGGATTGCATACATTATTACCCAGGAAAAAGTAAGAATGAATGCAATATAAATAAAACTTTGATTCTGGGGAATGTCAGAGACAAACAATACCCGCAGCATGGTATCTGGTCAGGCACACAAATCCATGCACTGCACTTGTTTACCAGTAATATCTTTTATTTTTCATTTGCTTCCTGACCCAGTCTGAGGTCAGTACCAGTGCAACCTTTACCCAAGTCATGGTATCAGTCCCTTTTTCATGGTTCATCTCGAGCTGAGCTGCAGCACATTCCTCAGAATTTCCGGTTGGGGTCAGTTGGGTTTAAGAGTGGTCATATCCCCTCAGAAACACTCGCACTTGGAATGACTGAAATTAGTGAGTCTATGTTTGGTTTTTTGTTCTTGTTACTTTAAGAAAACCTAGTTTCAAGCCTTTCTCCTTCACCTTTTTCTAGGAGGCTTGTCCAAATTAATTTTGAGATGCAAGGGAAGAAAAATCAGGTGATATCTTAAGTGTTACTGCAAGAAAAAAAAGAGGTGAACAGAAAGCATTATTTGTATTCATGATAATGCATGAAAACTACAACAAACAGTGAACCAGACAGTAGTACTGCATGCTTGTGTGCAGCATTACTAATGGTTTGAACTATTTGTGAACAAACTTATCAATGAAAACTAAGCTGACTTAAGAGGTGAGGGGGAATTCCGTATTTTCCCTGCATGAAATCTTGATTTCAAAAAAAATTCAGTGGAAAACCCATTATTTGTACCATGATCGGAGTTTTACCATCTGCCTTTTCTTTCATTGTATACTTTAATTCCTGGTTTTAGTCCAGTGTAAGCATCTATCTGCATCCTGAGGCAGAGCAAGATGCTCACAGACATTGGTACATAATCAAATAGTTAATTTAGTCTTGTAAGGCTTCTTTGAAGGGAAGATGCTGTATTTTACCTGAGAAAATAAGCCTTGTCATAAAAGAGAATGTTTTGTGTGCAGGAGGAAGAGATCTGTGTTGGCCCAAAGATTTCCTACATAACTTTGATGACACAATCATTTAAATTCTCTGTGTTCACCTGTGAAGCAATAGTTATATATCCTTCATCAGCCGCAAAAGCCCTCATTCACTAATGCTCGAGAGGGCTCAGCAATCCTGTGCAAAAGGTAAGAAAATGGTGCAACACTAGAAAGTGCAAAAGTAGGGCTGTGCCTCACCCGGGCAGCAGGTCCGGCTCCCCGGAGCCCCGGGGCCGAGCCCCNGACAGCGCTCGGGGGCCGCGCCCCGCGCATCCCCCCGCGCTGCCCTCCGCGCCCGAGCCAGCGGCTCCCCGACCCTCCGAGCTCCCCTGGCACCGGGGTAGGAGCCAGCCCCGGAGCGGGGAAGGATCCAGCCTCTCCCATGGGGGCTGGAGGCAGAGGGCCGAAGCGGCGGGCGATGTTAAGTGGTCCCTGGGCAGGCGGGAACCGGTGTAAATCATCACCGACGTGTGACAGGCTGCGCGGATCCTGTTAAGGAGATTTATATATGTAGTTCATTAAGGCAGTCATCTGGCTGGTAATCTCTCATTGTGAACCGCTCCAAGGCAGTTCGTTCACACAGCTGGCTGCAAAATGAAGATATTATTATCTCTCCTGGGAAATGTCTGTGGGAAATGTGTGTGTGTATGTGTAGCAGCTAAACAGCTGGGATACTGGTGTGTAATGAGATAGCAGCACATTACTCATAGCTCCAGGAGAAGACATGGAAGTAAATTAAGAAATCAGCATACCTCACACAGCTTTTGACCCATCGCTAATAGCACCAGCAGTGCATGGGAGTAGGACATGGCACGACTGCAGTTCATTCATCAGCACATCACCAAGGGCTGGGCAACGACTCTGCCACAGCCCAGTTATCTCACATCTGCAGGGCTCAGCCAGGCACAACACACCAGGGCAGCTTTTCCCAAAACAGGGTGAGCCCAATCGCTGGGACATGAGGTCAGGCAGCCCGCAGCTAACAAGTGCATATAGTAAGGGGATGGGTGGGGGTGGGCAGGGGTTTCAGGAGGACCAGAGCCTAAGGCAGGTAGATGTGTCCCAAGAATCATGGGCATCAAAACTTCCAAGTGCGAGATCAGTCACTTCACAGCTACACATCCCAGCATTCACGTAAAAAAACATGCCACCAGCAACAAATTCCTCTCTACCCTCCCTCCTTTTGGGATTATTTGACAGTATCTCCACTCTTTTCTCCCCGAGTCTGTGGAGCAAGCCAAATGGAGAGGATAATCTGCTATGAAATACTGGCAGCACTGAGCTGTGACAGTCTGGGAAGGGAGGGGAAAAGGGAGCAGCAAGAATCTGTGGGATTAACTCGTCCTAGTTACCCACTGTTTTCTTTCCTTGCAGGGATATGGGGAGTTTGGTGCATTCTCACTTTTCTGTGGAAGAAGTCATATGAATACAAAGTCAGGTGGGACCTGGCTTTAACCCTTCAGACCCATCCTGACCAGTGCCTCCCAGCAATCTGTACCACACAACACTACACCACGGAACCAGCACTCTGTCCTAAAAATCACTTGTAAGGATTCAGTACAACAATGTTTGCCCTTTGACTACCAGAAGAAAAGGCTTCTTAGTGTCCTCTAAGGCAGCCTAGGATCTCACACCACATCTCCTGGGGGAGCTTTGCTCTGGTTTCTCCTTGCAAAAGAGCAGCATGCTTTGCTCCCATTTTCCCATAGCTCAGATCAAGCTGCCCTTCACATTTTAAAAGTACCAGTTCCCCCAGCAGATTCACGGTTAAGAGGCATAAGCAAGTAAAATGGGAGCACTGGGAGAGTTTGGCCAAGACAGAGTTATCTCAAACCCCAAACCACTGCTGAAATTCAGGAAGAGGAAAAATAAATGGCCCATCCTCCCCACTTGCCCCAGGAGCTTCTCTCCCCAGTGCTCTTTCAAGGGACAGTAATTGAACATACAAGCAGAGGGGACAGAGTGGTTAGAAAGCGTCCCAGCTCCCAGCTTGAGGTGAAACACTGGGGTGGGCAATGGGAGACTGAAGAGGAGGAGACAAGAAGGTTGATTTTTGCCTATGATCTCCCCTTTAGGTAATGAACTTCTGGACACCCGATTAATAGAGAAAGGATCTTTTGGGACACCCCACACCTCCTCTCACTCCCGGCGATGGAGAAGGAGGACTGTTCCCACCCTCTCCTCACCATGATACCTGGTTGAGGGAAGTCACGGCGAACCTGGGGATAACCAGCTGCATGACAAGCTGCAGGACAGAGGTGACCAGTCCAGCCAGGATGGCCCAGGTGAGTGGCAGCGGGAGCATGCTGTAGGTCGCAAAAAGCGTGAAAAGCACATAGCCAATGCCATCCCCAAGGAGGCCACAGCCCAGTCCTGCCGCCAGAATCTGTGTGGCCATGGCCACCCAAGTGACAACACCGCTGTACTGCAGGTAGGTGTACGAGGTCGTGTCCTTCCTGACCACCACTAAGGCACAGATCACCACCTCGATGCCAGTGAAGAAGCCCAAGAGGATGCCCTTAATGGGGTCCATGGGAGCAGAGGCCAGGGTCAAGTGGAGAAACAGTAGGGTCAGCTTGGTCAGCACGTCCAGGATGTTCATGACCACCTCAGATTTGCGCCGTTGACCCAAGAAGTAGCGCTGGTAAAGGCGCTCCAAGTCCCGAGACTTGAAGGAGTTGCGGAGAGTGGGGAAGATCACCCCGCGATACGTATAGCCCCAGTTGAGGAAGAAGTCTGAGTTGCTCGGGGCACAGTCCAGGGGCAGAAAGCCCAAGTCTCCGCTGCCGCTTGTGCCCTCCGGGAAGACTTTGGTGCCTCCGTTGTTGTGGCGCTCGCTGCCCAAACTCCGTCCGGCCGACTGCCGCCGGAGGTGGTGGTGGTGGTGCGGCGGGTGCGGGTGGTGGTTGGGGCAGCAGGTCTCGTCGGAGCTGAAGCCCTTGCCCCCGCCGCTGCTGCTGCCGCCGCTGCTGCTGCTGTGTTCCTGGATGAAGCGCTGCTCGGTGATGTGGCGCACGGCCGTCTGCCACAGCAGGCGCTGGGGTCTGCCGCTGCCGGGGGGAGTCCTGTTGATGGTGTAAAGTTCATCGCTGTCGCTCAGGCACCGCACCTCCGAGAGCTCCATGGCGGTGACTGGCGGGGGGCAGAGCANCTCAGCGCAGGCGGCCCAAGCCCCGTGCCCTCTCCCGCGGCGCCCCGCGGAGCCGCATCCCGCGGAGCCCGGCTGCGGCGCAGCCCCGGCGCCCCGGAGGGATCGGTGCGCGCCCTCCTCGGGGCGGTGCGCGGGGGGGAAACCGAGCCGCGGGTCCGGAGAGGAGGTGGAGGAAGGAGGAGAGGAACATCTACAGGCGCAGCCCCGCTGCCCGGTGGGCGATCATCGGCCCCATCCGGAGGCCGGAGGCACGGAGGGGTGGGGGCAGCCGCCTTGCACAGCCGGTCACAGCGGGCAGCTCCTCTCTCCGGGGATCCCGGGGCTCCGCTCGGAGGTCTGGTGCTCGGGAGCTGCTGTAATTCCCGCGGCTGCGGTCAGCGGCAGAACTGCGAGCTCGGGAAGGAGGGGGGAGGCGGCCAGGTCTCGGGCATCCTCGGTCACGGCGCCGAAGCCGCCGGCCGGGGGCTGCCCGCCCGCTTCCCTCCGGCGGCGGGGCATGCCCCTGGCTCACGGGGCTCCTCTGCCCGGAGGGATCTCGGGGCTCCCATCCATCGCAGACACTCAGCTTGCTTGGCAACGGGAAAAAAAAGGAGGGAAGGAAAGAAAAGAGGAAAAAAAAATCACATCAAAACCCAAATCTAAAAATATCGAAAGAGTGGGGAATGAAAATCCCGCCCTAAACTCAGAGCTCTCGGAAGCCAGATGGGAGCATCCCAACTTCTCCGCGGGTCGGGGCAGGGAGTGCTCCGGCTCAGGGGCTTCCCCGCCGGCAGGGAGGAAGAGGAGGAGGAGCGGGAGGAAGGGGCGAGGGCAAAGCGCAGGGATTGCGGGGCTGCGGGGAGCTGGCGGCGGACGC
>VZRQ01009102.1:1720932-1771849 GCA_013397975.1 Machaerirhynchus nigripectus | reverse complement strand
TTTTTTTTTTTTTAAATAGAGCTAAATGACTTGGCAGTGTCACAAAATCACTAAAAGCCATTTAAAAATAATACTGTCACTAGAAGGTTTTTGAAAGATGAAATCAGGCAGAATTCATTTCTCTTCTGTCACCTGAAAGTTTATGTCACACTCCTCTCCTCCTTCCCCCTCTCTACCCACAGCAGTAGCATTTATGTACAGTTTAATGTTATGATATTTAATCATGCAAATAATGATCTCACTCACTTTAGTGGGACTATTTATGTCCTTAGAATTGCAAACCTGGCACCATGCTCTGCAAAGCTCTCTAGGGTTATCCAATAAAGATGGCTTGGTATCCAACATATCATGAAGGAACACTTGTGTTATTATAAGTCTTTTTTATTTAAATACAGATTTGAGAAAACAATTTAAAAAAAGGAAAAGTGAACAATTGACAGAAACCCACTTTATCTCTTCATGTGCACATGAAATGTGAAACTTGAATAATGATGGAAATGACAGAATATGAGCAAATTAGCTTGGAATTGTCTCCTTACCTGCTTGGTGGTTTGGCTTTTTGTTCCTATATCTCCCTCTTTCTTTTTTTTTTTTTTTCCTCTTCTCCTTGGCAACAATTCAACAATTCAGACATTTTAAGACTATTAAATAAAAAAAAGGAAAATAAATGAAAAAAAACTTCTGGCACTGATTGAGTCTTCTTTTAAAAACCCTGTCTATCACTTTCCTCAGATGAATGCACATATGATGTCTTGTGCAAAAGCAAACACAGGGCATAAGGGAATGGATTGAAAATTGTAACACTGGTTAGTAAAAGCATTTAGACTAATTAATGAAAGCCATGGTAAAAGAAACACAAGGCTTCACGGACTGAAACACCAGCACGAAAGAGGATGAGGGTGCATAGCTTAGCAGATGATGGAAACAATCAGCATTTGCTGTGCTTTGCAAATAATTTTTTCAGTACAGTAAAAATATCAATGAAATATTTTAAAGTTTGCTAGCAATGAGGCTTAATTATTTCATACCCCAATGATACCACAAAGAAAGGGGAAATAAATAAAAGGACAGCAAGAAATATCAATTTTACTGCTTCTCCATGCTGTGAAGCCACAGTTGCCTCATAAGCAAATAAATTTCTTACCTCTCCCTCCCTTCACAGATACACGTACCCACATATAAAGGTCAGAAGATGGTCCAAGCATGGGGATTTTATGAAGGGAAATAAGGAATTGGAAATGAATAATGCACCTTTTAACCAATGGTTAGAGCTGTGTTTTCCCCCTCTCTTTTCCAGATCCACTCTTTCTTTACCCATCCAGCTATTGCTCTGGTTTTGAAAATGGATTAGCAGCTGTGACCACTGCAAATCTTTTACTCAAGACTTCTTAGCTACTGCTGCTGACCAGGAATAGCTGTTTTGTACTAAAAAAAAGAGTTCTCTCTATACAAGCAATTGTAAAAGCAATGGAAATTTTTAGGTCCTAGAAATAACCCACATTTTTAAGACAGTGAATTAAAGTTTTTCATTTACAAATGATTTTTTCAGTTTTTTGCTGTGGATGATAGCATTGTTGGTCTTTTCTGTTTTTTGGTTGGTTGTGTTTTGGTTTGGTTTTTGTTTCAGAACCAGAGATTAAACAGGTTGGAGCAAAGTAAACAAAAATGACTAAAAAAGACTGTTCTTCCTCATTGGGAAAGGAGGGCCTTTATCCAAATTCAGAATCAAGTGCAGTTTCAGAAGAGAACTGCTGTCCTTCACATTGCCCTCTGGGCCACCCAGAAGTTTCCTGCAGTTCTTTGACCCTTTCCCAACCAGGTTTTAGAGAGCAGCTGTTTCTTGGCTCACCTCTCATCTCATACACATCACTACTCTCCTGTAATGCTGTTAAATCCCTGGAGCACCTGCACTGCTGAATGAATCATACCTTTTACAAAGCAGTAGATGGTTCTTTATACTTTATGGGCTTCCTTTAAAGGACAGATGGTTTTTTTTTCCCTTTTAATACAAAAGACCTTTGACTTACATGTTAATTGCAACGGAAGTTAAAAGGAAATTAATATTAAATTCACCACTAAAGTGAAATATTTATAATCCACAGAAGACAATCTATTCACAAACATTTTATCTTGATTTTCTTGAAGCAGCAAGTGCTAAGAGTGATAGCCTGATTGGTGAAACTACAACTGGAACTAATACTAGAAATGAGACTTGAATTCGAGACACTCAAAAGAAACTAAAACCATAAAAAAGCACAAGTAAGGCTATTCTATATAACTTTTTCACTTAAAGTAATAATTCTTAGCTTGATTTAGAGGGTTTAACAATCAGATCTCAAAGTGTTTTTCTTGTTACAGGATGGAGGTGTTTCCTGTGGATGTATACAATAAATCTAATTAGGCTTCAAATAGGGAAATGTTATATTGTATGAGATTTTAAATCCATCCAGATCAGTATCCTGCAGTTACTGCAGTATAAGACATATCCTAAGAGGAAATCCCCCTGTCAGACACTTCAAAGAGGGGAAAGTCTGTTAGGGTTGTGTATGTATGTGCTAATGGGCATGTATTAAACCTTGGGACAGGAACAAAACCTAGAAACCTTCGTATTTCCAAGGGAAAGGAAATTCCTTTTGTTTCTTCTCCTCCTTATGTCTGGGGGCAAAGAATTCTGTTCAGTTTTTAAATAAAACATGAATCCAATTATTAGGCTCTTGACAACTCCTTTCTTTGCATCCCTGTTTCACGAACCAGGGAAGCTGGAAGCCTTGTGACTGTCACTTGGGTTTCCAGGCATATTGGGGTTCAAGGAT
Source organism: Machaerirhynchus nigripectus (assembly GCA_013397975.1). Classification (NCBI taxonomy): domain Eukaryota; kingdom Metazoa; phylum Chordata; class Aves; order Passeriformes; family Dicruridae; genus Machaerirhynchus; species Machaerirhynchus nigripectus. Next base: position 1,769,036 of record VZRQ01009102.1, on the reverse strand, counting down.
GGTAAAACTAAAAAAATGCTGGGATTCTGGGCCAAAAAAGACTTTCACCGTGTCATCTTAGAATCAGACCCCTGAGCTGAGTTCTCAAGCAGCTCAGGGTTGAATTGACAGGGTACCAGGCAGGTTTTTGAAAGACTCTGGCTTATGTTTTTGAAACACGGCTTCATCAGATACTTTGCATATGTGAATGTGTAGGACTCCAGTTTGCTGGCCTGCAGATAAACACAGGGTTTAATTCAGCTGGGTTCCTATGCAGTTCATTTCCCCACACAACTCTTGCCCCTCACTCTCTTATCTTCTTTATGGAGCTTTCTTGCATTAGGAAATGGAGAGTATGCAAAATAACCCTTTAAGTGACTGGCTGTGTGGCAGAGAGAGCACTGATGCCTGGTGTGCTTCTGTTAATAGTGTTTTATTTCAAACTGAGTTGCCATCATAACTGAAGCATTTTAATCTGCTCGTTGCCAGTCAAGCTGGGATGGTAGGTGTGCTTAGACAAAATGTTTAGGAGGAATAGTTGACTCATGGCAATCTTTAGTCATTCTCTGAAATTATACTATTAATGTGTATGGGCTCAGCAGAGTACTTGTTTCTCCATTCTATTATCTTGTTTTCACGTTCAGTAATGTCTTCCTTGGCATAGGGGGAGGATAATAGATTCATGATTGAGCTATCTGATATGGAATTTCTCTAAATCACCAAAACCTGTCATTTTCTAATGTTCCAGGATTTGCTGTAGAAGATTAAATCTGCTTTCCTTTTGATAGCAATGGCAGGTTTTGGGTGCTTCAGATTTAAGAATGATCTGTAAGTGGTCTACCCTACACATGAGATTTGTTTGATTTTCTCTTACATGACAAGAAAAGGCAATGGCAATCTTAAAGCCTGCATCTACTCTGCTTTCAATATTGTGAGGTTACTTAGAGCCAAGGAGAACATAATCCCATTCCAGGTAACACAGGAATCTACAAAACATCCAAATATCTTTTCAAGGAAACAAGCATGGAGAATGCCTATGACACCCATAGGGCTCTAAATCCAAGTTAAACAGCTCCATATGAGAATCGAGCTATAGGTAATGTTATTGTGATTAATATTATTTACAAGAACACCATCAATAGCTTACTGAGGGCATGGTTGTGGCTGGTCTCATTTGTATGAGGAAGCACACAAAATTATTTGTTCTGGAATCATAATGGGAGACAGTATGTCCTAAATTCCAGTGCTTTGTAAGGAGGAAATTCCACATTGCACTACAGTCTGCTCTAAGTTTTTTTGGCATCTCTTTAATCAAGACATTTCCAGTGGACGTTTCCAGCATGCAGCAGCTCAGACATTTTGTTTTAGCAGTAAAGGAACACCGGGGTACTGCTGCCTGTTGATCCCAAGTGTTATCCCAACACGATTCACATTATAAAGTGAGAGATGCCTCTGAAATGAAAGCCCAGTGTGTTTTTGATTGCTCTAACTTTTGCACATGAATTTTTCCTTGAATTCAGCTTGTGACTACAACCCCATTGCATAACACTCCCCATAAATGTATATTTACAAAAAATTTCCAGTACAGTGCAATGGATTTGCAGCCCAGAATAGGATGCACCACTTAGATACAATGAAGAACCAGTGACCACTGTGTTAAGCAATGGTCTTTATATAGCACTTGACCTCTTCTGAGATTTCTTCAGGAATTATAGTGAGGAAATATTTAAATATTTAGGGGGAGAGATAGTATCTTTCATCATTTTTACAGAAGCAGGAGGCTGGTAAAGTGGTGAAGCTTTAGTGTCATAAATTCAAGAAAGAAAACGAAGGCCTTTTTCCAGATTTGAACTGAGAGTTGTCCAAAACCACTCCAACAGCAAACGTACTCCTGATCATTCATCTTCTATATTTTAGCCAGCTATATTCAGAAACTCTTAACAAACATCCTGGTGGACCATTTTGTCTGTCCTCATAGATCGTTGACTGTTTTTAACTGCAGTAGCTTTGCATTATTTACGCTTTAAAATGTCTACCAGAGTTAAAAGCTTGTGTGACGGAATACGTGCTGTACTTACTTAGTTCCAGGACAAACAGTGGCACCTGTAGTTGAAGGGCATAACCAGATTTAAAAATAATATTGGCTAATTCAAGATATGGGCAAGAAAAACAAAGAAAAGAACAGAAGATGCAATTCGCTAGGGGCAAGTGGAAGGTACTGCATGTAAGCAGAAATAATCGGTTACACTGGCACATGACAGGGAACAGCTGCTTAAATTGCAGTTCTGCAAGAAATGATCTGGGGGCTACTGAAATTGAGCCAACAATGTCATGTTGTTGCAGGGAAAACAAACATTGTGGTGCATAAGCAGAAAGGTATTCTTGCAGAATAATCTTTTCCATTCTGTTCTCTACTGGTAAGGTCACAGATGGGTACAGTGAGGGACGGAGACTCTCTGGGGGATGGGTACAGGGGACACTCCCTTTGTGGGACTATGCGGCCCCACCCCAGGTCATCAGGCACTTCTGTGGGTACAGAGATGTACTGAGACATCAGCCTGTGGACCTGAGGACTGGCATCATACAGCCTTGCTGGGGAAGGGACTGATGTCCTTGAGATGGGCTGGAATAGCGTCCTGGGCCACGGGCAGAGGTTAGAGAGACCGTGGGAGAAGTGCATCAGAGCCAGTAAAGAACAGATGATGGCTTTGGGGGATGGGTACCTGTTTGGGGACACACATATCAAGAAATACTGGATCTTCCAGAAACGGTTATGAGAGACATTGATCTGAGATGCAGGGAATATAACCAACAGAAAAGTCTGAAAGAAACACTTGTTTGGCTGTGTTAAGGTGCTGCCTTCAAATGTCATCTCCTAAAAAAATATTAAAGAACAGTATTATAAGAATAGTAAAGAAGCAAAGCAACACAAAGCAAGTATTAATGTTTTATAACTGTAGAGGATATTGCTATTTAGGTATTTCTATCTGATTGATGCATATTTCACTAAAGAAAGAAAGCATTCAAACTGCATTAGTGATTTTCTCAAGTGTGGTGGATGTTACTTAGATGTGATGACACTTGTCATCACCATATGTAAACTTTATTTATAATGTATTCTTGACTCATTTTCACATTTGCATTTCAAAACTTCATTTATTCTGTGTTAATTTAAATAGTACATATAGCACGTGGGGGGGGGACAAGCTAATTTCCTTTTAAAGAAACATCAGCTTCTAGCAGCTCTATTTTAAAAAATTCTGCAGAAGAAGGAGGAGTTATTTTTTTTATCCTTGATGGGCTCTCAACACTGAAAATGTAGGTATTCGTCTTTATTTCAACAGCTGAGAGTCATTGGTGGTGTACATTTGCTCTCATACTGCTCTGTATTTTTGAAGACCTCAGTATTTTGTACGAAGTGAACGTATAAGGCCACGTTCTCATCTCACTGAGACTCTCTTGACTCAGCAAAGAGAGGAGCTGGCAGAAGTTCAACCACTTCACTCCAGCTCTGCTTGGCATAAGGCCAGACCCAACATACTCAACCATCCTTGCATGGAAGGAGTCTAATACCCAGCAGGCAGGATTCAGCCTTCAGGGTGCAGTGTGTGTCTCAATATATTTTGTTTTTTGCCATATCTTAGAGCAGAAAGAATGACCATTGAGCCAGAGCTCTTTTCACTGCCTCTCATTTGCTGTAGTGGCTCCTCAGGAATGGCAGAACAAAGGCTGCGCAATGGCAGTGCTGAATGCTTTTGCTCTTGTGAACTTACTTGTTCCCAAGTGAGCTCCACTGACACCTGTTCTGGTCTTCTCAATAAAGAAAAGCTCGCTGTACTCTCCCGGGAAGCATTATTTTCACCCACAGAGTCAATATATTCCACCTTACCAGCTTGTCTCCCAATTTATTTTTATATAGCCATAGGGTATAATTGCTATGCTGAACTCCAGGTGCCTGAAACTACTAAGTCCTGACACTGATATCCTTGAAACACTAATGCCATTACTGTCACTCTGTGCTCTGAAACTCATTTGCTTGGACACTGTGGAATGGGTCTGCCATGCAGGCAGTGCCCATAACCACTGAAAAGGATGCTTCAAGATAGAACAGCTTTTACTGCCTCTTTGGAAAGTAAGAAGCAAAGTCAATTTCCCCTCATATTCTAAAGTGTGACATCAGGGAATGCTTGTGACTTGTGCATCTGTGTTTCAGCCTGGCTCCTTGCTGTACACTGGCTGAGAACACTCAGGGAATGACCCACTGGGGTAAATCTTAATTTAGGACAGAACTTCTATTTTGCCCCCTGCTTTTTAATTTGGAATGGCATTTCCAGAGCATGGTACTAAGGAGGTGCATTCGCATTTAATTTGTAATTCACCCTAGAATCATGTAGTAGGTGCTACCATCTTTTCATGTCTTTTTCAGTATACGATGGTGTGGTGGGGTCGAAGCACACAGGGAAATTCTCACTCCAAGCATCTCCTGAGTCATGCACTGATTCTTTGAGTCCAGAAAAGGAGAGACAGAGAATGGCAGTGATAGCACCTAGGAGGATGGAGGCACTGCCAGATTGGTAACATCTTCGTCCCTTGGGAGAAGCCAGTTCTAAGAGCTTCACAAGAGAAGGAAGTCAGCCATATGTACTTGGGCCACACTACAAGAAGTGAAGAAAACAGCCCAAAGGAAAAACTCCAGACTCAACTGTCCTTTTTTCTAGGAGAGGAATTTGAGCAAGGTATGATTCAAACCACTGAAACAGGTAGATCATAAGTCAGGAAATATCAGAAAATTATGACAAGTATTGCCCAAGACAGGAACTGGAGATGACACAAAAGAACAGTGCTGGTCACATTTGACCAAAGATTATTTTTCACATAAAACTCTACCAAGGAAACGTTTATTGACATTTCTTGTCAATGAGAAACCATTTGAAAGATATGCCTAGCAGGGATCTAGTGGCTCAGTTACTCCTCTGAAATAAGGGAAATTAATCTCCTAATTTGTATTCTATCTGATGCAGAGTGGGATTTGAAGCTACACCTTCAGATGTGCTGTGGGCCCCTCATCACACAGGTGCTGGAAAAATCTTCGACTGACCCACTAAGTGTGGAACCATTTATACAAACCAGTTATACAAATATCTGGTCTAAGAAGAGCATGAAACAGACCCACAGAGAGCGATCCACTCTTTCCCAAATATGAGTGACTGTGTCACACTGAAGTAATGAGTACCCAGAGCTGCAGGTGAATACCTCAGTGTCATTCACTCTGGCCCTTAGAATGCAGGCTTCATTCACCTATGCTCTTGATTCACAGATAGTAAGGACTACCAAGATGATTTTGATAATGTCTTATTCGAAACCACTTCCCTCTCTTAGTCCTTTGGATGTAGGAAAACCTGCTGTGCTCCCTCACAGATTTTCCATTTGTATTAGAGAAGCTGCCTCTGAAAAACAGGATGACCTTTATGTTTTTCCCCCCCCAAAAGTACAGTGCAGCCAGAGGAATGCTGGATGGGCTGGAGATAGAAGAATTTGTAGTGGTTCGTGCCATTAAACTTGGTAGAAACAACAGGGATTATACATGCCTGCAGTGTCTTTCTAAAATACAGCTTTGACATCAGAGGTGTTTGCTGTCCCCACAACAATTGGAGAGGCTTGATCTGTACTGTATTAGGCCTTTGATTTCACGGCAATTGCAAGGGTGAAATAAATGCGTAATTCTAACGCAGAGTAATAATAGCTTTAGTTGGATGAGCAGTAAATGTGTAGAATGATCCAGTAGGTGGATTCAGCAGAGCTGTGGAATTCTAAAAACACCGGTGGCAGATTTTCAAGTCAGCAGATTAGAAAAAAGAAACTATCATTATCTATGCCACAGTTACATTCTCCCATTTGTTTGAGGAGGGCTTGTTTTTAGGGGCTGAACTGCCAAGGCAGAGGAAACACTGGAGGCCTTTTGGCTAACTGAGACCTGAACCTGCATAGTTCCTCCATTGCTTGATGGGTTGCAGGTTAAAGCTACACTTAAGTACTGCTAAGTGGACTCTGAGGATTAACTGAATGTCCAGGGAGAATGGAGTGAATTTCTTACATTTCTGCTGCATACTTTTAAGGAAGAAAAGGGTGATGGTTCTCTATTCAGAGAAACAGGACTGCCAACAGGGAAAGAGACCTCTCTGCATTAAGAGGAGTGATTAGAGAAGGTTGGTGGCTCTCATAAAGGCCTGGGAGCACAGAAGACAGGAGGAAGAGTTTGGGTGAAGAAGTGCTGCACAAGGAAGGCAGGAGCAAGAGGATATTCTTGTTTGAATGCTTCATGGCATATAGCTAGGATAAATTTGTTCTCAGGAATGATTTCTTGCTTTTCTCTCTCCTGAGGTCTGTCTGAGCTGCTTGGAGCTGTGTTGGGGAATGGGGTGTTTGGTCAGAAACATCCTTTACTTGACTCTGTCTCTTCCCAGGTGTCTTGCTGATGGCAGGTTATGTGTGGTGAAATGCTGGCATGTCACCCACCATGGTGGAAACATCATCAGGGACTCCCTCTGCACAGCTTCCAACTCGCTTTGCAAGGCTGGAGCAAACCAAGGAATTGAACTCTATGATGCTTGCAGGTTCCTTCCAAATCAAGACATTCTATGATTCTCTGATCTCTGTCATCTACCCCAATCAGGCTGTCTAGTGGGCAGAGGAACCCAGACGAAAGAAGGACCAGTTCAGCTGCCACAAAATTCACTACTGCATAGGATTAAGGATACCATAATTAAGGATGCCATGAATTTTAAGTGGCAGAAACACTAGCTCAGCCCAAATGATCCAAATATTTCCCTTCAGCTGCTTATTGAAAGTTTTTCTTCTTTACTCAGTAATGGCATGCAGCCTGAGCTCACAGGGATAAGCCCTGTTATCAGTCTCCTTGCCTAAACTGGGAAACACAGTCCTACAAGCACATCTAAGGCTGAACCTCAGTCTGGCAGAGAGGTGGGATGAATATGTCTCCAAGCTTATACCACCTTAGCATCAGCTCTTGCAGTGCCTTTAACCGGTCTGTTTTGACTGATGTCTAGAAACTTTTCTGACTCAGCTGCAATGAAAAAGTCATCCATACTCTTTATTTCCTCTCTTTGAATGAGTTTCTGTTTCCAGTTGCCAAATACAAACCCAATCCCACACGCATCCTCCTGGAGACAATGAAATTTAGCAGATATTGTTCTACATGTCAGATTTTCACGTCAGAGATAAGATTGAAAGGAAAGTTTTGTTACTGAGTAACCTTCTTCTCTCTGCTTATACATAATTGACTACTTGTTCCATTTTTCTCATTTTTTAATGACTAAAATGAAGCACTGCCTACATGGGCATGTTTCTCTCTAGCTAACAGATATTACCACGAGTCTATTTCTTAGAGGGCAATCTACAGGTATTTTTGCTCTGTGTCAGTCTATGTCTTCTGTTTCTCTTCGTCCATGTAAAATAACTCTTATTCTATCTCCAAAACAAAATAACACATACTCCAACAGCTGTGTATGTCAATAACAGCTTAACTTCCCATTTCTCCTCCTGTCAGGTAGTCTTCTAAAGCCTTTCCTTTTTTCCATATCAGAATATTTAAATTAACCTTGACATGCTGCTGTGTTATGGAAAAGTTTTTTCTCCTCTCATGTCATGCAAACAGCAGAACAGGATGTCAGCACGGAGTAGTTGTAAAGATATGCTAGATCACAGGTGCTAAATAATTTTTTCCTTCAGTTGTGTTGTTCCTGGCTTTTTGTAGCCTCAGACAGACTGAGTATTTTCTGTTGAAGGACCTGGGAGTCATCCTTATGCAGACAGTGGCATCTCTATCAGGGCAGAACCCCACAGGGTCTTGACAAGATAGATGGAGTTGGTCACTGATAAACAGGGTTTGCTTGCAGTCCAAGACATGGCAGATGATGAACCAGAACCTGGGTCCCTGGAAGGGTTTCAGTCTTGAGCAGAAGATGATGGAGCAAGGGATGGGACTGGAGACTGGGCTACAAAAACATTGGGCCAAAACAAGATTGGGCCCCTAAATTCATCCAGTATAGAGCCCTAAAGCCCAGGCTAGGGACAAGCTCAGCATATATCTGAGGGGTTGGATACATTCAGGATAGAAGTTACCTACATTGTAGGTTAAAGGTCCATCCAGGAGTCAGATCCAGAGTCTGGTGCTCCTACGACAGAGCACGAGCAGGAAGCTCCAGGACTGTGCTGAAAACCTGGGCCCATGGGCAGAGAACACAGGTGGAGTCTCCAACTGATTCTGGTCAGTGACATTTATACCTAATAGTACTCCCAGGGCTCTGACACTCAGCCACTCAGGGTGACAACTGACTGAAGGTTATGGCACCCAAATCTTCTTATCCATGTTCACATGTGATAGTTGAGCTCTATCAGAGCTGTTAAGCACCAAAAGCTTAAAAAATCTACCTGAACGCAGGCCATGGGTTATTGGCCACACAGAGACATATCTGAGACATCCCCCTGAGGCTGGCTGGAGACCATGTGCACATCCCTGAATCACTGGAGGCCAAGTGGGAGTCCCTAGGACAACTCAGCTGGCCCCAGGCATCCATGTCAGACAGTCATGTTGTCAATGGCTGTTGCAGAGGTAGAGACATGGACAGTTCATAGCATCCCGCTCAGGGGCATATTGCCACTAAGTTCATTTTAGATACCATGGAGAACCTGTCTGAAAAACTCAACATGGAGATGAGAACTTTCCAGGATGATATGATAATCTTATCTTTTTTTTTTTTTTTGACATGCTCATGTCTGGAAGACTCTATCTCATACTGATTTTTTCAGGTAATTCCTGTTCTTCCTTTTACCTCTTCTTTCACTGCATGGAAGAACCAACCCCCAAACTCAGGGAAGAACAGTGATTTTATAGGAATATGGACAGTGGGTGGGAAAGAAAACAATGTTTATCCTGAAAAATCTTTGATCCAATCTTCATTCCTTGTAAGTTATGTGCTCCATGATCCAATCTTCATTCCTTGTAAGTTATGTGCTCCAGCCTCATGCTTGTTTCCCTTCTACAGTCCTAATCCTCATTTTCAGAAACAGCTGTGTTACATTGTCAGTACCTGCTTGACTCTGGAAACCAGGATGCTGACAAACTTGTCCAGAAAGGAGAGCAGTGCACTTAAACTATAATCATGAGTCACTACAGCAGCTCTTTAGAACCAAGGGAAGTGTTTTGATTTGTGCTCCATTTTCAGTAAAAAACCAGAATGTTCTGCAGAAATCAGACACCATAAAAAAAATTACCTCAGTAGCTCAAATTTCACATCTATTAAGTTGTTTTGATGTAAGTTTCTCATCTAGCACTTAGAATAACCTTGTTTAAGATATGATTCTTTGAAAATTTTAACATCAGGAAAGGTGAAATAGAATTTATAATCCAGTCTAATCAATGGCAGTACAATTATGCCAAAGTTAAACACTTCAAGAAAAATACAAAGCTGTCAATTGGTCATCCCTCGATAAAAGTTTTTGTAGACCATGACTAATTTTGGGTTCTCTTTGTTAAAGCGCATTTGAGACAGAGGGAAAAAGACCAGTCTTGTTAAGAACTGTAAAGTATGCCATAAGATGTTCTATTGAGGAGACAACTGTATTAGTGTAGCCTCTAATTTTAAAATCTCTTCCTGATATGCCTTGAAAGATGACCATGAAAAAAAATAAAAAAAAGTTGCCTGCAATAATGCATTGAAAGCATGTAATGGAAGTGGAGCAAGACTGGAAAATATCAAAAAAAGGCAGTTTTTAACAATTTAGAGCACTGGAGCAGAGGTAAAAATTGATCACAGATTGTGGGACTTGCTTTTGATGAAGCTCTTCCCCCATCTCATCCTGGCTGATGCCACATGATCAGTGCACATAGGTGCACACAAGCAAACTGCATTTGCACTCGACAGTTGTAGTGGGTTGACCTGGTTGGCTGCCAGGCACCTATCAAAGCCACTCTCACACTCCCCTCTGCAGCTGGACAGGGGAGAGAAAATATAAAAAAGGGTTCATGAGTTCAGATAAGGACCAGGAGAGATCAATCACCAAATACCGTCAGGGGCAAAACAGACTTGAAATTAGAGATATTAATTGAACTTGTTGCTAAGAAAATCAGAGCAGGATAATGAGAAGTAAAACAAAACCTTCAAAACACCTTTCCCTCACCCCTCCCCCCTTCCCAGCTCTACCTCCTTCCCCAGCAGTGCAAGGAGATCGGGAATTGGGGTTATGGTCAGTTTATCACAGGTTGTTTCTCTCCTGATCAGGGAGAGGAGTTGTTTCCCTGCTGCACTCTGGGGTCCCACTCACAAAAGACAATTCTCCATGAACTTATCTCGTGTGGCTCCATCTCATGAGCAACGTCTCCCTGTGACCTTCTGCAATACGCGTCCATCCCGTGGGCGAGAGTCCCCCTCAAACTCCTGCAGTGTGGGTCACTCTTGCATGGGGTGCAGTCCTTCTGGGACAGGCTGTTCCAGCCTGGGCTCCTCTCCCCATGAGCCTCCCATGGGGTTACAGTTTCCTCTCAGGCATCCACCTGCTCTGGTGTGGGTCTCCTCCATAGGCTGTAGGTGGACTTCTGCATCCCCATGGATCTCCATGGGCTGCAGGGGCACAGCTGCTTCACTGTGGGCTGCACCAGGGGCTACAGAGGAATTCCAGCTCTGGCACCTGAAGCAGCTCCTGCCCCTCGTTCCTCACTGACCTTGGTGTCTGCAGGGCTGTTCCTCTCACATGTTCTCATCCCACTCTGGCCACAATTACAACTGTGCAGTAGCTTTTTGTTTATCTTTCTTCTTCAATGCTATCACAGAGGTGTTACCACCCTTTCTATTTGTCCCAGCCTTGACCAACAGCACGTCCATCTTTGGAGCTGCCAGGGATTGGCCTTGCTAAATATGGAGGAAGCTTCTGGAAGCTTCTCACAGAAGTCACCCCCTGTGACCGCCCACTATCAAAGTTTGGCCGTGCAAACCCCATACAACAATCTGAAAGCTGTACACTGGCATAGTCAACAAGGTTTCACCCAAATGTCTGCAAAAGGGCAGGGAAAACCCTTTGCAACTTCTGCATCGAACACCTAATAAGATATAGAAGCAGCTGTGGTCCAGATTTTAGATCATTAGTTTTAATGGTCTGTTCAGTTAAGATCCTGAAGGATAAAAATTTGTCTAGAAGAACCTCAGATACTTACCTAGGAAATGCAAGGCACAGCAGACTAATTGGACTGAAACAGGTACATGGCAGGACAGAGCTGCTTTGATGTGAGATAACCCCTTCCCACCATGGATCACCTCCTAACATTCATAGCCAACCCTCCAAACTGCTTCCACCAGATCTGGCTGCTTGGATACTCCTGCACAGCTGATATCTGCAGCAAAGCACGAAACCTGGGAACTGTTAGCATGGAAATGAGCTAATTTGGGAGTGGGGAGTTAGTGCTTTTTTATTATTTCTTCTGCCTTCACTCTTATCTATTTGTGGCAGAATTGGTGGATTTTTTTTCACCCATTCTTCTTAGAAAAGGACAGTAAAGCTTATTAGGTTTGTACATGTCAGTTTCTCTTTTTTCAGGATTTCTATTCTTAACTTCTTAAATTGTAGAATGACAAAATTGTCAGGCTCCTACTCACCTTTTACCAGTCAGGAGCGTACATCAGGTTGTTTAGTACCATTAGTGTCTTAAAGCAGTCTGGAAGTTGGAAACATTGCAATAGATGTTGTGACTTTTCTCTCAGAGGAGCTTGAAGGGAGTGCTAATGTGTTTGAACCAGATTTAATTCCTCCCAGTTGCCATGCTACCTGAGGCTGTAAAAGCCAGTGAAGAGATAAATCACAGAATCATACACTATCCCGAGCTGGAAGGACCCACAAAAATCATCAAGTCCAGCTCCTGGCCCTGCACAGGACATCCCAAGAATCACACCATGTGTGTACCTGAGAGCATTGTCTGAATGCTTCTTGAACTCTGTCAGGATTGGTGCTGTGACCCCTTCTCTGGAGAGGCTGTCCCAGGGCCCAAACACCCTCTGGCTGAAAACCCTTTATCTAGTATTCAACCTAAACCTCCCCTGACACAGCTTCAGGCCATTCCCTTGGGTCCTGTCACTGGTCACCAGCAAGAAGAGATCAGAGCCTGCCCCTCCTCTTCCCCTCATGAGGAAGGTGTAACTGCAGTGAGGTCTCCCCTCACTCTGTTCTCCAAGCTGACCAACCTAAGTGATCTCAGCTGCAACTCTTTGGTTTCCCCTCCAGACCCGTCACCATCATTGCAACCCTTTGAATGCTAATAGCTTTATATATTTCTTTTATTGTGAGTTAGGCTTGTCCCTGAGAAAATTTCCTCCTGCCTCCATAGGGGGAATGAACCTGCTTCTTTGCAATCCTTCAGATGACTTCTAGCTGTATTGAAGACAAAAACTCTTCCATATGGCACTCTAATTGTACAATAAAAGTGATCTAATTGGAAATAATTACTTTGTTTTCAAAGTACCATAATTATTTCAGCCCAGAGCCAGCTTTGCAATAGTGCTTTGTAAAAGAATTCACAGATGATGGAGCTGCCTGGTTAATTTTTAACTATTGTCTATATCCTTCAATTTACCTACTTGGTATTGTTTATATAGCTACAAGGAACAAAGACAAAGGGTTGTTGGTAAAAGCAGTCAGAAATGAAACGAGAGCAGATAAAAAATATCTTCAAAGAAAATATCAGAAGGCCTTGAAAGAACAAAGAAGGCTTAGGGGAAGTGCCTATTTATCTGTCTGCAGCCAAGTACACAGACATGTTGGGTATTTTTACAATTTGTGGGTCTAAGATCAAAAACTAAAAGAACACTTACAAACCATTTCTGTGGACAGCTTAGGGGGAAGCTGGAGCTGGCATAGGGGAGTAAGTGAGGCAGCAAAAGAGCTATTTAAGGGAGATGTTTCAGGAGTGAACCCAAGAGAAGCAAAGGAGGATGAGGAAGCTTCAGGCAACGAACCTGGCTTTTTGAGTCAACCAGGAGCATCTAAAACTTTTGAGGGGGTTGTGAACTTTAGTTAGACTTGATGGTGCTTTTCTCTTAGCACTCTCTCCTCTGACAGCTGTTTGACTAAATAAGCAATCATTTATTTTGACAAAGCTCCCTTTCCTCAGCAGCTGGTCAAAAGCTTCCCAGAGGAGTCTCTTGGAGGTGGAAATGTGGATGAGAGAGCTAGACAAAGTTACAAAGCAGTTGGGCCTTGGCAGAAATGAGAAAAAGAATGCTGATTGCCTTACAGAGGTGTTTAAAAGGGACTTAAGAGGTGTCATGCAGAGTATGTTTATATCATAATGGAGATTTTTATTTTGGGATAGCTTTGGTGTAAGAGTTATTCCAAAAATACTCCTTTCAGAGCCAGGCATAAGATAGTCTAAAGTAAGCAATTCTGCTGCTGAAATGCATTCTCACACAGCCTTTGGGATTACTTTAATGATCCGGGTGTGACTCCACATTAGCAGCTGTACTGATGTAACTTTCACCTGTAGATCAGGTGATGTCTCTATATTTCTGCTGTCATTCAGTACATCCAAGCTATGCTTTAATATCCCTTCAGAGGCATGATCTCATGGATTCAATTATCCTGGTGTGATGTGAATTACTAAGGTCACTCTCTTGTTAATTAATTGGTCGGACCACATTAAAATAGTCTCCCTAAAGTTCTCTGCATTACAGATTAATGTGAGCTTCTCCACAGACCTAGCAGTTTGAAGTGTCTCACCAGCAATTCAAATGACTCTGACATTCTGGGTTGATAGTTATTCTCTGCAGTACTGCAGGAGGGAAAGATTTCAATAACATTACAGCTGTGTTTGGATGTCTGTTGGAAATGCTCTCCCTGAAATACCAAATGAAATCCACGTGCCATAAAGAGACTAAGTAGAAAAGTCAAGACCATTTGGCTATGTTTGAAGAGCTCATGTGAGCCCACAGTGTTAGATGATGAGAAACAATGAAATGATTATTTTTTAGAAACATGGATGATGAGATTCTGGGAAGACACCTGTAGGGAACCTCTAAGTTCTTGACCCCACTAAGCAACTGACCATATTGTTTTTAATAATCTTCAAATGTAAACTTCGGGAAGTTTATTCACAAACATTGTTGCAATTTTCATGGGCAACTAATCATTGCTATTATCATCATGCCCAGCTGCAGCTGCCTGCAGCTAAAAATGGAATGCTGCATATTTTTTTCTCCCCTGTAGTTTGTTTTGGTAATTAAGATTCTGATAATTGGAGCATTATTTTGAGAGTGAGAAGTACGAAAGCTTTGCAAAACTCACCTTGTGATCAAGCTTTGCATCTGAAAAAATTGGCTCAGAGCCTACTGAGAGGCAGGATTGTCCCCTGAATCCTCCACTGCTCTCATTGTTTTGACATTTCATTTAGGATCCCGGAGTGCTGATACTAATGGCTGTTTCCATTATCAAGCAGTGCTTCAAGCCTTTACTTTGCACTCCATTTATATAATTTCTCTAATCAGCCCCTTCTCATGAACCCCACTTGTCTTCCTAATCATTGGAAACTCCTTGTTCTTCAGTTAGGATATAAGGAACATAAGAACATAGAAAACCAAAAATCACTGAGTGTAGTTAAACACTGGAAGAAATTTCACAGAGATGGTCGAAGCTCCAGTCTTGGGGATGTTCAGACCTTGACTGAAGGCTAAATCAGGCTCTGAGCTGTCTCACCCAAATTGGAAGCTAGCTTTGATTTGGGCAGAGGAGTGGCACTAGATATTTCCAGGAGTCCTTTCTGACCTAAGGTTTTCTATGATTATGTTCTTATCCAAGGGTATTTTTTCCATTTAGTGCTGAAATGCAGAAAGGGTCATTCAATCATTTAACTGGAACTCCTGTAGAGTTTTGGCTGTGGAAGCTAGGAAGTCCTGAACTGAGTTCAAGAAGAAATTCAGGCCTTGAACAGCTTTGTACATTTAGATGTTGTCTCTTGAAACCTACATCCCTGTACATATATATAAATTTTTTCTAAAGCAAGTGGAAGATATTGCCAAACCAGATGGGGACACGTCTTAAACCCATATCTCTAAGAAGTGTAGGCAGCTCCTGAGCATGGACTGGGCTGGTGCTGTGTCATCACAACAAAACTTGAACTGCATGTCTCTGGGAAAGGAAAAGAATTTTCCTTTCCTCAGGAGACACCAAAGGCCAGTGCTGTGTGAGGTTTTGCACACATGCCCTTGCAGCAACAGTGAGGCACTCAGTTGAATCAGACAAAATTTGCAGATAAAAAAAAGGATATTTCTGTCTAAAAGTGCATGTTACCTAGCACAGACGTGGTTATATTCCCTAGCATCTTTGGAAATGCCTAAGCATGTTTCATAAGACAGTAAAATAGTGATGGAATTTAGGGTTGTGAAGTCCCTAAGCCCATGGAACAAATCCTGCAGGTTCCTGAACTCTACAGACACCTTTCCAAGCAGCAAAAGCCACAACCCAACTGGGACCCTCAGAAGAGGAGGTTTCTTCAGGTTTGTTTCCTAGTGAACTGACTGTGGTGCCCACCGTGGTCCTCTTTGGCTCCCTTTATATACAAGCTGGATGATTAGAGAGCTTGGCACAGAACCACAGAGGTTCAGATTACATTTTCTCCTCCACCTTAAAGGTTTTGAAGTTATTTGCAAGCCAGTCTTGCATTCTTTCCATCCTTCCAAAGAGGGACCTCTGGTCCTAGAAAAAAACAAACAAATGAAGATATAGTTGTGGTGTTGTGGTTAAAGCACAGAATTGGGGATGGGAGATAATTTGGTTCTGTTCCTAATTCTCAAAAACTGCTTTAATGTTATGTAACTTTTCTGTAGTAGCAATTGTTAGGTAAAATTCATGAAACTCTTACTGCAGTAGTAAGAATACTATGCAATTTAGAATGCAAATCAAACACGTGATGATATTTTGCTTGGTTCGTAGGTTTCTTGAAAGACATAAATTAAAATCTATGAGAAGCTTAGAGATGAGACATTAAGATTCAGTTTCAGTTCTTTCCAAGATTTTTATTAAAAAATTACTTGGAATACATGAAGATCAGACAAATTAATTTACATATGAAATGAGGTCTGCTTTGAATGCTCTGATATTTGTGCTGCTGCTGAGATAGTTCTTTACAAAAAAGATTTACAGAAAAAAGTAGTATCTTTTTATATTTCAACTGATACTCTTAAAAAAATAAGTTCTAAAGAAAACAAAACCTTCTGCAGAACTGTTGACAGTTATGGCTACAAGAACATTATTCAAAGTAAATGGTAACAATTAATTTTTAATTGTAATTGCCTGAAAAGGTCAACTGATAATTTTGGGGAAAAATAAATGAAAGAACCACAAAACTGGCTGCATTTGTCAATATCAAAAAAAGGATTTTAATTATTTTTTTCTTTTAAATGTCAGAGAAACTTGTGTTGTTTCAGAAATTAGAGGAGACTTACTGTGTATGTTTGTTTTTAAGGGATCATACTAGTGAACATTACTGAATAATCTTGAAGGAAAGCACAAACAAATCCAGCAATCTGAGTATGAGATAGAGCTCCTGAAGGCAATGTGGGGAAAGAGATGGGATCTACATATCCAAATAACAGAGAGGGAAGCTGCTAACTTTCATCCTTATTTTACATGGGGTAACTGGGCAAGGTAAAGCCATTATTTTCAAAAATGGTCTGTAATTTTGGATGTATATGTTTCAAGTTATTCTTAATTAAGATACAATTTTCAGAGTGAAAGATCTACCTGGTGTGAGGGTTTGAGTGGTCTTGAAATTTGATCTTCCATTTCTTAACTGTAGACCACCCATATGGTGGCATCAGATGTAAGTATAAAAACCCAACAGTTTTTAACGTTTGACCTGTGATTTTTCCTAGAGTTCTTAAACATCCCAAATGTTCACAGCTGTATTTCCACTGAGCTCGTTAGCAGTACTCATTTTGACTTACATTCATAGACTGACTTTCATGTGGCATGGAGGAGTGATAGAATTTCATTAGTATCTTTATTGTAATTCAGAAAAAAGATTTCTTTCTCTAAATGCATTCAGTGGTGATGGATTTGTAATCCTATTCCCTGAAGAATAGTCCAGGGCATTCTTTATTATTTTCCTTTCTAATTTAGACATTCTATTAAGCGTCAGGATCTGTTTTCTAGCGCAGACTTCCATTTGATTAAAATCAAACAATTCTCCAAGTCAGGTTTGTCTGTTTGAGAGCTATTTCCTATGGCCATGCAAGCAGGTCTGTCAAACTGTGACCCTTCCTCTTCCCTGACATGTTTACTTTGGCAAGGTCACAAAGAGAGACGTAAATTGTTTGGTTTAAATAAAAACAATCAGAACATTTAAACCACAAGCAGATCATAACCTGGTGACATGGCAATGGAAATCTCTCAAAGTGCTGCCCACATTTTTTAAATGAGATGCTGTTATTGCATTGATTTATCTGCAGTTAGACTTTAGCAAAAGAGAAGCTTGAAAATATCTGCATCTGGCATTGGTTAGGGGATGTCTGGAGGCAGCTGGGGCTGGTCCAAGCTCCAGTTACAGCAACTCCAGTAAAATACCTGTGTCTAAAATTGTCCTTTAGTACTCTGGCTGACTGGCACAGAACAATCCATACCCATACTGTTAACTTTGCTTGCTCTCTAAAGGATGACTGTGCACAGACTACTGAGAGTTTCTGCCCTCTGCTAGGTCCTAGGGGAAGTTCTAGATGTCCCAGGCCAAAATTAAGCTGGTCGGAATAATACAGCAGTACATAGAGTCTGGGTCTGGTAGCCATTGGTGTTCCCTCATCTTTACTTGGAAAGTAGCTATAGCCTTATGAATGTTTGTTTCTGTGCCCAACAAACTCCACTTTCCTTGGCCCAGATTCATTACATCCAGTGGGAACTTAGCTGAATGATTTAATGTCAGGCAGGAGCTGAGAGGACTCCATGTTCCCCCAAGGACTCAGGTGGAATCCATTGTGTATAAGGTGGATAGACAACACTGCTTTCACAGAGATAACTGTCTCTTTCCAGAATACACGGGAGACAGACTGACAGCTCCCTGATGTGGGCACCTCTTGCTTATGCCTGCAGTAACCTGGGATGAGTCTGGGGCTTTCTGTTTCCATTCTTTCCCAAAGGAGTGGAAATGTATGAACTCAGTGAAGTTTGAAGCTCAGGAAGTTGTGGTCCAGTATACTTTAAGTGCTCAAAAATAGTTCAAGATCTTCTATCAGACTCACTTTTAAGCTATACAGTTTCAGTCTAATAAAAAGTCACAAACCCTGACACCATCCAGACTGGAGGCAAGATCAGTGTAGTCTCACACAGACTAAGAAAATTGAGTGTTCATAAAAATTGATAATTAATAAGTGGTGTTTACCATCAACATTGCATGAAATACATAAAAAAAAGACAAGAAGATTTACATTTACATGACTGTGTATGACACACACTTTCTAGCAAGTCTCCAGATTTTTATTATTATCCCTTACTTTAACGTGGATAATGCAGTGGTTTAATGCAATTAGAAATATTTAGCTATTTCTCTGTGTGTCGTCAGCAACAGACAAGGGTTGAATAACTTCCCTGGCCCATAAAGTTCAGGAATATCTTAAAGCCACAGGACACATTCATACAAATAATTTTTGTCCTGTAGTTCTAATGAACAAAAAGCAGCAGGACTATAATATCACGAAGTTGAGTCAAAGACAGCAGGAACTCCTTGATTTTTGGTTTACTTTCCCTTGTTTTCGCAAGGGAAATTTAAGTAGCCTGTGTGTTTCAGGACCAAAAATAGTGGGAGAAGAGACATCTGCCTGATAGTCTGACCGTAAAATACTATTAATAGCAATACCAATACAATCACTGCTCACACTGGAGTCCACTGATTTATCTTCTACATGGGTAAAGAGTCACAGGGCAAGGCTAAGTGCCTTTTCCAATGAGAAAACTGTCTGGACTGTCAGAGCTCACAGTTAGCTGCAGGGAGGGAAGAAGATTAAATCTCTTCAAATCTCTACAGTGAGAGTGCCTTTGGTTTAGAGAAAAGGGTTTGTGGGAGCAGAAATAAGTGACCCCTGACACTTTGCCTGGGAGGAAAGAAATGGAGAGTAGGAGTGGGGCAAGCACTGGCCCAACCTACTCCTGTTTTAGTGCTCTGTAGCTTCCCTGCATGGTGGATCATCCTTTTCTTACCCTTCTGCCCGGTCTTGTTTAGTCAGGAGACTGACAGTGGGAAAATACAAGACTAGTTTAAGCAGCAAGGTATTTTAAATCTGAAGGAAAAATAATAGCATTGAGATTTTAATTCTTCTTCTGATCTTAGAAATATACAGCACTCTTCTATGTTCAGAAGGTCCCTTTTATTACAAAAAGAAAAACAAAACATAATCCTAGAAATTAGGGCTTCAGAAAATACAAGATATTTTGAGACTGGGAGTCAAAGACTGCAGCTGCTAATCCTGCACACACATTGCAGGTGTGTTACCTACCCTGTATGAGGAGAAAGACAAAGCTTATGAACTTGTATCTCTCTCTGATTTGTGGAGGTTAAGACCCTGGTGCTTCTGCAATGAAATCTGGGGATGGAGTCTCTGTACCCATTAATCCTACTATTGAATTTAAAGTCTTCCTGGATTTCAGGCCTCAGTTTTCTGCAGTAAGCAATCAAACAGAGTATCCCTCTGCAAAGCCCTCCTGACATGGCTCTGGATCTTTTGAACCCTCCAAACTGAGATTCTCCACTTACAGCATCCTTTTGCAATTTTCTGTGAGGCTTTTGGCAAATCTCATCCTCTAATAATAAGACAAGATGAAAACTCCAAGCAGTGACTCTGTTTGTTGTGAAATTATTGGTACAAAGACAAGGTTTTATTCTTATACTACTGGCTAGAAGAGAAATTGCTGCAAGAGGGAATCCAGCACTACCTGCACTTTCCAAACACATTGTAGTAGAGATCATTTCCATTTCATATCAATATCAAATCCAGCATTGTCCTTCTTTTATCTCTTTAGAGGGTTCAGAAAAAAATAATTTCTTAGTCTCAAAGCCATCCTTTCTCTCTCTTCCACTCGGGATCTTCTTTGAGCAAGAACTTTTCTCATGCTTGAAAAAATTCTTCATTTCTCTGGCTGACACATTGCCTTAAACCTCCCTGACAGTTGCTTTGCATCTTGGTTTTTTATGCTATTTGCTTTCCTTTTCAGAAGGACCAGGGTTCTCAGCCATCCACTACAATAACAAAACAGTACAGAAGAAAACAAAGCAGAAACAAACTCACAATTTACAAATAGCTGAACTTCCTTTCTGGTTTTGTTCTGTGTCCCCAACTGTTAATTTAAGAGGAAAGACCTCTGAGAGAACAAGGAACCCTGTAGGGACAGCTGCTTCCACAGCCCTGACAACCTCAGGAGGTCACTAAAGGACACATTCCAAAAGATGAAGTGTCTATTGCAAAGAACTAATGAAGCATCTCACTTCTAGGGTCCTCACTCCTCCTGGGCCTGATTCTTTACTGCTGACTGCAGTGAAATAAGGCTCAGATTGTCTGGCATTTACCCAGATGACCACTTGGCTCACTCAAAGCCCACCCCACACAAAGGACTGAGGCAGCTGGGAGCTTTAGCCCAAATGTGTTTCCTTACCTGGAGTCACACATTATGATAAAAAACCAACCAACCAACCAAAAAGAAAACACTAGAGAGGGAAAGAATAAAAATTATAACAATATGCAAGAGATTCCAACAATATGCAAGAGATTCCATCCTTGATTCACTCATCAAGTCAACATAATAATAATCATTAAAAAGATTGCCTGGATGTTGTGGGTTTTTTTTATTTCCCCCACATAAAGGTTGGTCTATTGTGTGTTGAAATGCCACTGTCAACTGCAGATGCTATGAAAAATACTCAGACCCAGAAAGAACAACAGCTTAATTTTTGCTTTCATTGATTTTCCCAGTTAATGTTAGTTGGCAGAATTTAGGTTAAATTTACAAATAATTAAATCATTTTTACTCGGGCCTGCTGCTTGGGGGCTTTTTTGGTGGGTTTTTCTTAGTTTTTTTTTTCTTTTTTTTCAAAGAAGATACCCAGATAAGCCCTTTTGCCTGTCTCTGAGGAGTAGGAATATGATCTTCACCTCCATCACACAGCCAAGCTGTTGATGGATGAGTTGATCTGACACAGCCCAGGAAAACTGAAAACTTAAAACTTGGACCTCATAGCTTCATAAATGTACTAAATGGAGCTTATTTAGATAGAGGCACCAGGTCACCTTTCAAGCAGAAGTGGAGGCTGGACAGCTGGACAGCCACGACAGCTTCTCAACTGTGCTGGACCCAGGTTAAGCTGGCTCGCCTCTTGCTGTTGCTAGGGGGCTGAGAAACCTCTGGTTTTTAAAAACTTGTGTGCCCCATGAGCAATTTTACTCTTTCAGTAAATTAGTGACATTCCTGGAAAGAGCCTCTGGGCAGAGACAACACCTATGTGCCAACAAAAGGCCACCTTCATCTGTCTTGCACTGTTCTACTCAAGGACAAATTCTGGTTTCAGAACATTTCGTTGTTTTATTTCATTCTTGATTGCAAAGCATACTTACATAAGGCCAGATCTTAGTGTCTGGAGTGTTTACCCACTCTCTTGAAGGCCTAATTGCTTGTTAGTCACCTCCTAATTGATTGCTGTGGAATAGTGATTAGGAAGGCTCAGACAGAGTATAATGACTTCAGGTGGGATGTACACTAGAAGGCCTGAGTAATATCAGGAATTCCTGTAAATCACTCTCTTAACAAACAGGAGTTAGGTCGGGGCCAGGCTGGGGAAGGTGTGGTGTGGGGGGGTGAAGGACCTTTCACTGACCATTTGACCATGTGAGCTGAATGACAGCTCCAGGAGCAATTGGACCCTCAGTGACCTCTGTCTGTGTGGACAACTGCTTTCAACATCTCTTTCTAACTGTTTTCAGGGGTTTTTTTAAACACTGCCCGTACCACAGCTTATGTTTGCTTGTGGCCTGTGTCCAAGGCACAAAACCAAAGGAATCTGCCTTGCTTCCCCTGGAATTCTGTGTTGACTTACCAAGCCAAGAGGGGCAGAAAACTTCTGCTGACACCAGTACAGGCAGAGATGTCATTTCAGGCCCTGAGACAGCTCAAACTGTTTGTCCTCTGCAAACAGAGGAGCTCTAGGCAGGAGTGAAGGACCAAGTGGACATGGCAGGCCTTGATGTTCACAGGGAGCTCTGCCCTGGTGAGCTGTTCACCTTTCCTGCTGAATGCCCATGGATGGGCTGGGGGCAGCAGGCCGATGTCCTGAGGAGAGGGAGTCAGGTCCTGTCTCCACACAACTGTCAGCATCCCCACTGTACCTTTTGGGGGAGAAAAATCAGGAGTGGAAGGGGGAGGGTAGGCCTGGGAACAAGTGCTGGGGGACAGTGTTTTAATTTTGTTTTTTTTTCCTCACTAGTTGAATCTATTGAAAGTGACAATAAATTAAATTACTTTTCCTCAAGTCAAGTCTGTTCTGCCCATGATGGTAATCAGCAAATGAACCTCCCTGTATATATCTCAAACCATGAGCCTTTCCAGTTTATTTTGTCACCTGTCCTGCTGAGGAAGGATGATGGAGCAGCTGGGTGGGTATCCAAGGTCAACCCATCACAGTCACAGCCCCTGTCTGGCAACCTGAAGCTCACTGTAATTTGACACAAGAGACCTATTCTCTATGAACACTTGTTTAGCTCTTAGCCAGCTATTATAAATTCATAGGGCAGGCATTATGGTGTATAAACATAAGCATGAGATAAAAATTATTAAAATAACTGCTAAAATGGGAAAAACAAACCAAAAAAGAACCTTGACAAGTGTGTGGCCTTTCTTCAGCTCGAGTGTCTCTGTGTCGATAAGCTTTCTCTCTTTTTGTAAAAGAATCTAATGCTTGAATAAAAGACAATCAAGACTTAAAAAGCCTGACTCACTGTCTGAGATCATCATCTTGCCTCTCCCTTACTCGTTGAAGACGAGTAACTATCTCTGATGGGTGACCCAGGCCACCTAAAGAGTGAAATATTATAGCAGGGATCAATTGCTTTTCTGAATTACATTTTTTTCTATCACTTCAGAGGAAAGTTAGACAAACTTAAAAAGGCTGTTTAGCTTTAAGCAGGCTGAAGTTAGGTGTGATGTATCCAACCCTTCGCTCCTGCCATAACCAAGAAGGATAACAAGGTAGACATATGGGAAAGAGGGTAATTCTCACACCATCTGGCTATTTTAGATTCAATGCAGGATGAGATGCTGCATGTGCCACAGGTATCTACAAGGAGCACTTTCAAACCCAAGTTACCTGCCAGCTACGTACAGGGATCTACAGAAATATGCCCATGGGTGTCAGCATGCCTGAAAGAAGTGACCTGCTGCAGTGCAGAGGCCTGGACACTGCAGCTGGTTTTAAAATGGGATCCTGCAGGGACTGTGGAGTCTTAAAGATGTCTGGCAGACTTGCAAAAATTATCCATTCAGGTAAGACACTAAATCTTACAAAAGGTAAAGGGGAAACTCATTTGGATGCTTTAATAGCTCTCCCTTGACACCTCTTTATCTTTAGAGGTCTAGATACCACTGTAAATCTTATCTGATAGGCTTACAACCACACAGGGAGTTGGGTGTGACAGTGCTTCAGCAGCAGCTAAAATTAAAGTGCATCTTTGTTTTCTCAGCCATCTCTGAACTGTTGCTTGTCTATCCACTTAAATTTGAAGAATTTAAATTTGCAAACTGCCATTTGCCTTGTCCTTGCACTGGTTTAGCAGTGCTAGAAGTTGATACCTTGACAGCAAATGGCAGCCTGAGCCTTGGTGGCCAGGGAGTCCAAGCAGACTGAAAGTGTGTCCATTTCCTGCATGGAGGAGAGAACAGTGATATCAGTCTCCCAGGCTGAATGAGCAGATGCCCATTTACAGATGAGAAAATCCAGGATAAAGGAGCACATATGCTGTGGCCAATAGCCATTGCTTTGTTCCCAGCCTGTGAATGTGCCAAGCCTATCAACAGCACCAGGGAGAAGTTAATTCATGGCTACGGACAGCAGATGCTGAGGCATCCTCCACTCTCTGAAGCCTGTTTATTTCTCACCAAAAGTAAAGCCTGTGCTGTGCAAAACCCGAGGTTCCTGACACAGAAGGTCTCAGCAAATATGGCTTAAACAAAAGCTCCTGGTTCAGAGAACACTTGGCTTCAGCAAGTGGAGCATAGCTTCTTCTAAACTTTTTTTTTTCTTTATCATAGGCATCATTTTAACACCTGCCTGCTCAGAATCAGAAGGTATTTTGTCGAATAATGAATATAGCTTCATGATAATCCATCAAGATAAACAGCAGTTCCTTTCTCAGAGGCAGAAGAAGAGATGTGGAGTGAGAGCATGAGGGAAGACAGTCACGTCCAGGATGAGCACAGGCAGTCCATGCAGACACCATGGGAGGCACAGGAGGGACACGCACATCCTAGCACCGACCAGTTTAACTTGGTCTCTGCTTCTGAATCTCCGGGGTGGGGAGAATGACATTTTCATCTGGGCAAGATTGCTATAGGTTCTTTGTGGCAGAGTGAAATTGAGACCTGCACTTCTTCCCTTCTCCACTGAGATTTGTACTTTCCCATAGATTCCTGCCTCCAGGTTCCTCCTCCGCAAGGAAACTGCTGTGCTGTGGGATGCAGGTCAGTGCAGCACAAGGGATCGCTGAGAGGAGCCTGTCCTCTGCCCACGCTGCCAAAAGCACATCTCGGCTGCCCTGGCTGAAGGCGTGTGGCTCTGTGTGCTGCCACCTCGCCCTTGACAGCTTGTAGACGCTTTCTATTTTTGGCCATGTGCTCCAGCTGTTCCCCTTCCAGCTCCACTGCACCTTTAACCCAGCACTGAGCTAAAGGATAGAAAAGGATTATCAAGATCTGCCAGTCATAAAGGCTGCAGTCTGATACCTGCAGTTGCCCTTAAAAAGGAATATGTAAGTGCTTGGTGACACTGCCTGTGCATCTCTTTTTAACAGCAATTTTCTTAGTCCTTGTTTCTCCTCATTTTAATAGCTTGGATTTGATATTCTTCCCTTTGTTCTTTCCCTTCTGTGTGCCAGCACTGAATTTACAGCTTCTGTTTGTGTCACCATGGTCTATTACCATAGGAAAGTGGGACCTGGACGTTGGTCTTTGCTCACATATAAATGTATCTGACCACTGTTTCATGAAATTCATGCACATTTGTTCTTAGAAAACATTAATCAATACCAATACATAACTAATTTGCAAATCATAAGAATGGCTTGGGTTGGAAGGGACCCTAAAGGTCATCTAGTTCCAATCACCCCTGCTGTGGGCAGGGACACCTTTCACTAGACCTGGCTGCACAGAGCTCCTTCCAAAATGACCTTGAACACTGCCAGGGATGGGGCATCCACAGCTTCTCTGGAGAACCTGTGCCAGGGCCTCACTACCCTCTCAGTAAAGAATTTCTTCCCAATATCTAACTGAAACCTACACTCTTTCAGTTGGGAGCCATTTCCCCTTGTCCTGTCATTACACCCCCTTTTAAATGGTCTCTGTCTATCTTTCTTGTAGGCTCCCTCCAGGTACTGAAAGGCTGCAGTTAGGTCACCCTGAAGATTACTCTTCCCGAAGCAGAACAACCCCAGTTCTCTCAGCCTGTCCTCATAGCAGAGGTGCTCCCTCTCTAATCATCTTAGCGGCCTCCGCTGAATTCTCTCCTCATCCTCAGGTGGTATCTTCCTACTGTCTGATTACTGGTCCTGTGTGAATTTTCTCAGATCCAAAGGCATGGATTTCATTTGTTGTACAGTTATTCATTTATTTATGAATCAAAGAAGAGCAGAACATAAGAACCATGTCCTACCCCCAGCTGGCAGAAGGCAGTTGAGTGCAGCTGAAATCAACTCAATTGATTGACAAAATAACAGCTGAGGACCAAGCTGGGTGAACCTCTGTGAGTGCTTACTGGAACAACGTTCTTTTGTCTCATATCCAAATTTCTACTTCAGTTTTATATTAAAGCAGCCAAACTTTTCTGAAGCAGTGGAGATTAAGTAGGAGGTTTAGATATTAACCATTACAGTGTTTTTCAGAGCCACTGTGCTTCTGCACTTCGTCTGGGCTTCTCCCTGACCTGAATTTGGAACTAATTGAGAACTAGTCAGAAACAGATATTGTGTCTGGCTTTACTGAAAGTACGTGTATCTTCAGGGCTAGAGAGCTCTGCTACAGTTTGGAGAAGTGGGGAGCCACGTAAGGGGAGAAGTATTATCTGAAAATCAGGTAAAGCTGTAGTCTCTGATGTTTGACCTATGATGCAGGGAGAGGCTGGTTGTTCATTTTCGTTTGGTAGAAAAGGAAAGTAGGACTTGTAATGTCAAGGCTGATTAGGCAGCTGTGAGTAATCAAAGGAAGTGCTATTGTGTTTAAGATCCTGGGAATGTAAATATGAAAAAAAGGGTGGGCAAAATCATCCTCAGCTGTAAGGAAGACAGGTTATTCATGCTGGAGCTTAGCAATGTGCCAAGATAAGTTCCGGGGGGGGTTCAGCTGCTCCTCTCATTACATCATGGAGGGAAGGCTGAGAAGGGATTGGGTGGTCAGCAGGGCCATGTACAAGAGAGGGTCTCTCCTGGCCATGACACAGGAGGAGCATGGACAGATGGATTCACAGCCACAAACACACACATATACACACGTACAGACTCTTTAACCCTGTGTGGCATCAGATCCAGATCTCCCCACAAAAAGGGATGCTAAGGTTCCTTGCCTGCTCTTAATTAATCCTTGGTTTTGGGGTACCAGCTTCATTTCCCAGTTACTAAAAACTGTTTGGTCCTACAGGGATCCTTTCTATTCACAAATTCAGTCATTTGCTTCATTTGTAGCTCATAGCCTAGAAAATCAATTAATTGTATGAACCTCAACATTTGAATGTTTTCTTAGGAGCTATGGTGAACTGAATCTTTTGTCAAACTCTTTTGTAAAAATTGCTATGCTCGAGCTCTGCTCTGTGGGGAGAAAGAGAAGAGAGTGAAATGAAGTCATATGTCCCATGTAAGTAACAACTCTTTGGTACATTAACAATTCAGGGATTCGGTAAGGGATTTTGGAAACTGCAAAACTTTCTCATGAGACTTTTTCCACAGTAGCTGTTGGAGAGATACCATAGAGTTCTTAGGATAGGGTATACTTTTCATTATTAACAAGGTAAAAGCAGTATGGCCTCACTAATTTCTGGAGAGATCAACTAGATTTTTACATTTGAAGGAGAAAGGTGAATAAAACTCAGGAAGAAGCAAATATAAAACATCAAAGATAAAGCTAAAAATCAAAATTCCATAAGTTTATTGTCTGACAACCCCCTTAGAGTCAGAGAGGAAAAAAATGCATAAGTGCTTGCTGGGCTTTTAATAGTTATTTTATAATTAACCAATCAGATGACACAGTTAAATTCCAAACCGAACATGCATTATGATGAAAATCGGAAAATGGGCAAAAAAAAGAAATATAGCAATTATCCTTTATTTTTATGCCAACAAGGCTTTAAACAGAACCCTAGTGGAGAAATAATTTTTCAGGAGAAAGATAAGATTTTATTGCTGCCAGGCATTTATTCTAACCCCGAGTACTCTGTTGCTCACACTGTTTTAAATCTACCCTCAATAGAGACTGGTGCAGTAGAGTGGTTCGCAGCTCTGGAGATCAACTACCTCTCTGCAGTCTTAAACTCCTCTTTCTGGAGGCTACACCACAGCAGGAGCTCAGATGATCTCAGAGCAATGTGGTAACCGTCATGAAGATTTATTTCCTAGTCCTGATGCAGGAGTATCAGTCTGCACAGCTGAAGACCAGCTCGGCCTTGGTCTGCTATCAAGTGGTCACTCATACGGGCAGGGGCAAAGGGTAGAACTCAATTGCTGTAATACAAAAGAAAGTTGTTGTGGAAAGAGGAGGGACTCACACAAGCATTCTTGCTGCTCTCTTGAGGCTCTTCTGCAGATCAGAGGTTATCTCAGATGCCCGGATCCCAGACACCTCTGCTGTGCTGTGGACAGGTATTTATAGTTCAAAGGGACTGGCATAGCAAGCACCCAGCCCCATTGTTGCTGTTGCAGATACTTTTGACTCATCTGCCTTCTGACTAGTCCAAGGGAGACATTTAATGCCTTCCTGGTCTGAGATTTTTAGATTATTTTCTTCGTTTCCTTCGTGTTCAAAGTGATTTCAGTAGCAGGTGTGAGCACTCAGAATTTGAATAAATTAGACCCTGGGGTCTTCTGTTTGACTCCTTCCCAGTAAGAGAGGGGCTCAGACAACCACTTCTGAAGTGGTTTTATCCAGCATCACATGAAATCTATAGCAGAGGGAAGTGGAAAATCCAGTTCTTCATCCTACTGAGATTGCCTTTCTGTTGCAGGAAGCAAAGGAGGTTCATGCAACAAGCCAAACAAATTATTCTCCTGTATGAATTTTGCTCAGTTCAAGGACAAGGAAGCAAAATAATTCATGATCAGGTATTTAAATATGGTGTCGTAATGGTTGTACATAAATCACCATTCCCAGGGCCATATTGACTGTGGTGTTTCCTTATTTCTAAGTGCTTTACTTTGTACCCTCAAGCATTCATCAGTCTGCATTAAAGTTATTTCAGTACAGGCAAGGAAGGGAGAAAGTTATTCTAGTTCAAATGCTTGTACCGTAAGGACTGATATGTATAAAGCATTATCAGGGAAAAATCATTTTACCAGAAGTCTATAGGTAGTTCAGGGCATAGACTTTTTGGGCTTAGGACTCCAGTGCTCTCCATCATGTGTGTAGACATTCATGCTCAAGCAAAATAAACATCAGCTGTGCAGAAGATTGCATTGAGGTATAAGAAATTATTATGCCTTCCTTCTTAGTTTAGAAACATGAATTGCTAAGGGCCTTTGGGCCTGGTTTCCAGTTTTATTTTTTCTGTCTGCTTGTCCCACCATGAGTTTCTGTTAACACACAATGTTATGTACTTTTGAGGGGATTTTACTGTATAAAAATAAATCTATAAAAATGTACATATGGATGCAACGCAATATAGCAAAGAGTAAAAATAACACAATTTCACCCCTCTGTAAGGCTAAATTTCAGGAAGTGTAACAGAGATGATTTGGCTGCACTACTTTCTATAGGAAATGCCAATAAATACTGCAACAGTCCTGTGAAAGTAGCTCTTCGTCCTGGCGTGAAGATAGACACAATTAAGTGATGCCTTCCTGATCTCATGAGTGTGATACCAAAGAAGACACTGAATAGCTTCTCGAGCCAGCAACATGCCATATGTCAGTACTTTTGGTTAGGCTGTCTCAGGAGTAACCTCTAAATGCAAGAGCACGTTGCAGATTCTCAGGTCAGCATTAGCTGAAGGCCCCTGCCCCAGTTTCTGAATATCCTGAAAGAGGGAGAGGTGGAACACTCACAGCTCTGCCGCATTCATGGCCAGTAATATGAATGAGAAAGTAACAGGCCATGGCAGGTATATTTACCATGCTGAACTGTATACCTCCTTTGAGAGAACAACCTCCTTCCAGGGCATTTAGGTTTCTTCTTCTCACATGGTCTTCATTCTTTTCCACCTCCTTCCNTTTTTTTTTTTTTTTTTTTTTTTTTTGAGCAAGAGAAATGATGAAGTAGAGCTTTCTCAGGCAGTTTTTTACAGCAACAGAAAAGAGAAATTCGATTTGCAGGTTACACAGCATAACAGAATAACCGAGGTTGGAAAGGACTATATCCCATCCCCACGTCTGGTGCTTCAGCCTCCTGACCTTCTTGGCCTTCTGCTCAGCTTGCTGCCCATTGTCAGTGTCTGGGGAGTCCAAACGGGGTTCCTTCCATTCAGTCATCTACCAGCTTGCAGTGAATACATTCCCTGTCCCCAACTCAGCTCTTTTAGAAGAGGCAAAATCACATCAGCCTCAGCATCACACACTGGAAACAGTACTTGTGACCAGAGGTTTGCATAAACCTGGCCCTTTTTTCTTTACTGAGGTGATCATCCCCCAGTGAGTTCCCAGTGTTGATGCCCTATCTGGCACCACTGATCATCCAAGTTTCCTTTGCAGGGAAACGAATTACACTTCCCAAAGTGAAATTTCCAAAGTCAAAATCACCCCCTGGAGTGAGTCACAGCTCACTCCAGTGAGCTGATCATCTGAATCCTTCACATTTTCATTACTGCATATTCCTTAATGAAAACTTTAATAAAATCTGTGAAACCTAGTAGCAGTGTACAAAAAGGATGAAATTTCCAATTTGGGAGAAAGTGGCCTCATTTTAATCCTGGAGGCAAATATTAAAAATGGAATTAAATACAAAAGAAAGGAAAAGTACAAAAATGTGATTATATGTACTCAACAGAGCTAGAATCCATGTAATCTTTCCAACTACTTTTTGTTATACTTCTCTGGTGAAGGGCACACGAGGTTGGCAGTGTACTTTGCAAACAGTTTGGCCAAAGGGCATCTGTTAGTTATTTCCACCAAAATGCTGCTTGCAGGGTAAGAATTTAAGTAATGACAAACACAGCAATAAAAAAATTGTAAATCATTGTATATAGTGACTTACTGCAGACATAAACTCTGTCTTTAGAGAGAAAAAATGCATTCAGTAGACCACTGACCTATGCCAGGACCTTTAGAAGATAAAACTGTCCAGAGACGATTTATTTTGCTTTATTCAAAACTTGTTATTTGATATCAAATGAGATCTTGGACTTCAGCCATACTCATTCATTCCCTTAACCTTCTCACATATCTACCTTCTGCTTACACCTTTATTGCAGAGAGGAACTCTCCACTTCAATGTTTTAAATTAATTTTTCCAGAACAGGCAATACTGCACAACATTAGGATTTGTGTTACAATGATTTAACAAGGACGTGAGCAATGGCCAGTGGCGGTGTGTGACCTAAGCAGATGAGATTGTCAGAACCAAATAAATGAGATTTGTGGTGGTTTGCTTGTTGTTTTGTTTTTTTTTTTTTCTAAATGACTATTTTGCTACTGCAGGTAAGAAAATTGTAAGACAGGAGATGTACTTTGGAAAACAATTGCTGCTGCAGGCAAGAAACTATCAGTGCAATGCACATGTACTGCAGATTTCTTTCCCAAAGTCCTGTTCTGTTTCCAATGCTAGTTTTGTGGACCTTCAAATCACACGTTACAAAAGAGAGAGAAAAAGAAAAAGTTTTAAAAATGGTGCAACTACAGACATAACACCACTAAAATAAAACTCCATTCATATATTATTGTAAGTTCTACTTTACTATTTCATAATGATTAAACCCAAATAGGTTGAAATTCTTACAAAATATGTGGATCAAATATCCCAGGAAAACTTCAACTAGAGGTTAAAAAAAAAAAAAAAAAAAAAGAGGTAAATGATCCTGGATTTTAAATTTCCACCTCTGGAAGAAGTCCCACCATCTGACTGTAGGCACCTGTACCTGGGTGCCTAAGGTAGAACATCTTTTCCTGG
Organism: Machaerirhynchus nigripectus; assembly: GCA_013397975.1. NCBI lineage: Eukaryota > Metazoa > Chordata > Aves > Passeriformes > Dicruridae > Machaerirhynchus > Machaerirhynchus nigripectus. Next base: position 1,737,458 of record VZRQ01009102.1, on the reverse strand, counting down.
AGGTGAAGAGGTGTATAAAGGTGAATGGACTCTTTGGTGCTGGACAATACATATATTTTGAGCTATAGCTCCGCATCACCTGTTGGAATAGGTGACTCTTCTCTCTTTGTGTATAGACCCTAAGGCAGGAGGATTTCCCAGAGTGGACCACTGAGTTTGATGTCTAATGTGAGGTGTGAATACACTTATTTGTATGGATGAGGCTCAGCTGACCTCTTTTAAACTTCTACATGACCCAGTTATCTCTAGTGTTTGCACAGGCAGTGAGAGAAACATGGTACCACACGACTCACACAAAAAGGAGGAGTCTGAAAGTGAATACAGAAATGTTTTTTTCAAAAATACTATGTCTGTCCACTGACTGAATCAGGAATTTTAGTTATTTTTAAATCATAGATATATATATTTTATGGTGTGCCTAAGTTTAGCATAAGCTAAAGTTAAGTGGTGTGCACAGCTGAAGTCCATCCTACATATCCAGAATTAAACCCTCCACCTAATCAAACTTTTATTAGCTGGTTTTCAGGCAGGTTCCAATGTAACCAGAAACAAAATTTTCCAAAGAGTTACTTATTAACTGTGATATTTTCACTGTTGAACAAAATCTTTACTGAAAAAATGAGTTAATCTTTTCTACTTCCATTGTGAGAAAAAGACTTGGGAACTGCAAGTCTGTTAACGCAGTGATAATATAGATTAGCCTTGTTTTAAAAAATTGTTTTTAAGATCTGAAAATATTCCAGGTTAATTTCTAAAATAACTGTGTGAGAGCTCTACTGATCTGCCCAAACAGAAAACTAAATAATGACTGAGATCACCCACAGGTTTTGTTAAAGTAGGATACCTAAAGAGAGGTATAACATTCACATTCTGATAACTAAATGATTTATTGAAGTACTTAACAAATTCAGCTTTTTAAACATGATCCATCTGCCTAAACACAGGGATATTGCCATTTGAGACATGCTGTCAAGGCCTCAGAATGACCCTAACTCCTATGCCACAAGGTTTATGAGGAACCCTGCCATCCCAGCTGGACACTGGAAACCAAACACCACAGTCCCAGGCTGGGGAAGTGACCCTGCTCTATGGAGGCAACACAGAACAGAGGAGGGTTTCCTCCTCGGACCTGGAAATCACGTCCTTCTCTGTTGATGCCATTCTGTAAGCAAACAAGTCGGAGAAGTTTAACCTCAGCTATTGGAGTAATGCCCTTAATGAAGTAATGCCTTAATGTAAGGCACTTTGGAGCTCTGAGTGGTCTCTTATACTAATGGAGATTGCTGGTCACATTTAATGTCTTTAGTAAAACATCCAGTCTCTGTGGGATTGCAATTATGCATAAAGAAGCCAGAGAATGAACAAACAGACCTCACTGCAGGCAAGTGAGATCAACTCAAGTTTGTTAGAGGTAATGGGTAAAGAGGCTGCAGGTAAAACAATGTGATGCACTTTGCTACCACAAATACCTCATTCAGCTGTGTTAACTCTCATCACACAGGGTACCCAGACCTCACAGGTCCCACTATCCATCAGTAAGAACAGTGTCTTTGCTGGTTCCCGGGGATATTTGGATTTGAAGGAAAATGCTGAGTAAGCCCAGTGAGGACAATGTGTTCTGGACACAGCTGGCAATGTCCCTGCAGCAGTCCTAGTGCAGGTGTGACATTCATGTGTACAAAGCATGTGCAGTGTCACCTGTCCTCACTGAGTCAGACCCACTGGTCACAAACTGCAGCAGATTTCACCAACAGAAAGGAGGGAACACTAATACTCAACCTGACATCAGTCAGTCAGTACCACGGTACTGAGTAGCACTCAGCTCTGTTCTTCCCCTGTGGATCCTGGTCTTCTTCCCCTATGCATTCTGCTTGTTCCTGCTCTCAAAATATTTTTCAAAGAACTTTCAAAATGCTAAGTGGTGAGTCTTAATATATATGTCATTTTTGGTATTTCTTTTATCCACTGCACTAATGACATATGGAAAACTCCAAGGGAATAGGGGGATGTAACTTTCTTCTGCGAGGGTCAGGCTGGCTGGTCCCTCTCTTGAGATGCCCTCTAGACATTTGTTACTCTGGCTGCAGTTGTTTACATATGACATTTACCACCTTCTGTTTTGGAAGAATGGGTATTTTGAAGACAGGATGCATATTTTTGTAGATTATTTTTCTCCTCCCTTAGAATTTTGAGTTGTATCTGATTTGGGTCTGATGAATTTTATCACTCTATAAGTTATTGTTTCTTTTCCTGACATTTCGATATCTAAAAATATTTCCTTCTCCATGCCAGTAAATAACTAGTTCAAGGTAAGTATTCACCCAGAAATCTCCTTCATAAAACTTCTACAAAAAAACTGCTAAGCCTCTCATCAATACGTTTATATTCCTTCACAGAACTCTTCAGCCCCCGATGATTCAGTGCAATTATTGATCTCTTTCAGACACCCTGATTTTCATTTGTTTTCACACCATTAGCTATTTATTCTTTGAAATCCATCTTGGCCTTCCTAATTTTCTTCTTACTTAACAGCTGTTTACTTATATTTCTGTTTATTGGCTTCATTAGTGTCATATAATAAAGGATTTTTGTTTGACTCATTTTGCTATTTGGAAGTTGCCATTTAATCATGTCAGATAACTTCTGGCCTCCCTTCTGTTCCTCCTTTCCGCTTCTGTATATGCCTCTTAATTCCATTCCAAACTTGATCTCTAGAATGTGGGGTTTTTTTCATAATCAACTTTGCCAGTTGCTTTATTTTTAACTATGGAATAATTTGACTCACTTTACAGGTTTTTCTTAATCTTCCTTATAAAGTTTTGTGCCACGTTGCTCCTTTTGTGATTACTCCCGCATCCTTGAGTGCAAAGGAACTAAGCTGTGTTAGCAGTTAATTCAGAGGCTCAGGATTCTGACTTGTGCTGTCTAAGAAGGGGGTCTCCACAAGAGACTCCCCTCAGTCCCAGGACCTGCCCTTCTGAGGAAGAAAACCATCCAACCCCTAAATCAGAGCAGCTGAGGGAATAAGTTCCAACCACTGCAGTACACTCTCTGAGGCCTCAGTAAAAATTTACCTTCTTTGGTGTTTTAAGCTGCATCTTTTGGCTACTGGACTATGACATGAAATGATTTAGTAACATTATCCTTCTACAAAGATGAGAAAGGAAGGTAAGACATAACAAATAAATTACAGGAGGTCATCTCTCAAAGTCCTTTCATACCGGCAGTTTCTGAATTATTTTTAATATGCTGCCTCAGATGAAGACAAAAACCTGCAAGAATGAGGATGCCACTGGCAGGTCTGCATACCCCCTTCTGTGACCCACATTTTAAAGAGACTATCTACATTCTGCCTCAACAGTTTGTGATGAGGACATGATACACACCTAGAGTGTTTGGATGCAGTCTATGCATTTCACTGAGCAAGTCTATCTCTCCATTTCCAGCCACAGTTAGGTTTGGTGGAAACTAGAAGGCATTATTTCCAACAAAAAATTTTAAAAATAAGCTCTAACCTCATGGTTCACTAAGGCAATACACTGCTTACTGCTCACATAGTGCAAATATGATGATGTTGCTGTTTCCATCCACTGAATTCTTAAAACTGCATCTCTCCTTTCTTATGCTTGAAAAAGTTAATGGTCTTTTTCCTCTCTGTTTTGAAATGGGAAAATATGTGGTGATAGAGTCTCCTAATGGTCATTCAGAATGACATGTTTGCTTACAGTAATTTGTGCAAATTGGAAATCCACTTTTCTCCTCAGGAAATGAAATCATTCCCGGACACATGTTCCCGGACAGCTGAAATAAATGGACAGTGCACATTTCTTGGAACTGTGCTGCAGGCTGCCTGCACACTTATCTGTTATTACTTACAGGTAGTCAATCAGTTGTGAACCAGTGTCACACAAGGTGAACGAAGGCTTTGGAGTGGCTGTGTATCTGCTGGTGCCCTTACAAAGCTGGCGTGAATCACTGCAGAGAAGGCTGAGTGTAAGGCAGTGGAGCAAACCCCTTCCACTCAGGCAGAGGGGGAGCACTTCTCTAGGCTCACCTCCATCACTGTGTACTTGCCTTCTGCGGTAATTTTGCCTGGTGTATGCAGAACATTGGTTTATATCACCATTACAAATTTCCTGACTCATCTGCTCCTCCCTTCAGTTTAATTTTCTTTTTCAGTCTCATATAATTTATCTCCAAAGGTGTGTTTCATTACCATAAGCGGAAAATATTCTTAGCTGATTATGTCATATGTAAAACAGAAGACAAAAGCTAGTCATGCACGGAATCTTATTATTACAAACCCAACATGTGTCTGGAAAGTTGTTCATTTTCATTCCTAGATTTCTTATTATTTTCACAGAGACTACACTGACAATTTCCAAATGCAGGTGGTTAATGTAATTTGCCAGGTACTGCAAACAGTGAGGTTTGGTTTTTTTTAGAAAAACATTAGTTCTGTTTCGTACAGTTTTATCTACATACAGCCAATGTATCATGAATTTAGCAACATCTTAATATACTTTTAAATCTTTCTTTTTCCTGAACAAGAATAATGAAATGAAAAAGCTATAAAATCTCTAAATTTTATATATTTTTGGCAACATGTACATAATAATTTTTATTTTGTATATCATTAGCTTTTTAGTCTTGAATTACAGTCTCCCTGAATGTCAAAAAACCCAACCCAAAAACAATTTTGTTACAAGTTACATGCTATTTCTATTAATGAAATATGAGCATGATTGTAATTTTATGCTTTCCATGAGGGAGTAACAATAGGTCTGACTGAATATCTTCAGTATATTAGAAAAGCTGTTATAAATTATGCAGATTATAAATATAATTAAACATTACCCAAAGTCTTCCTATGATGACTTTCAGACTCATCTCTCTCCTCACAGTCTCTGCCCTTCCCATATGCTTTCATATCTCCACACACAACAGGTTATCGATAATCCTGGACTTTGCTTGGATTCCAGCAGCCATTGAGCACTGCCTCCATCCTCAAGACTCTTAGCCAAGCACCACAGGTGATTTGGCTTTGACATGTAGATAGCTAAAATAAGAACATCTTTTATTCTTGGTGTTTTTAGATAAGGTAGCAAAGATAGCATGCTTTGAAAGTTAAGTGATAGCTCAGCTGCTCTGAACAGGGATTCCCAGGCCACAAGGACGTGGAGTTTCCATGCACTGAGCACAGCACAATGGGCTCCTCTCGTGGCCCACAAAAGCCAGTGAGTATTCTGGATCAGTGGGGAGAGGTGGATACATTTGATTTCCCCTGCTTTGCTCATACAGAAGCACAAGGCTCAATTCAGGAGCCCCTGGGTGAAACTCCATGGCCTGTACTATGCAAATGTTTAGTGTAACTCATGGAATGGCCTTTTAAATGAGCAAAGAGACTGGCAGCATTTCTATTCTTCAATACACAGAAAGATAAAAGGCACCTGTACATATGAGCAAGAAATATATCAATTTTTAAAGAATTTATTACTCATGTACATTGCAAACTGCTGCTTTCTATATGAAAAAAATTATTTATTCTTATCATACATAGAGGAGCAGATAGAAAATGGAAATGGAAATAGAAATGGAAATGAGGGAGAGCTTCCTACATGTCTGACCCAATAAGAATTACCCTTTTTACCTGCTGCAGTGTAGGAATTCTGGTCTCCAGCACCTATAACTGGGAATAGAAATTGTAGATTGCAGCAGGATACCACCACAGGCAGGTGCAGAGTGGTGTGCTGAGCAGGATCACAGAAAGGAAAGACGGTATTGGGAAGAAGTGCCTCTGCACACATCTCTGTCCACAGCCAACCAGACTCAAAAGGGAAATCTGCTGCATCTTTAAAAGGGAATTGTAGCACCATTTTATGCCCATAAAGGAACCGAAATTAGGATCTGTCATTTGGAGACCAATGTCTGTCCCAGGGCTGCTTTTAGAGTGGGTCAAGACCCTCTTTTTTTTTTTTTTTTATCCTGGAGACTTGGATTAGTGTTAAGAAAATGCTAATACTACTAATGAAAAAAAGTAAAAATATTTTGAAAGCGTGTTGGTCTTTCCCACATTTTATTTTTACTAAGTTTAATTTCCATGTGGTTTTTAAAAAGCACATAAGGAAAATCTTTATAGTCTAAATTGAATGGAAAAAATTGAAATTGTTATACAGGGGAAAAATATTCCACTTTTGCTGGTTTTCCACTTTTGACACAATTTTTGATAAATGATGCAATCAGTGTCATGCATAGGTTGTACGGAGAATTTTTATTTCAAAATGAAAAAAATGCAAACCAAAATAACAAAAACCCACCCAAAGAAATACCAAAAAATTAAACCTTGTGATCACAAATACATTGTTTTTTTCCAGGTCTATTTATTCAGCCTTTGAGAAATTCTCTTTCTTGTTTTAAAATTAACTTTATAAGAAAAGTAGTGCTGATATTATTCCAATATAAATTAAAAAAGGAAATAACAAAGTATCAAACCACTCTACCTAAAAAATCCAAGATAATTCCAGTTTTTCTTTCCAGCCCTTCAATAATAAGCTCAATAACAATGTCTAATTTCCATAAAGATAATATTTCACTTACTATTTGACATGGCTGTTTTAATATTACCAGCAAATTAGCAAATTTGCCCTTAACTAAGGGCTAATCATGTCTGACAGGCTTGGTGGCCTTCTACAATGAGGTTACAGCCTTGGTGGATGAGTGAAGAACAAGTGATGTCATTTACTTGGATGACATCACTTGCTCTTCCCTCATCACATTCAACACTGCCTCACACAGGATCCTTGTCCAGAAATCTGGAGAGGGACTTTGTACAAGGACGTGTAGAGAGTGCTCTCTACATGCTCACCTCAAAGTACTTTACTTGGAGTCCTGTGCGCAATTTTGGAAGCCACAATAAAAGAAAGAAATAAAGCTGATAGAGAGTGTCCAAAAGGGGACTACGAAGGTGGTAAAGGGTCGAGAGGAGATGTGGAAATGATCACTACTGTCATGTAATTTCAGGCACTGGAATTCACAGCCCTGCTTTGACATAACGAGTCAGAAGGACTGTAAAACAGAGAGGGCAACTCCTGGATAATACAGCAGTTATCCCCTTACCCTGCCATCCTGCAAAGAGCCACACATATAAGGCACCTGAGCCTGTACCTAGTGCTGCCAGAATGAAAGAAAATTTACATATAAACTTCAGGTGTTTTGCAGACCTAAGCATCAGAAGCCAAATCTTACTGCTAGTGTTTTTAAGTTAACTAGCTTCCCATCTGAATACCTGCTTCCTTCTTTCTTTTCTCCCTTCCCTTATCCCTCTCTTCCTTCTTTCCATCCAGAATCAATCCATCACTGTGTATTCTTAAAGAACACTCAGTACCACAAATTTATGGGGAGTTTGCTGATATATAAATAGTGAGACCATCTTGTAGTTGAAGAAGAAAACAGAGATAACTTTGAAGATTAAATTGCAACACGGCTGCAGAGTAACTTAGCTGTCCAAGCCCATTACACCATAGGAATGGAAGGTGAACTGGGACTACAACAACCCTAACTCACCCCTTCCCATTCCCACTCCTGGGAATATTGTAAGCACTAAAACTTTCTGTGTTGAATTCAGAGATTTCTTTTCCAGGTTGTTCTGTGATGAAAATTCAGCTGGCCTGAACTTGGATTAAAGAGGGGTTCAGTTTTGATTGGAAGTCTGGAGAATAGTATTTAAATTCAACTGAGTTGTGTTTTAATTGTTCTAAAGTCCTTCCAACCCTGAACTAAAAGGGAGTGCTAAGAGTAACTAATAGAGCTTTAAGGACACATAATGAATTTTAAGTGCACTTTCCTGTTCTTTCATTTTGCTTTGGAAATATCAAAGGTCTATGCAATTTATTGGAAAAAGAAATTAGGAAGCGGAATCCAAGGCACAGCAAGTTATCCAACTAGCCCAAGGCTACATAAGACCTGGTGAAGAAAAAAGCAAAACAATCAAACAAAAGAGCAGTCCAGATTTTATATCCCCGTCTCCTGCTGTAGCCACCAGAAATGATACCAGACCCTAAACATTCTCTTATGTGTCTGCACGCTACAGCAAAGCACTTAAACTTTAATTCTGGTAGAATAATAAGATATTTTGGGATTGAAGGAAAATTTAAAGCTTATAAACTCCAAACCTCCTCTTATAAACAGGGTCATCTTCAACTTAATCAAGTTGCTCACAGCCCCGTTCAACCTGACCTTGAATGTTTCCAGGGTTGGGACATCCACCACCTCTACGGGCACCCTGTGCCAGAGTTTTTTTGTGTAAAAAAGTTTCTTCCTTATAACTAACCTAAATTGACCCTCCTCGTCTTTAAAATCATTATCCCTAGTCCTGTCACAGCATGCTCCACAAAAAAGCTTGTCCCCATCTTTCTCATAAACCCTCCTCCAGTGCTGGAAAGCTGCTGCAAGCGCTCCCTTTTCTGAGCTTTCTCTTCCTAAGGCTGAACAGCCCCAATTCCCTCAGCCTGCCTTCACGGGAGAGGTGCTGCAGCCCTCTGATCATCTTCATGACCCTCCTCTGGACTCGCTCTGGCAGACCCATGTCCTTCTCCTGCTGGGGACCCCAGAGCTGGATGCACTACTCCAGATGGGATCTCCTCCAGCTCTTTTCCCAACATTTTTTTATTATGTCTTTTAAAATGTTTATTAGCATCTCTGTCTGTTTGAAATAATTTTGTACCATCCAAGAAGTCTTATTTGCATAGGGAGATTTGATAGCAGGAGGGAACATTCTTCAGAACAGAAGCAGAGCTGACACGCTGGCGTGTCCTTTGCCGCCATTGGTGCGGCGCTGCTGAGTACAAGAATATTTGTGATGCAACCTTTCCTATTAGCAACTGACCTTTCTTCCTGATCAGTCCCTGCACTTTTCGGCTTTTCTATGAAGTGTTGAAAAGAAAAGAAGAATCCTCAAATGTCTTTTCTAGCAGAGAATCAGAAACCAGCAAAGGACTCTGCGACTATGAGAAAAAATCTAAAAATGTTTAACAGCAAAGAAAGCTGGCATAATATAAAGTAGATTTCAGGAGAAAATACAGTGTGGGAAGAATAGAAAAATGATAAAGAGACACATGCGTGCACGCACACACACAAAGAAGTTTTAATAAGAAAAATTAAATGTTTGGGGAACAAAATGAAGAGGAAGGAAAGCCCCAGTTGTTAAAAATGGCATATATATAAAGTATGTATATGAATTAAATTAAAATTTTACAATAAAAGAAATTTTTTCCCAGCCAGAAAACTGCTCACTCTTTATTGCAAGGTTACTCAGTGCAGGTGCTATTCTTTATCATGCATCTCACATGTGTCTTTGAAAGTCTGCCGCAGCAGCAAAGGGATGCTGAGATTAAAGATTTGAGTGAAATATTCCACTGTGTTTTTGGTCAAGAAATCTGCCTTATAGACCAGAACATGCCCACACTCAGTTTAATCAAGATTCATTGGAGTTCTGGATTCTGTCCTTTGAGGAAAAAAACAGTTCAAGAAGCTTGGCATAACGGTAGAGGTGTGATGTAGCAATACTTTATAGTGCAGCCCCTTCACAGTGATTTGTGTGAATAAAGCCTAATCCAGCAGACTGTCTCAAAACCTGCCAGCTGCCCTGGTTGTGGAACATAAGATTTACCACAATGTCAGAAATAACATTTGTCAACTCATTTATCCACTTATGGACTAGGGCCAGAGTCAAATACTTCAGAATAAGATGAAATAGCTCTCACAGGAGACAGCTATATGATAATCTGCCTGAGTAATGCTCTTATCCTAGATCTTAACAGTTACTGTTTGTCTTGAGCTTTGTATCATGAGGATTCATCTGTCTTTCCTCATCTTAGCTGTTTTCTTTACCTCTTTGTTATATTATTTATAGGTACACACACTTCCTCCTTTCCTCTCTCTACATTCTTGGTCTCGAACACTTGCAGTGGAAATGTGTTGCATCCTGAAGTGGTGTTCTGTGGGGGAAAAAGTAAATAGTTGTATTGGCTTTTGTCCCTTCGAAAAAACCATTTAAGAATCTTCTGTTGATGTCCAGAATGTCACTTTTCTCACTGTCAAGAAGGTGCTGCTTTGGTTTGCTGTTATGTGGGGTGTCCTGTGCCTGTGGCTGGCCCCTACAATGGTGAGTGGGAGCATGACTCCATGCTGTATTTATCCTGAGCAGCTATTTTTCATAAAGACTAGTGAAATTTAAGGTACCAGCTAAACTTTGTAGCTTAGCAACTCCACTCATGTAAAGACCTGTGTCTGTGGCTCCAAGCCAAATCTAGATTTCTATGCAAACAGAAGAGAGCCTGTTTTACAGGGGGTTCATTATGTGACTGGCCAAGATGGAAGCAGAGCTGGTAATGCAGGTAAACATTACGATCTGAGACAAGTTTGGCAAAACCCTTGTTTGCATCACAGATGACCTTTTATTTTATCATTTGACTGTCATTTTTTAACATTTTAGGGCAGAGTTTTGCTGGAGCAGCAGTAAGAGGACCAAAACATAAAAATGTGAAAGTGGATAAAGGCTGAGTGAGGGGAAAAGGTGTGAGGTAAACAACTGAACATTACTGTTGGGTAGGATGAAAGTTACATGACAGTCAGAAAGCCGTGTCCTCAGTGGAGGTGAGGGTGACGCTGCTTAGACACTGAGTCCTTCACTCTCATGTTGCCCCTGGCTTATCCCACTGATCTCTACATTCCCCAGCTTACCCAGCTGGGCAATAAGAGATCATGCTCTTCCTTGCGAATTCTTGTGGTTTTCATCCTGGGAGCAGGTGAGGGTACACACAAGGAGAAAGAGGAAGATATAACAAGGCTGGATCATGATTCCTCTTTCTTTTTTATAGTCTGGTATTTTTCTTAGCCAGCTCTGCTGTGCATGTGATGCTACAAGAGCTACTTTTCTCAGTGTAAACTTTACACCTATTCCCCAAGGAGAATAATGACCAGCTAATTTTAATATTAATCTCTCTCCAGTGGTGTGAACAAAACATGTCATGATGGAGGTTTTATTTAACCTCCTCACTGTGGCTTGCTGCCACAAATTCCTCTGACATTCTCTGCAATGACAGCTGATCTCTGCTTCTCTCTCCCAAATACTGCAGGCTTTTAAGAGAAATCACAGTTTATTATTTTCCCGCAGCAAAATGCAAAGGTTGATCCATGTGTTTAAAGGTACAGAGTTGCCAATTACAAGTTGGTGTTTCTTTAATGAAGAAAAAGGGTTTAACTTTCTTCTATAACACATTAGCACAATTCCATAATTTCAAAGGTTTCATGAAACTATTGAGCAGAGCTGAAAATAAGACCCAGTATCTTTAACTAGGTGTAGCTGCACACATGGGAATTATTTAAGCATAGACTGATGACATGACTAATGTTCCATCCTGACAGCCTGCTCTGGTGCCTCCCTCTATTTTGCTCCTAGTCTTCGAGCTTGTGAAGCAAAACAGTATTCTAAACAATGAAGAGTTCCTGAAAATAAACTCAGTCTCTGGGTCAGATCCCTCCACCTTTCTTTAGCTCTTTTTTCTTTCTGTCCCTTTGCCTGTAACACCATCAGCAGTTAATTTTGTGGATTTTTTTTGTTGTTTGGTTGGTTGAATATTTTTGTTTGGTTTGGTTTGGTTTGATTTTTAAGCTATAAGAATAAATGTAATTGTAGAGAATACAAATATTTCAGTTTGGAAATATTTCCAGGGTATTTAACAGTTTGAAATTTCACAGCATTGATACATGCATATCTCCTATACATTAGCAGGCTGTTTTATGTCTTGGGTGATGAATCATATGGTCTTTATCAGTGTATTCTGGATCTTCCCAGTGAATCATGGGAGATGAAGTTTGTCAGAGAAAAGTGGAATTTTTTACAATTACTGTAATAAAATACAATTAAAATACAATTACTGTAAGATATTCTGAAAAGCAGAATTTTCAGTTACTGAATCTTCAGGAAAATTTTGTTCTCCAATGTTGAAGTTCCATTGAAAAATAAACATGACTTCCCCACCAAAAAAAGGTTTCTGAAAATTCAATTTCCCATCAGCCCTTACAACCAAAAAACTTAAATACGACACTTTCAGCTGCCACTGCTTGCTATGGCTTTTCACAGTGAGTGGATCACCAGTCTCAGCCACTGCTCTATAAGTAACCACACAGCCCTAATAAGAAAGACAGGCCCACAGAATTGCACAGCAAAATCTGGAGGCAACCAGGCTTACCAGAGATTCTTTGTGGATAGAGGGATCCAGCTGCCCAGTCTGCACACAAGCCCTGACCAGGAGACAGTGAAGTCACAAATTCAGTTGTGTTTAACTCTGGATGTGCATGTTTCACATAAAAAGCCAGAACTTTAAAGCTCATTTCCAGAGTCAGGTTGGCAGATTACTTTTTCAGAAATCGGGAGGAGTTAGGCATTTATGTAAAACCTTTTGAATGCTTGCTTTGCAGATTGAATCATTTTAGATACCAAAAGAGCCTGTCCATCCAGGTGAACTATACTCTCTAGAGTAAGCAGCAAATCACAGACACAGGTCTGACCAGGACCCCTCTGATCACATCTGCTTCTCAGAGCTTCTCAGATAAGGGCACAAATCACTTGCCCATTTAGTCTCTGCCACATTTCCACCCACCTCCCTATTATGTCTGTGTTCCATTACCATTTCTCAGCATTTTTAACCCTTTCTACAAATATGCTAATATAGCAAAATAATACAATTAAATCTTCAGGCAATGGGCAGGAAGCTTTCCATGCTCACACAGAGACTACCACTGCTATTCACGGGAATAGGAGACTTTAATGAGTGCATCTCCAAGATTGTTACTCATATTAATCCTCAATAAAAGAAAAATAAAAGTAAAATATTCTTTCATCAGTCATCTAAATGTCATGATCTAGTGCTTTAATAAAGAAAAGAAGAAATGAAAAGTCTTTATATTTGGAGCAGTGTCAAAACAAGAACTTTCTTCTTCTCATTGAAATTGTGTTTTTTTTATTCTTTGAATGAACAGCCACTGTGTTTCTGTGTCATGCTGTCATTTGCATGAATGACTCTGAACCTAGAAAACTGAAATGTCTGTAAGTTAAGGATCAGCTGCTATGACAAGACTAATGATTTCATTAATAGTACAAGTTCTACGAGGTCATGTCTGTGGCTCTGAAACCATGGAAAGATTTCAAAGAAAGATGGATGTTACTGGCTGAAGCCACAGGCAGACAGTGTACATATTCAAGCAAGTGGATAATCTGCTTGAATGAGTCCTATGGCTAATTCCACAGCTCATTATCTGCCCTGAGATGAGGTTTAGTGTGTAGACGAGGGGACAGGCACCTCTCCCAGAAAAGTGTCTGTTTGGTAGTGTTGGTCAAAAGGTGAGATGCCAGTGGGAGGAATTTAAGTATATGTAATGTCGTTCCTTAATTTTATATTTCCAGTAAAACTTCTTATTACTGATTGCTTGGCATTCTTTGTTCAACTTTCTACTTGACGAATGCAGTAAGTTGGGTTGTTAAATTTCACTGGGGTTTTTTTCACCGAACAGGAACTCTGTTTTCTCTGCACCATTATCTTCTCACTTTTCAGTTCTGTCAGGGTGTACTCCTGGGCAGAGCTGTTTTGCCAGGCCAGTCATTAAAAAACCCACAACAAACAACACATAACATAAGCTGAGTATGAGTTTGTCTCTATGAGTATACTGATATTTGGGATACACAAGAATATTGAGGTGTTTGTGCTACTGTGTGTAGTCAAATCATGGTTCTATTTTTTTTTTCTTTGCAATTTTAGAGGTGTGCATCAAATACTGTATAGTTTACAATGAAAATCAAAGATGCACTTAGCATTAGGTTAAAAAGCATGAGTAGGGTAACCATTTTTTCTTCAATCATAATATTGCATTTAGGTATCTCTGAACTGAATATAGTGCATCTGGCAAAAAAATGTTTCTTTCAAAAAGTCATCCAAACTTGATCTGAAGATACCAAAACATGATATCATTGCTGGATTTGTACTACAAATGAAGAAAGTCTAAAGGTCAAGAAAGATAACAGCAACATTCATGGACATCTGTTCTGGCCCCCCTGTTATGCAATGCGTTTTTACGACCAACATGAAAGTACAGCTGAGAACACAAAGAAGATTGCTTTTATTAGCTGGTATCTGGTAACATTTAACTCTCTCTGCTGTGCCAGGTAAAGGCTCTGAGAGGATAACTCTCTGCAGAATTTTACAGATATTAGTCTTAGCCTAGACTTTCTCTGGATGGCAAGCACACAGAAGGCTTTGTTGTATGTGGTTCCCCACCATGCTGCTGGCAGGATTCTCTGCCCATCCTTCCAAGCCAAGACCCTTCTCAACTGGAAGGCTTCACTCCACTGCACTTCAAGGATCATAGGACACTGGAGAGTGGTCTAGCACAGCTGACACCAGCTGGTCTGGCTGAGTTCATGGAGCAGTGCCTTCCACAGCTGCTTCTCAGCTCACACCATACCAAGGAGTCTGAATGTGCCGGACGCTTGGTGACCAGCGGGGCTGCAGTGCCACCCTGAATACTTGGCAATTCCTCCTGCCACAACCTGCTGTCTTGGTTCATGCTGCTGTGGCTTGTTCAGAGGCCACCTCACGCCTCATTAGACCCTCTTAAGATCTTGACTCAGCAGATGTGGCTGGGAGGTAGGGATAGAGTCATTACTGCCAAAGTCAAATCTGACCCCAGCTTTACTGCACTCACATTTGCATGTTGCCGTTTCCACAATAATTGCAAAATGAAAGAGAGCAGATGACAACAGAATGGTGCCAGGAAAACCCCTGGAAATGCCTGCACCTTCTCACCAGCTGTAGTTTATTAACTTACCCACAGGAACTGTGTGAAGACTACTGAAGTAATCCTTTTATATTATTTTTTTCTGGAAAATCTTCATGGCTGTGGTCTGTAACTTGAAACTGTACATATGCAGGATTCAAGAAATAAAGCTCATTTTTATTTTACATAATTCAGTGTTTTCTTCTGGTCTGGACATGCACGTCCTGGAATCTCAGCTCTTTGAAATTCCATCTGCAGAAATTGTGACACTTCTAGTGACAGATTTATCATTTCATAGGCAAGTCTACTTGTTGCTCCCTTCACAACACTGTCAGGCATTTTCTATCCTGGATTTTGTTTTATCAAGAGAAACTTAGTAAATATGCACTGTCACAGTTACAGGAAATCCATGTGTTTATAAGAAATGCTGAATTCTTGGACATGAAAATATCTGAAGGATATTCAGCATAAAATCTTAGCATTTTCACAGTATTAAAGAATAATTCAGGTTGGAAGGGACCACAGTGGATCATCTGGTCCAACATCCATGCTCAGGCAGGATCATCCTAGAGCACATGGCACAGGATTGTATCCAGATGGTTCCTGAATATCTTCAGAAAGGGAGACCCCGCAGCCTTTCTGAGCAATACTTTTTGGGACCTACCTGGCAATGCAGCACTGCTATCTGATACCTTACTCAGTTTTATTACCCCTACCATACCAGTCAAGGATGACAAATCACATAGTATATGTCTGAATGACTAGAAATGTGTAAGATATGACAAAAGGTTGGACAAAACCCCACCAAAACTGAAAAAAGCTCAGGTATCATCCATCCTAATCATGCCACTCTCGTTCTCACCGATGATATAATTTTTTGGTAGCCATCTTTTCCATGGAGATCTAGGTGATACTAATTTCTTGTAGAAATAACTGGCCTCAGAAAAAATACTGGGATGCTCAGCTTAAATATGCTTTTTTCCATTCGGGATGTCCTTACTGCAGTGAAAGTCTGTCCTGGTTTAACCCCAGACAGAAACAAAGTAAGTGCCACAAGCTGCTTGCTCGTTCCTCACCCACCCTGTACTGCTGGTGGGATGGTAGGATGGGAAAAAGATTCAGAAAATGGTAAAAGCCCTGTATTAAGATAAGAAAAGTTAATTAATTGAAATAAACTAATTTTATAATAATTATTATTATTATANATTATTATAGTTGTTGATATGGCAATTGATATTGTGATGATGATGATGATGAACAAGGAAAAGGAGGGAAAGGAATAAAACCCAAGAGAATCAACTGATGCACAACAAAATTACTGACCACCCACTAACCAACACCCAGCCCATCCCTGAGCTGTCAGCAGCAGCTTCTGGCCAACTCCCCCCAGTTTATACACTGACCACGACATTCTGTCATGAAGGATATCCCTTGGCCAGTTTGGGTCTCCTGTCCTGGCCATTCTGCTTTCTGGCTTCCNAGCTTAAATATGCTTTTTTCCATTCGGGATGTCCTTACTGCAGTGAAAGTCTGTCCTGGTTTAACCCCAGACAGAAACAAAGTGCCACAAGCTGCTTGCTCGTTCCTCACCCACCCTGTACTGCTGGTGGGATGGTAGGATGGGAAGAAGATTTAGAAAATGGTAAAAGCCCTGTATTAAGATAAGAAAAGTTAATTAATTGAAATAAACTAAT
>VZRQ01009102.1:1621971-1720916 GCA_013397975.1 Machaerirhynchus nigripectus | reverse complement strand
GTCAGCAGCAGCTTCTGGCCAACTCCCCCCAGTTTATACACTGACCACGACATTCTGTCATGAAGGATATCCCTTGGCCAGTTTGGGTCTCCTGTCCTGGCCATTCTGCTTTCTGGCTTCCTGTGCACCTGCTCACTGACAGAACATGAGACACTGGAAGTCCTTGACTCTGGGTAAGCACTGCTCAGCACCAACCAAGATATCATGATTTTGTCGACATTATTCTCTTACTCAACCTGAAACATAGCACAGCACCAGCTGTTAGGAAGAAGATGAACTCTATCCCAGTTGAAGGCAGAATACAGACTCCGTCATTAACAAACTTGCCTTCTTGCAGACCCTCTTTTCAGCAGCAGTTGTTGATATGATCTCTTTCTAGTCCCTCTGGTGTTTACAACATAGCACAGATGGTTTTGCATATGCTGCTTAAATGCGTCCACTCTGTGGGATAATACTTGACCACCAGATCAAGTACAGCAGAGCAGTCACAAGTCACAGTTGGGGGCTGCCTCTCTACAGTGAAGTTGCACTATCTTCATTCCATAATTCTAGGAAAAATCCCATAGGCCCCCATGGTCCTAAGACACTATTTTCAGTTTTTTTGTCCTGGAGTGTGGCATGAGGACATATAATGATGATGGAGGATGGAAAATCTGCTGGGACAGTTTTAGAGGGCTGTATGTTCAGTATTGCAAGTCCCATCCTTAGGAGAGGTTTCTTTGGAGCAATCTGGACCATACAAGTGTGTTTTGTTTCAGTGGAATTTTGTTGGTTCACTCCAAAGGAGAGCCTACCACCAGTTGATGCTCAAGAAAACAGGACTTGGCATTGAACCTGGTTATATGACAGTGAAGTTCAAGATCTCTGCCATAGCAGAGCCCATTACTGATAACATCACCAGTGGAAAGCTTGCATAGCAACTTCGCTCTGTCGCCTGAGGCCAACTATTTAACTCTTGTCTTGCTGGGATGTCGGTGGGTACAAATAGGTAACACAGCAAGTGTGCATGGCACTGGTCTGCCAGTTGACAGGGGTGATTATCCCAAGCCATGACCTTGCTGTCACATCAAACCCAAAGTATGAACCAAAGGTTTAATACAAACGGAAAATCCAGTAAAACGTGGTTTTATGCCACATAAGCTGCAAGGTGAAGAAGTTCAACAAATCTTGACTAAAGTCTTTTTTTTTTGAAGAGCAATCTCAAATATGGACTTCCAGATCTGTATTTTAAACAGTCTTAATGACATCTAAGGACAGGGACTGTTGGGGGAAATGAGCAGATTGAGAAAGCAGTGGTGTAGATGGACAAAGCAGTGGTGTACATGGGCACTACCATAGACACAAACAAGCAGAATCGTGTCATGGCTCAGAGCTCACACGTCACGGCACTGGTGTTATTGTTCTATTATTCAATGATCTGCAACTTGAAGCTCTACAGAGAGTTTTAACTTAACATCCATTAGCAACAAAAGTGTGCAGCTTCTCCTTTAGGAGTTTGAAACCACTGGCTAATCAACTTAATTTTTCAAAATACGTGCCAAATTTCCTATTTCAGTTTGTGTGGCTGAAGCTTGTAGTCATTAATTCTTGTTATGCTTTTCTCCCCTAGATGAAAGAGTTTTCTATTTTTCTCCTCATTAACGCAAGCATTTTGTAATCAATTCATCTCTCAGTCATCTTTTGAAAAGCAGAGCAGATTCAGTTCTTCAGGTCTCCCACAGGAAGCCATGTACTTCAGTCCTCTAATTATTCTTGTAAAAACTTTTTGCATCTGTTCCAGTTTTCCTCAGTCTAACAGTCACGTCGGGATACACTGCTCCTCTCTTGCTTTCTCCTGTGATGTGTACAGATGTAAAAAATAATTTAAGTTAGTAAATAAATTTTAAAAAGGTCTATCTGTTCCTTCGCTATCACTAGTCAGTACAAGTTCCTACTAACGTACATTACTTATGGCATCCAATTTGAAATTTCCACTGGCTGACTTTTGCATAAAAACGTCAGAATCAATGACTTTTCAGGATATAGTTCTACCTTTCTGTGCTCTGGCTTTCATTCCTCTTCCTAGACTGGCATTTGGATGTAGTGAGATTTCTTTTTGTCTGTTTGGATGGGTGTAGGTAAGCCAGAGATTTAACATGTTCCATGTGACAGCTTCAGCCTCACAGTTATGTATCATTCAGGCAACCTTTAGGGCACCTGGAAATTATACTGTCATTTTAAAGAAACACTTAACTTCAAGTGGAATTATGCTGAAGTGAGTGGGAAGGGCAAGGAAACATATCTTTCCCCCTTTCTGCTTCATTAGAGTGTGAATATCTATGCATGCCTGAGAGCTAGGAAGGAACTGAAACATAGTGGTCAACCTCAGGGTTTTCCATAGTTGTCCTCATTTAATACTGATCTCCCTTCATGAACATTCTTCTGCCTCTCTCCCCCTCTCCAAACTTTCACCATCTCTTGCAAATATCCAATTATTACCAAGGAAATAAGGCACTGTGTAAGTCACAGACAATAAATCACTACAGTTCACAGGAAAATGAAAAAAAATCTGTGCATGAAACCAGGATATTTTTAATATAGAATAGGGATAAAAAATATTTGACATATTCAGGTCTTGTAGTGACAGAAAAAGTGATTCATTAGAAAGGTTATAAGGCATCACTGGGATGCATCTCTATGAGAATAAGTGAATTAAAACAATGGTTTTCTTTGATTCTGTGCAAAATCCATAACCAAATAAATAAGTAAAATGCAAAGGTCGTTTATTTAATTTTCATGTCTTTATTTTTTTTATGGAAAAATCCAGGAGTTTCATGCTTCTGCTGTCACAAATGTATTCTAATGGCATTTTAGGTTTTACTGCAGTGCAGCATGAATTCTTCTGCCTGCATATGTTCAGCAACAAATACAAAATAGGCCAAATCCACAGTAAAAACACTCTCCCAACCATATTTGACTCCTGTATTTACAGCAGAATTTCATTCAAAGCAAGCAGGCTCACAAGACTGAATCTAATTTTCTCATATTACTCGGAGACTATAATGCTCCTGTGCCCACATTTTGAGGAAAACAAATTTCAAACATTTTCTAGCACAGATCAACTCACATATTTAAATGGTATAATTGAATAATGGAATAGCTAAGCCAGTTCAGATGCAAAAAAGTTTGCAATAAGCTTTGCAGAGAGTCGGCTACACAAGCACATTCACAATTACAAATTGTTTTCCGTGTTGACCAAATTTTGCTTCTGTATCTTTATGGTAAATCTTAAATGTTTCTCTAGGGCTCTTTGATTTCAAGAGAGAGGAAATAAATAGAGAAATAAAATCTTTTTAGCACTCCTGTTCCCTCCCTGCATGCAGCTCCAAATCTTTTGTTTGCTTTATGACAGTAGTTACTTGTGTAACTGACATAAACTCCAGCTGGACCAAGAGCACCAAGAGCTGAATAATTCTGCCTGTAAGACCTCCTATTCTCACCAGATGGAAGTAGGCAGCACAGTGCCAATAATTAACCTTGGCTATGTAACATCCTTAGGAATTTGGGTTATAATGGCATTGCCACAATGATGTGGAAGTTAACAACATGACATGAAGAGCTGACATGAAAAAGGGCCAATAGATTAATAATTTAGCCTTTTTTCCACCTGTAGTAGCTGGCATAATGAAAAATATATCATCTTTCTGCCAGCCCTGTCTATCTTATATGCAGCTCTAGATGAAAGAACAGTGCAATCAATTTCCAGAGAATTTGCCCAATTATTTTAAAATCTTTTATAGTTGCCAGGTTTCCATCCTTGTTTCATATTGGAGAACTGCTCGTTCTTACACTTATTCCACTATACACTTATTTAGGATGATTTTATGAGGTGTAACTGATTGAAGGTGAGAGCATTAATGGTTCAAAAGTTGGTTCAGTGGTTCAAGTACAAGATGTTTTTTCTGGACAGGAGAACTTGTCCAGAATTTCATAACCCAGCTAACAATGTCCTCGAAAGCATGTCTGGTAAGGTTTAATGGTCTTCATTAGGATTGTCTTTCATTTCCTCCAAAGTTTGCTACTCATAGTAAATGTTTTGTCGTTATAAAGCAGTAGTTGGATTTTGTTTTCATCTAGAAGACAAAGAAAGGAAACAAATGGAAGCAGTAGGAATGCTAATCTTCATTTCCAATTCCCATTACCTATTGTATTTGTTGTATGTGTGAAGGAACTCAAGCTACTGACTTGTACCTTTAAAGTAGATCAAGAAAAGAAAAGTTTGTTTTCTGGTTTGGAGCTTGAAATAGAGCTAAAAATTAGTTTTTCATTAAATCCTTGGTTTTGCTCCACTTGGTTCCTGTGTGACCCTGGAAAGCTGCTGTAGGGTGTAGAAGGTGAATGAGTAATGACAGACTTGACTCACATCAATGTCAGAGAGGCTGACCTCCAACTTCATGGAGAGTGCCACCAGGTCCTTAACCTTTGCAGAGCTTACTGAGGGAATGGTCATGATCCTGCAAAGGAACCATAGAGAAAAATAGTCTGTACCTAAAGAAAAGTTTTTCTAACTTTTTTTCTAAACTAATTTCCTGTTGTGATAAGAAGGACACGAGTCCTCAGGCAGGTGCAAAAGAAAACCAGGACTTTTTAAGCAATTAGGCTTTAATCAGCTGCATACTTTTAAAATACAACTAACATAATTTAACCAACCACCATAAACCACGATTTAAACACATGGTGGTTATAAAATTTGTTTTCCATGATTATGTAACTTGTTTTCCACGATTATGTAACTTGTTTTCCACCTCTGTTCCAGCTGAGTTATTACCCAGAATCCTTTTCTACTTAGCCAAAGTTACAGGAGTAGGCCATGATTTTACAAAGGCAACAAGGCCTTCATTTTATATGGTTTTACCTATACGCAACAATTTCCCAGATCAGGACAACTAAATTAGGAATATCTACTTAGATCTGCCAGGAAATATTGCTCACTTTCTCTGTGAGTGAAACACAGGATGCTTTTTGGTTCTAGATCAATCAGACCATGGTCAAGGCACAAGTTTTCCAGAAACAACATCACCCTCCAGCAGGGAACAACTAGCACTGCAGAATAAATATCACAGATAAATTTGTGTACCTACAGCTGTCCGGTTCTGCAAGGCACTTGAAACACTCAGAAGGGGCTAACTACCGATGGTAATACCAATACTCTCACTTCTATATTGAATGCTTGTCATGCTGGACACTGCTCATATCATTAGTGGTAGCTCAGAAACCTCTTGCTGATTCCAGCTTGCTCATCTGTCTACTTCTAAGCACTGTATCATAATATTTGAGCATGATGTCTGCAGAAGATTGAAGGGCTGATTCAAGATCATTCATGTTTTACTTGAGCCACAATGATCGTACCAACATAAATATCCTTCACATTCAAGATGTGTTGATTTTGGACAGTATCAAAAAATGCAACAAAATCGTATCTGTTATAGAGAGGTGTTTGTCTAAAAGAATGTAAGGGCTTGTGGATAGACTGAATTTTCAAAAATAAATGGTTTTCTCTTTTTGAGAGAATACCTTCTGCTGCACAGAGGAGTGTATCATGCCCTTCCTGTTGATCATACAGAGAGTCTATTTAAGTTTAATTCACCCATTCAAAAATTCTAGTAAGGTTTGAAAGCAATTATTTTGAGCCATTTAGCCATAGCCCATTTTTCCTTATAAACTTTGTGGAAATTGTTCCAAATGAAAGAGTGACTGCAGTAAGTACTTATTCACAGGGAGTCGGAAAGAAAGGATTACAATCAGGTGAGAAAAAGTTCAGTGGAAATCATCCACTATTCTCTTCTGAAATGCTTGTGTACTTAATTATTTCTTTCTTAGCACCTACCTTCATGGTTAAGTCTTCTTTTTTCAGAAAAGAATGGAGAAGAATTTCCTAGAAAGGAAAAAGCATAGAAGATAATTCCCTCAAGAACAGAATAGGAACATGTGTTGCCTTTTCTAATTTTTGACTGTCATAGTGAGAGATTTGTTATAAAACAGCAATAGCTTTTCTGAAAATTTGGAAAGGAAAAAAAGAGGTGGTAAAAAGTACAGGCAGAGTCTTAATATTTTGATTATATTAGATACTTTTCTCTTTATGTGAATAATGAATCAAAAAGGAAAGAAAGAAGTGGGAAAGCTGGCAAGGCCTTTTGGTGATAACAGCAGCAGCTGGCTCACAACACTGTAGCCAAGTCATGGAGCACAACTTTCTCTGATGGACTATGTTTGTGAAAGGAAAGCTTCCTCTGAGCTAAGCAAAAAAGGAAGAAGGCTTTGAAATTAACTGGAGCAAGCTTTGTAAACAGAGGGTGATAATCAAGCTTTAAAACACACAGGCATCAAGAGAAAAACCTAATCTGTGCAATCCTCTCCTCTGGAGTGAAATCCTCCTCCTACTCTCCCCCAGACCACTGGTACCTGGACTGATGGGATCCATCACTGCTGGTTACAGCCTGGGCTGGTGCAGGAACCCTGGACACCCACACCACTGAGTCTCACCCACAGCAACCACAGGCAAATAGGCAACAGATGCTTTGCATAGACCAGCCTGAATGATTTAATGTGTTCACTCATGCAGCCTACAAGCCACACAACACTACTCATCCCTTTAAAGCAAATATAAGACAAAGCAAAAAGAAAAGTCCTAGAGTGTTCAAAATGTTACAGGGTGAAGAAGAGAGATGTCAGAGACCATAACTGCACATGTGCAGGTGTGATTTTGCTGAAAAGAGTCTTCTTCATTTTTCCGTATCAGTACTTAATTTCTTTTATGTCCTACTGTTAACTCCCTCTTTCAGACCATAAAAGCATAAGAATAGACCTATTAGTTAAGAATCTTGCAGCCTTCAACTATTTTCATCTGAAGGAATCTCCTGAAACTGACATGGTTTTCCATTTAGGAATACCGTAGATACATCTCTAACAGCCTTTGGAAAATTCTCTTTATTTATTTTCTACCTTCTAATTTTGTTTGAAATTAAATTAGAGAAGATTTAAACATTTTGTCTCTTGGTTGAGCCATCCAAAATACACATTCCAGTTCTGCTACTCTTATTTTCTAAGGCAAACTTCAGAGATCAACTTTCAGAAGTTTTTGGTTGACTTCAAAACCTGAAACAACTTGTTTTGCTTGAATAACACAGCTCCTTACATGTGCACTGGAAGTGGGACTGCAAACAGCCTTTCCCAAGGTTACTTTTCCCTCACAATATGCTGCCCTTGTCATCTGTGTGCTTAGTCTAAAGCCAGACTCTCTATATATTTTGTTCTGGAGGAGGGTCCTATTTAGAAAGATTCTTCTTTTTGGTACTGAAAAACAACCAAAATTTTTACTTACTAAGTTGAACTAATGTAAGGTAACATTATGGAAAAATGCTTATGGCAATCTAGAATGAAAAGTTTCTTTCTGTCACAGCCAGTGAGAAAAGCAACAGTGCATTGGGACAGACATCTCACAAGTTCCTGGTTACTTGTTCTGATACAGAGCAGCTTGAAGAAAGATGACTTTATCTGATACACAGCTGTTTGAAGATTGTTTTATCTAAATTTTGTTTAAATTAACTGTTCCTCAAACCCGAAAAAACAAACCTTTTCAGGTTGGAAAGGAGGGTGCAATTTTGCCTAGCATATCCAGATTCCTTAAAGCCATCAAAGCATTGCTTAATTTAGCCTGTTGCTATCTTTCATAGTGTGAAACTCTTGAGGGATTGTTACAGAATCTTAAAAATTAAAAAACATTAAGAAGAAAGTCAGCAGAACACAATTCCAGATCCTGCATCCCTGGGACTTCATAGCAAAACCCTTCTGCTCCTGTGTTGAAAGCTGACTAGTTTTTCTACAAACATAACTATTTTCTCATTAGATTTACAAGGAAAGGTCGATTTTTGGGAATCCTCGAAAAATTCCTGTAACATTGCAAGATTAGAGGTGGGTGGCAGCTGAAAAAAATGATCATTAAGATAAGTCAAAGTTAATGAACAATCAAAAGTGGAAATGCAGAAATCAAAAAGTGACAGGTCTTCCTCAAAGTCATAGAAACCACTACTGGCAGCTCTGGTCCCCTAATCCTTCTTAATACTTTCTCTACTTTGAATGAATTGACTTTGTATTTGCTTTCAATTCTTGCCTACTGGCTGTATCATTAATTTATTAACATTTATCTATTATTTATGTATATTAATTATTGATAATAGCTAACTTACTGTGTTTTTTTAGTGAAAAATTGCAGTAGATCAACATTCAACTTAAACACATGACAAAAAACATTTGTGAATGGAATAGTAAGCCCAAAGAAGTGAATATTAGGAAACAACTATTAAAAGGTATTTAGCATGTAGTAATAAACTGCATGAATTGTTTATTTGCAACAGAATCTCTCACATAGCAATTCCTTTGATTAAATTTTTACTTTGGTTGGGTCCACATAGCAGTCCCAACGCTTTTCATGTAGTAATCTAACACAGCTCAAAGGTCCAATACTGCAGTGAGCTGCTCATGAACAATTTATTAATCACTTTGTAAGATTATACACACTCTACTGAGAAAAAATTGTATGTTTCTTAGTTTATTAGATATAAATTATTCTCCTGCTTGTGTTTCAGATGCTTTACATCACAAGACATACTGATAATTACATTTTTTTCAGAAGTTCCTTTTTTGCTTCAGTTATATGCAACGTTCAGATTCATTCCTTAAATTCCTGAGTCCTGCTACTATTACCCCTGTACCAGCCCCAGGCACTGACAGAGTGGTTTAGTGTGAATTAAGTGCTCCCTGAGAGGTTTTTCCCTTACAGCCTGAAAAAAACAAACTCCTCTTTTATTCATATGGCTATGTGCAGCATGGAGGGAATGCTAGTCTCCCCAAATAGCCCAGCAAGAGATGAGAGGATACATCCTTCATTTTCAGTGTCTTTTCGTAAATGTCTTTGATGACACCCCCAGAGTCCAATATTTGATGTGCAAGTGGTTTGTGTTGTGGTCACTGAGAGGAGACTTTACCAGTTATTACAGTCCTAAATGGTTTTTATTCTCCACCAGTAGGGACTGAATTGGATCAATGGACCTCCTTTTGGTTCTTGCACTGAGGGTAAGTGTTGTAGGTAAAGTAGATAAGGTGGGATACTCTCAGGGTCTGCTTCTGTGAGAAACGAATCAAATTAGCCCATTTTGGGAATTTATTCAAACACCAAAATATTTTGCATGCTTGTGTATTTAGAAGCTGGCAGAACTGAAGCCCACATCCCAATAACATTCTCATTTATTCCCTTCTGTAGGCAACTTTTTAAACAAGATAAAAGGTTCAATTCAGTCTCAGGGCATGTGCACAGATATTCTATCTCCCCTTCCCTCTTCCTCCCCAGTGCCCTAATTTGCTTTTTGAACCAGAATAAACTGCGCACCAGGGAGGGTTGTCGATACTTTGAAAAGGAGGTGAACAAGGCAAGGAGAGTCCTTGAGGCAGCCTCAAGCAACCTGTGATCTGAACCTGAGGTCTGAACAACAGAACAGACCTGACTGGATGGGGCTTCAGTCTTTGAAACTGTGACCCCATGACATTCCCGTGCCTCTCAACCATGTGCATTTCCTCTTAAATCTTGGAATGTATTCCTTTTACATCTCTTACACTTTTCCCTAAAACAAAACCCCACAACTGTTTTTTTTTATTACCAGCTCAAGAGCAATCAACAGTGCCTGGATTTTAATGCAGCATTTCATTAACCTTGGAATCGGGATAACGATTACGTGGAGCCAAACGCTGCGGCCAGGGCTGGTTTGCCCATTTCAGATACGAGTAGGGAATGTTTCCCTCACATGCTACAGTGTTGTGTTGCAACTTCAGGCTTGATCTAGATTAGTATTTAAAGGCGTATTATTGGAAAGTATTAGAGGAGGCATTTCAACCCAACAGACATGTCGGGGAATTTGAACATGTTATTGCTGGATAGACTCAGTTAGAAATGCACCAGCTGATACCTGTAAAAGCCCAACCTTCCTGGTCTCTGTGCTTCTTTAGGATGCATTCCCTGGTAAGTCTAATTTGCATTTAATTCTAGAAAAGAAATACCTTGTTTCCACCTCCCACCCCAACCAGACACCAACTGCCCAGGAGGCTGCATGAAGTAGATGGAGGCTCTGTAGAGAGACCTGGAAAAAGTAGAGTGATGAGCAATCACCACCCATATGTAGTTTAACAAAAAGAACTGCTGGATTCTGCACCAGGGGCAGGGCAACCCTGGATGTGTGGATAGACTGGAGAATTAGAGCCTGGAGAGCAATGGCACAGAAAGGGTCCTGGTTGATGGAAAGTTGAACATGAGTCAGCAGTTCCCTGGCAGCCACGAGGGCCAAGCATGTCCTGGGGGATCACCAGCATCACCAGCTGGGCAAAGGAGGGGATTGTCCCACTCTGCTGCAATGGGGCGGCCTCACCTTGAGTCCTGGGGGCAGTTTTGGGTGTCACAATACAAAAAAGATATAAAGCTGTTATACAACATCCAAAGGAGGGCAACAAAGGGCCACGAGGGGAAGCCGTATGAGGAGTGGCTGAGGTCACTTGGTCTGTTCAGCCTGGAGAAGGGACTGAGGGGAGACCTCTTTGCAGTTACAGCTTCCTCGTGAGGGGAAGCAGAGGGGCAGACACTGATCTCTTCTCTCTGGTGACAAGTGACAGGACCCAAGGGAGTGGCCTGAAGTTTTGTCATGGGCAATTTAGGTTTGATTAGGTTTGATTAGGAAAAGGTTCTTCACCCACAGGGTGTCTGGTCACCGGAACAGGCTCCCCAGAGAAGTGGTCACAGCCCCAAGCCTGACAGTGCTCAGGAAGCATTTGGACAATTTTCTCAGGAACGTGGTGGGATTGTTGGGAACATGGGGTATACTGTGCAAGGCGTATTCTATTTTCTATATTCTATGATTCTGTAATTCCTGCTCTTGAGAGGCCCTGCTCAAAAGGTAGCACACAGTGAAGCACAGTCTCCACTCCGCAAGATGCTGCAGGGCCAGCCACCGCGCTGGGAATCCTGATGTTGGGGAAGAGGTGGGCTGACAGGTAGCTGGAAGAGAGAGGTGCTGGCAACACCAAATATGGTGCAGAGGTTGAAGTAGAGCTGAAACAGAAAAGTCAAACTGGCAGATCTTAATTGAACTTGCTTATGATTTATCCTCAAGGCTTCTCATGGTGAAGCATCCAGCTCCTCTCTACGCACATGCCGTGCTCCTTCCTTGCATGCTCTGTTTAGCAATGAAGTCACTGACCTTTTCATTTTTCTCATGATGTTTCCAAGTATTGAATGTAGGCTGTTTCCATCTCCCAAATGCTGGAAGTCCTCTTCTTGTTATGAACTATTTTGGGTTTATAGAAATTTATTAAGTCCGCTTCTGGAGGTAAGGAATCAGTGAAAGAGGATAAAAGGTATCAGAATACACTATTAGGAGATTACTGTGAAAAAGAACATTAAGTGGGAACCTAGATTTCAGCACAGGAAAGAATCACATGGGATATGTCCTTCCTCACAGCAGGTTCAGGCTCATCCATGCTACTGCATAATGGTTTCCTGACATAATGATTTGTTCTCCAAGATTTACACCAACTTGGAATCCCTTGTGGTCTCATGCTTTATCTCCTAGAGACATTACATCCAAGAACAGAAGTTTTCAGAAGTTCCCAGATCTTGTTGGGTTTTTCCTGATTTCTGGCTTTGGATTTGTCTGTGGGGAGGCATAAAAATCAGAGAGTGTATTTTTCATCCATTTTAAATGAGACATTAAGGAGAAAAGCTATTATTAGAGTATAATATCCCTGTGAAGTGAGAGAAAAAAAGAGGCGATACAGATAAAAAAGAAAAAAAAATGCTCTAAAATGCTCTAAAGCATGCAAAAGTAAAAAACAAAATAATTTCCATTATGTAACCTAGATCAAAAAACACTGGCAGTAAAATGTTTGTTTTCTCGTTGCTTTTCCACCAGGAGGTGGGGCTGTTAAGCACTGGATTTATTTGGTGATCCATTGAAAACCTGTGGATAAAATGAAAACCATCTTTCTCTTCCTTTTCCCTCTGAAACTCATTGTGTAAATGTGAATGAAAAGCATGAACTTTCTAGATATTTTAAGCATTTATTTCATATTCTGATTCAAAAATTGAAATAGCTTTAAAATGATTTTGCAATGGTTTAAATTAACTGCCTCTAGGAGTGAATTAAGTACCAATAGCTAATTAAAACATTAACTTGGGAGACTGGAAAGCTCAGGAGTTTTGTAATTATTACTATTCCCAAGTTTCTATTGAGTCTATTTCTAGGATAGCTCTGCAATTCAGTTACAAGGATTAAGTCACAAAAAGGAATCACAGGACATCGCAATGTGGCTAATTGCATAATAAAAAGATAAACACATTTAAGGTCACTTGATTCTAATTCTGACAAGCTGCCACAAGGGATGAAAGAAGCTTTTCTAAGCTGAGCTGAGGGAAATGTTTTTTTGGTGCTTCCACAGCTCCTGCTTCATCATGTCTGAGGAAGAAGCTGCAGACCCCCCTGGGATGGGAAGATGCAGACAAAGGGAGAAAACATGTAACGTATCAGGGAAGTAGCTGCAGGCCTGAGCCCTCACCTTATGCCCCAGCCACTGAGCCAAGATGCCTCAATGGCAGTTCCACTTGCCCCTCTTCACTTTCAGAATAGACATGTAAATGTTGAAGGTGCATTTCCTCATTGGAGATGTGTGAAGGGCAGGTTGTTACTGGGACACGCAGATTTGCAGTTAGGATAACTTTTGCATCTAGGATAATTTAAAGGGATTCTTTTCCCCGTCTTGCTTGTGTTGCAAGCTCTCACCTAATATACCAGGAAATTTCGCTATTGCACCATGCAGATCTGCTTCTATACCTGCAAAGAAAACACTTCTGATAGACATCTCCAGACTGCCTGTCCCTTCCCTGTGCTCCACCTTCTAGTGGAAGGCACCCCTGCACATGGCACACAGGTTGGAAAAGATGATCTTAAATTCCCCTCCAACCTAAACCACTGTATGATTCTAAGAGTCTAAAAATACCCTGTGTACAGCCCACCCTGAAACAGAGATAAAGAAAAGACCTGAAGCCCACACAGTGGATCATAACAGACATCCACTTAGGCATTCCAAGTGTCCCTGGTCACAAGACTTTAGTTGCATCCCCACACACCTGCCACATCAGAGGTGGCCCTGACCTGTTCACAACCCAAAGCCACAGTCAGGAGATGACTGGCTCAGAGAAGACCATCAAGACATCAAGACACATTAACCAGGGAGCTGTGGCACAGTCTCCAGGCAAGGGAAGTCGGGAATTATTTCCGGCCACTGGTGCGGTGGAGTTCAGGAGTAGTGACTGATCTTTTTGTCCTGTGGCAGGCACAACTTCTGCCAGCTCATCCAAATGCTTCCTCCCACTCAGAGCACAGCACTTCCCTCTCCTCCAAGGTGACTCATGCTATGTTCATGTCCATCCACAGCCCTGCGCCTGCAAGGCACTAGGAATAAAACTCAGGAATGTGGCCTTGGGTGTCCTGGTGAGATCTATCTGCAGTGTATGGAGGGCAGTGAAGTCCCAGGAATTTGCTCTCCTCCATGACTTCATCTAGGTACCAAGCAAGATGGAAATTCATCAACAAGAGGGGTTTTGTTATACTCAGCTGCCTTGTGTTGTGCCCTACCCGAAAAACTAAAAGTTTTCCCCTCAAAAGATTTTGAAGCCCTTCAGCACGTATTTGAGACCAATAGTTTCAAAGATTAATAATAATAAATTCAAATAAGGGCGCATACCTGGTTCCCATCCATAAGAAGGGAGCATTAAACAGCCAGTGAGAGTTTGATTGTCATATCCATATAAAAACATCAGGATCTGGTCTATTTCAACCTGCAGAAGGGATATAACAAACAGATAAAGCAGACTGCTCTGTTCAGTGATTTTAATGTCTCTCAGTATTAGGAAGGAAGGGACTGTGCAGCATAGAAGTTTCAATTCTTGGGCTCACAAATCACAAATTTAATACTTTACTGGGCAAAGACTTCATTTGTTACCTCAGATTAGTCACGCCACACTATTTAAATGGCCCATCCACATACAGATGCCATATATATGCATTACCATAATGTGCTGGTGGTGTACAGTCATAGAGACAGAATCACAGGATCATTGGGGTTGGAAAGGACCTTTAGAGATCATCCAGTCCAACAACCCTGCCCAGGCAGAGTCACCCGGAGCAGGTTTCACAGGAATGAATCCAGGTGGCTTTCGAATGTCTCCAGAGAGAGAGACTCCATGACCTTCCTGGGCAGCCTCTTTCAGGGCTCTGTCACCTTCAATTGATGTAAAGATCTTTTCCTCATGCTGAGGTGAAACATGTTTTAATTTAAGACCACTGGTCCTCTTCCTGTTGCTGGGCACCACTGAAAAGAGCCTGGCACCATCTTCTTGGAACCTGGCTTGGAGATATTTATGTGTTAATGAGATACCCGCTCAGTCTTCTCCAGACTAAACAAGCCCAAATCCTACAGTCTCTCCTCATAAGAGAGATGTTCCAGTCCCTTAATCATCTTTGTGGACCCTCTCCAGTGGCTCCTTGCCTCTCTTGTACTGAGGAGCCCTGTCTCACTCACTGGGGCTGAGTAGAGGGGCAAGATAACTTCCCTTGGCCTACTGACATTGCTTTTCCTGATGCAGACACCTGAAAATACTTAGTGCTAGTGTTTGGGAAGCATCAGCACTATAAAATCCTGGTAGACCTCTGGGAGTGTCCACTCCTTGATGCCAAGGCACAGAGAGCATTCTGTATAGGTCAGCAACAGAACATGGTCAGGACATAGTGACATACCAGAATATCTTGGAAGACTTTGACCAGAAAAAACGTAGATTTATCTGTCCAGATATTAAATTCCTATTGTAAACACATGGGACTAGTGGGAGGGCAAAGTCATAAGCTATTCTGAGGAGGAGACATATTGCAGTGTGATATAAAATCTGCAGAGTTTTACTGTGGCTTCAATGAAGTCAAAATACCATCCTACAGCACTGAACCCTTAAGTTAGAAATTCTGGGTATAGCACGGACTCAATTGACCATTGTGCATTTCCCTGCTCCTTACCTGAAACAGGGCAAAATAACTGACTTATTATTTTTTGACTTAACTATTAATTATGAGTTATTAATTCTTTGTTTATAATTAGTCAAATGTTTTATTTTGTTTTGGTTTCTTCTTATGTTCAAAATACAAAAACCCAGTAAAATCAGAACCTATTTTAGTTTCCATGAACCTTTTTTTCCCCACAGCCAGCAGCAACTTTCTGGTCCTGAAACTTTGCTTTACCTCTGGCTAAAATTTCACACTCATTTAGTATTAAAATTTGACAAACTGGAAACATTAAAGCAGAATTATCAAGTAGTTTGAGGCTACAGTTGCATCTACTGTAAAGCAGACTCAATCTGGTAGGGAATGTCTTGTGGTAGATTTACTCTCTGTGCTTAATAAACTTTTTAATTACTTACAGCTTAAATAATTAACCATACATTATGCTTGACATTGCAGTATTCTTCTTTGTATATAGACATGGCTGAACTGATTTGATTGTGACATCTTATGGGCAAAACTGCTGTTTTTTCTGCCTTACACATGACTGGGAAAATTAACAGGTAAAAACAATAATATTATGAATCTAATTTAGGCAAGAGAAAAGGGGTAAGGTATAAACAAATATTTGCATCCTGATTTTGATTTGAATTTATCTTTTTTTATGGTGGAAATAAGAGAAGATGTTGTAACTTCTAGCACCTTTGAAACAGTAGTGAAATGAGACAGTAGACGTCCATAAATTCCCAACTCTGACAGTCATGTTGTATTTCCTGCAAGGATCTTTTGACCACCAACATTTACAAATAGATGAATTGGGGGGATGCAAGGTTTGATCAGTATGCTGTTGTCTTCTTTGTACCAAAAAGCACAAATCTATTTCAAGCAAATTCTGTCCCCAGCTTGGAGCTGAGTGTAATGTCAGTGCCCATGAAAAAGCCAACAAGCAGCCCAGTTATGATCAGTTGTGCTGTATGCAGAACACGCATGGGAAGGTGGCAACCTCAGTCAAAAGAAAATAAAAGGACAAAAAGTGTAGCAGATTTATTTTAAACATTCTTAGAGGCTATCAGTAATGAAGAAGAAATGATGGACACTATAAAGGCAGCAGAAAACGTTCTTGTGAGCAGAAATCAAAGTTCAGTTTGATTTTCCTGTGCCAGAATGTGCTTGCTGTACTGTATACTTCTATGATGATATTTAGTATTTCAAAAGTTTCTGAAGTGTTCCCAGTACAGGAAACAGCAGTGTGTGACAAAAATTGGCACTAGGGCACACCCAGATCCTGATCCCAGTTTCTCATATTTGAAATGGGCTCAGAGGAGACCTCATTTGAAGCTTCTCTCTGAAGACGGCACATCTCTGCTTGTACCATCAATCCATTTTCTAGTTCTCCCTATAGCCTGGGATCTTTGCAGTGGTGGCGTGCTTGAACATCTTAATTTATGATGCAACACAGTTCAGAGGTGCTTCTATTCTTTTGGGATTCATAACAACTACTGAACCCATAATGGTGAAATAAATCCCAATAAACGGAATATAAACACTCCCTTTAGCTTGAAGGTTTTCATTAATTATTTTGAGAATCAGCTAAACGTGGATAGCACCTTTTTAATTGTTAAATTTTCCACATTTTACTTTAACTGAAACTTATTTTCTTTTGTTTCTTGTGAAACATAGTTGAGAATATCTCTCTAGAGGAAGGAAAATATTTGACTGGTGTACCCCTGAAAAGCCCATTTCAGAATCTTCCCTGAGGTGAAACATTCACTGAAACAGGGCTTGCTTATAATGTGAACAAATGGAAAACAGCTTTTATTTTTACTGCTTTTGAATGGCTGGTACATATTTCTGTATTGATATCAGCAGATGTTACAGTGTGGTTCTGTCTGTCAGGGCTCAGTAAATGTTCAGTGGATGACGAGCATGAGTTCACGTGTTGTAAATGTTACTGTAAATGTTGTAAATAGACCATAACCCAAAAAGAGCATTATAGATGGAAATACATGATTGGCTGTATGAATATATCTGCCCTTTGATTCCCCAGGGCATAATTTAGCAAGATATCCCTTTGCTATTCACCCCTTTCTAATGTATTTCAAACTTTAAAAATAAAACCATTTTTGTTCACCTTTACACCTAGTTCACTTACTCTGTTTCACTGATGCTGATGTAACCCGGGAGACATGCCATTCACTTCTTCAGAGTTTTATTAGATTTACAGAGGTAAATCCAAGAATTTGGCCTGAGAAAGGATTAGATTCAGTGCAAACTTGTTAGTGAAAAAATACATCTGCCTTCAGTTTAGTTTTTTCTCATTTAAACAGATACAAAGAAATCTTGCACCCCATTAGTTACAAGATTTGGTGTATTTTTCTACTACCATGAGAAACTCTTTTTTTCTTTACTGTTTCAAAACGATAGAAGCCTTCTAATTTTTTTTGAAAGAGCTAGGGACCATTAAGCAACACTGAAATGAAAAATAAAATCCAACAGAAAAACTCAAAACCTGGGGAGGTGAAGGCCTTTTCCCACCTTATGCAATATGGACTTGGTGTCTTATACATAAAAGAGAAAAAATAGCATTTGAAAAAGGCAAACATGAGTGGGAGGAAGCCATAGAAATCAGACTTGGCCAGCCTGTACAGAAGAACAGAACTTTGTGGGTGTTCATACTTTCCTGCACCAAAAATGTAACCCACGAAATAGGCACCAGTCCTTACTCTCACTCCAGCCCTCACTCCTGTTTCATCCACCCCTGCTCAAGAAGAGCAAACAGAAACACCAACTGTTTCAGAATAGTAGCACATTTCAGTGTGATAAAAGACAGGAGATACACAGTAGAGGAGGAGATTGGACTTCGTGAAAAACCCAAGGGACCAGCAAAGCTGCTTTTCTGGGATGACTTTCAGTAGTTCTAATTTGTAGCAGGAGCAACAAAGACATCTGGAGATGTTTGGCAGGTTCCTTTCTGCTGGCAAGGTACCTCATCTACCCAAATTCCTCTCCCCCCTCTTTCTTATGCAATTTGGTTTTATGCAATTTCATTTGCCTGCCTTCACATTGTTCTCAAACCTGATTCTTTTTACAGTAGAGCTCCTCTGCATTCCCTTGGCTCCATAAAGGGGATTTATATTTTACATTTGCTTTGATTTGAAGGAATTCTGTCCTATCAGAGTGCTGAGAAAAATAGTTTAATGACTCTGAAAATCTGCCTCCATCCACTACGTCTGGTTTACTTTAGTCTCAAGATCTCTGGCTCAGGTGTGTTCCTGTTCTCCAAAGCATTCATAGCTGTAGTGCCCTCAGCGAAAGAGCTCTGAATTTCTAGGAGAGCCTGAAGTCATCTGTCAGCCCAGAAGGTTGCTGAGGCACTTTCACACCTGCTTCATTGCAGTGTGGTTAGGTTGGGATCACGTTTATGGATCACATGGAGTCCACACGCGAGCACATGAGAGTGCATGACTAGGCTTTCAATGACATAGAAAGAGATAATGTGGGATCGACATTTTGTAATTTTGGAGCATATAAAATCTTTTACTCACTTGACAGGCCAGAGAAGAACTTGTGAAGCAAAACTTGTGAGCTTTGTCATAAGCACTCTCTGGATAAGGAACTTCTCTATTCCTACAAAGCAATTGCTTGCATCCAGCTTGCAGGTGTCTTCCCATCACGTAGAGCGACCAGTTCCTTGCTGAGTTATCATCTGGATACCTGGTTATCATCTCCAGCTGGGGAACAGAGAAGTGAAGGATACTGCACTTAGAGACAGCATGAGATCATAGGAGCCCCCTGCTCATTACTGCTTCTCAGACCACAAGACTATGCTATTCTTGTGCTGCACTTTGATCAGCTTTTTCTTTCAGCCTTCTTCTTTTGTTTATGGCTTATTTTTATCTTTTTTTTTTTTTTTTTTTTTTCCTTCCCNTTTTTTTTTTTTTTTGCCTCCACATTCTTATGGCGAATTTTAGTAACCTCTGAAACAGCGTAAGATGTGCTTTATACCTTCTCAGCAATGTTCCCTTGCTTTTTCTGTCCTTAATATGGATTTTTCAGGTTTTTTTCTTTTCTCAGGGGTATGTGCTGAGCTCTATTTTGCTCAACAAGATGCAAAGAATTACTTTTCTGTTTTTTTATGGGTTTTTTTTTCTTAAATAAAGTCAGGGTATATAGGGAATTAAAACATTTTCAACACTAGGGAGATACAGATAGTAGAAGCATTTTAACTGGTAAAAAATGACAAAAAATCCATGGCATGGATGCAGCTATACTGTAAATGTACTCTTTGTTATCAGTGAAGGAAAATAATCCACAAGATTCACAAGGAAGGCTCAAATCTATTGTTTGGGGATTTTTTTCCTGTATTATTCTATTCACATTAGTTGACCTCCTGATATTACTTGGGGAAACACACAGATTGAAAAAGCCCACAGATAAATTGTATTTCGGTGAAAACAAGATGACAACAGTTATACTTAGCAAAATAATGAATTTTCAGTAAACATAAATCATACCATGAAAATATGACGTAACAAATGCGTGTGCTGCTGTTACTTACAAGAATTGTGTGTAAAGGAATGTGAATACAAAATGAAAAGAACAATTCCTGAGAAAGAAATAACTAGTTTTAGTGCAGAAATCTTACCTAATTTATCTAAGTTCAAGAAAGTGAATTTCAAGAATATTTTAGTAGCTCAGACAGGAAGCTTAACAGTCCCATTCTTCAAGGACAAAAGAAAGCACTCAGAGTGCCAGGGCCATCTTTTTTTCACTTCAATCAATATTCTGAAATATTTTAATCTATAAAAATGTAATAGGATATGATTACACTGTTTCCTTGCAATCTAAATAAGGCAAAGATTATGTTTATGTCTGCTTAGCAATTAGGTGGTTTCTCATAAATTTTTGCCCATCTAAAGCCTTGACTCAATTTCTTCTGATGCTTCTGATATTGTCTGATCCCAGAAATCTCTTGGTCTAATTAGCTGACCTGTATTGCCATAAGTGTTACTCCATGTATGCTCCTCTCTCTTACCCATTCTGTCTGCAATGGCTGTGATACACAGTTTTCTATACTATTATTTAAGATGGAGAATTAGGATTACATTATGGATACACATAGGACCTTCCACTGGCACAGCTGTTCCAATGAGTAATCACATGCTCAGACCCAGACCAGAACACCTATTTCAGCCAAAACTTTTCATATTAGTCTCAAAATCTTCTGACTTATCCTATTCAGGGCTAATTTAGCCCACTTAGCCTAACCAGGATTTAGCAAAAATCAAGGACTTAATGAATTTACTAAATTTAACACATCACCTGTTCTGAGTTTCAGAAATGAGGTGAAAAATTACTGTGACAAAGTGCCAGCAATTCCTCTAAGACCGCAGGTGTTGTGGGATCATGACCACTCAACCTTGCCTGTGTGGCTGATCAGAGGCTGGATTTGCTTGAGCTGATTGATTTGAAAAGAGTTGATACAGACAAGCTGAGAAAAGGCAAGAAATAAAAAGTTCTAATTTATACTGTTGATTTAGGTAAAATCTGGAGCATGTTACAGTTTTGATATTACATTGCTTCCACCTGAAGCCACATCAACCCTAGCAATGCCCATCAGTTGAATTCTGTCCCAGTCAGGGCTAGAAAGTTGTGTCATCCCTGCACTAGAAGGAGCAGTACTGGGATCACTTCCCTTGCTGATGCAGATGTTTGTGTTCTTGGGCCAAAGGACAGCATTGCTAGCAGGGCTGCTGCTGGTCTAACACACAGTTCTGCTTGGGCCAGAAACTTCCAAACTTGGGAAGTTTGATGAACTCATAGGTTCTTTGTGCTCTTTGTGGATGTGTTTCTATCTTTATTGCTCTTCAAATAGCCCAAAGATTTCATCTATTTTAATTTATGACAATATGGCGTGGTTAAGACTCATTATTCTAACCATTAATGTTGTGTGGCTTGAAGAAGCAGGATTTTATTCCTCTGTTTATTTCAAGGCCTTTCCATTTTTAAAGGGGCTGATAATACAGGAGATAAAATCTTTGAGACTGCAAAACTGAATTTTAGTGAGCCTCAGAAGATAGTACATCAGCTGCAGTGAAAGTATTTGATAATTTCCAGTAACTTCACAGTTCTCCACCAGTTGTTGGTAGTCCTTTTGACAATCATGAAGGAGATCTACAATTAATGCTGAACACGCTAATATCTTTACTGAAAAAAGCTACAGAAACTTGGAGCACCTGAGTGGAAATACCACTTACAAGTCACAGAGTTCTAGCTGTTATTAATTTACAATGCATTTATGACCGAGAATCTTTAAATTACTTCAAATTTGCTTTAGTGGGAGGAATCAGAATGTGCCTTTTCAACACAGCTCAGAAGAAATTCAAATGAAGAGTTCTGTTTCCTCACTAAAGCTTAGGAAAACACTGTGACTTCCAGGATAACTCCCGCTGTTCTTTGGCAAATGTTGGTGCTGCTGTAACATGCAGTTGAGAGTACTGGAATACAAAAGTCCACTGAGTAAACACTCACCAGAGATCTCAGTCCCTACTAGACCTTCTTTCCTTTGGAGGGACTAAGTGTCCCTAGAGAGCAGATCCCTGAGTTCAGGGACAGTGATTTTCTCTGGCCAGCATTTGAACTGTACCTCACGTACAAGGCTCCTCTGAGCCACACTTGTGCACTGTGAATCCCCAAGCAAATCAACCACACATCTCACCTGGCATATTCAGACAAAGTGCTTGAAAAAGAATCAAATACAACTTTTTCCTGACACATTGAGATATTGATTTGTACAAAAACAACTTTCAAGTTGATAAGATAAATAGGAAGATAGTTATTATACATTTAGTGTGTACGACATGTTCACTGAATAGACAATAGGTAGATAGATAGATAAAATACAGTAATGATAGAAGTGGAAAGGAGCAAAATCTCCCACAGGATTCATAAATACCAGGAAAATCTGCGAAACAATCACATGAGAAGAGTTCTTTGTTGAGCAAGCCTTTAGCATAAGGGTGACTGGATGCAAGGAAGATTTCATGCCTGCGAATTACCAGCTTTTTAAAAATGAAACCTGTCTTTTTCATTATCTTAATACAATAGGAAGGATATTAAATGGCACAAGTGTTTTCCTAATGGCATTCAATGAACTAAAGTATTCTCAAGAGTGATAAAAAGGAATTCAAAGAGAGGCAGACTTCCTTATTCAAAGACTATGGTTACATTTGTAGTTGGGCTATTAGATATTCCTCACATTAGAATTCTAGTATTTCTCCTGAGTTTTAGGAATGCAATTGAGTCCCTGATTGGTGCAACCTATTTTCCAAGGAATAATGGAAATTAACTGCCTCAGCCATAAGAGATTCCAGATTTGCTGTCATAGACCCCTTTAGACAAGACATCCTTGATATTTCCAACATCAGTATTCAACAGAAGTGCCGTCAACCCAGTGAAAAAGTAAACTCCACACATTTTAGATGCATTTATATATGTTATTTTCTGTATGATGTAGAGCTACATTTTGTCTGTTAATTAAACGTGACCACCCAGTAATGGCTCTGTGTAACTCACAGGTAAAGTAAAAGAGGCATCTCTCTGCAACAGAGCAAGAAATGGGTCTTACACTTGGTCTCTCCCCCTAACCACTATACCATGAGCCTGCCTATTAGCAGGGAATGTTTAGGTGCAAAATCATAGGGACTGATACTGCAGCTTCATTGCCCTCTGCTATGCCCTGCTTAGATTCCACGTATGCCCAGTTCTGGCAACAATGTCGTCTTCCCATAATACTTATCCCTCGCACTTAGCGCAACTGAGATCTGAGCTCTCTGCAAGACAACCTGTTGAACCATGCCCATATTTGACAAACTTTGGTGTCTTGTGAATTGTTTAAGTGAAAATTGCCTGCAAAAAATGGACATCCAGGCCTTTTCATTCCCCACGACTGGAACCGTTACCTGAGAGATAGAGATTTTGGATACAGTGTGCAGCAGTAAATCCCAGCCTGCAATAAAAATGATGCCAGACTGGAAAACTCAGAAAAATGCTTGGGAGGATGATTAGAGGTCTGAGAATTTTTCTTTTTTCTTTTAGTGAAGGATTTAGAAAGCTGAATTTAGTCTGTTTAAAGGAAAGGAGTAAGTAGCAGCTTTAATAAAAGCCAAGAATTACCAATATTGGTGGATATTTCTGATGCCACAGTCCTTCTTAATCTAGGAGAGAGAAGTTAGTAATAATCCATGCTTAGAAGGTAGTATCAGACAATATAACTTTAGACACAAGCCTAAACTGCTAGCACTGAGCAGGAAATAATGAAAAAACCTTTCCTTTTTATTTTTTGTTGAATCTCTAGACTAATTCTTTGTTTGAAAGATGATGGCCCAGATACAGGAATTCCACGGTGAAAAGCAACTACATGTGTTGGTCAGGAGGTCAGTTCAGATCAGTGTTCTGTCCCTAAAATTCACAGCTATTTGAAGTGAATCATGGGCCCCTTGAATAGACCCCAAGGAAAAGAGCAGAGACATAGGACGAATGTGGAGTTGGAAATGGAGAGCAGAGTGAGGTGATGTACCCGATGTCACACTGTGTGTGGGAAAAATCAAAAATAAAAGGTAGTCTTCCTGTTTCTCAGCGTATTTCTGTATTTGTTTGGCCACAGAAACTGTAACAGTAACTAGGACTTACCAAGGAAGTGTTTTTCTTTTTTTAAAACTATTGATTTTTTTAGAAATAGCAAGCAAACAACTGAAGACTATTTCAAAAGCTTTGGCTAAAACTCAAAAGTTCTGGTATCACAGGATTTGCAGTTTTCAGTCACTGTGCCCTCAGCAATTTTTAATCTTTTTTTCCTGACCAGGATTCCCACTTTGCATAGTGTGCTTTCCTTCTCCTGTTCTTATTGAGCTACTCCAGTACATCAGGAGAGTCCCACAGTCAGAGGTACCATGTGAAAAATGGGTACAGTGAGCCCAAAAATAGAAGGGGAATAAAATAAGAAAAGCAAATAAATTACAACACCAGGGAGCAGCTTGGCGAGGTTTTAATCAAAATTGTCTATTCTGCTCACCAATATATGCAAATTTCTTCTGAATAGGTTCATTTTAAAATTATTGAACAAAAAAACCTAGAACAAAGCAAAGCAATGCAAAACACAACATTTTCTTTTCCATACAGAGTTCATATTTTAAAAAAT
The DNA here is from genome assembly GCA_013397975.1 of Machaerirhynchus nigripectus. Taxonomy (NCBI): domain Eukaryota; kingdom Metazoa; phylum Chordata; class Aves; order Passeriformes; family Dicruridae; genus Machaerirhynchus; species Machaerirhynchus nigripectus. Next base: position 1,696,592 of record VZRQ01009102.1, on the reverse strand, counting down.
GTATGAATGTAACAGAAAAATTCCTTACTTTGGTTTCAATTAAAAAAAAGAGTCATCTAGCTATTCTAATGACTGCCAGTGGTAAAAAAAAATCATAACTTCAATGTTTTATCATTCAAAAGCCCAGATGTTTATCTGACACGTCTCTGAGTATTTAATGGGCACATTTTTAATACACTGAGTCTCATAAAAATCATATTTTCATCTTTGAACATTATTAGCAATCTACTTGGTTATTTTTACCAGTCACTATATAGCCAAGAACAAGATGAAGAGAAATACGAAGGAGAAGAAACTTGTTAATATTTTAAGTAAAATTTAAGTTAAGAATGGAGATTACTTTTTGTTTTATGAAAATTGACTGATATACTTCAAATAAAGGTATCACTGTAAGAAAACTTTTAAAATTTTCAAGTCATTATAATTTTATATAAAATTATACAGGGTTATAAAATACAAAAATAAAATATAATTTTATATAATAACAAATATATAGCTGTATCTCATATAATTCGAGATGCTATTAAAAGTATGTAATATTTAATTCTTACAACATTTAATGGTTTAGGTATTAACTATATAGTAGTTTCATGTTACTTTTATTAAATGATATCCAGATTAAACACAAGCATACCATTAATGAAACATTTCTTCATGAATTTTGTTGATATCACTGTCAGATGGGAAACTTGTAGCTTGATTGAATCTGGAAAATTAAGTTCCCATGTGAAGAAAGTTATTAATGACTGGATAGATTCAAGTTTCCATGACAACATATTGCTGCGCTGGATCAGGTGGGATTTTGCAATCATAAATTGTTTTAACAATTGAATTCAGCATGAAATAGGACCAATGTACCATAAGGAACTGGCTTGAATTTGCATAGGAATTAATAGAGTCATAGGATCATTAAGACTGGAAAAGACCTTTTAAGGTCATTGAGTCCAACCTTTGACCAAACACCAACACGTCAGCTAAACCATGGCACTGAGTGCCACGTCCAGTCATTTCTTAAAACACTTCCAGGGATGGTGACTCTACCAGTGACCTGGGCAATGTGTTCCAATGCTTGACAACCCTTTCAATTAAAAAATTCCTCCTGATGTTCAACCTGAACCTTCCCTGGTGCAGCTTCAGTTCATTTCCTCTTGTTCTGTCCTTAGCTGTCTGGGAGAAGAGAACAACACTCACCTTCCGTAGAAGTACGTCCCCCTTCTACTGGGGTGCTCGACCAGGCTCATGACGCCTGCAGAGCTATCTGAAGGAGGGTTCACCTCTGACCACGCTTGGTCCTCTATCCCTGCTGGCGCGGCCAGGCTCACTGAGGGGGAGGCGAGAGCGAGGCACCGGGGACTGGCGCTTGGAGGAGATCTCTCCTCCTCTAGGCGTCCTCCGGCGCGGAGTGACACACGAGCGAAAGGCAAAGAGTGAGGGACTGGAGTATCCCAAGCTTCTTTTATTGCGGGTAACAGGAAAGGTCCAGGCAGAAGGGAAAGAGCTCAGAAAAGCCCCCCGAGCACTGCTGTGCATGGGTTTTTGACCGGGGAAAAACTGGGAGGGGTTTGGGGGAAACAACCAATGGGGGTAGTTCAGGGGAGGGACTCAACAACAGGGGAACGAATCACAAGGTCTGAGGGGAGGGTGCACAACACAAGAACCAATCATCCACCGAATGCGCCAGAACTATCTGGAAACAGGGGCTGGGCCTGCGGGATGTTGCCGCCCTTGCTCCGCCCACTGGGCGGGGTCACACTGCTGTTTCACTGTCCTCCTCCCAGGAGTCGCCTGAGGGGGTGGGACTGGAGGCAGGGAGAGCCCTCCCATTTGGGCACCGCCCCTCCACAACCTTCCTACAAACTCTCTCCAGGTGCTTGTAGAGAGCAATGAGGTCTCCCCTGAGAACCCTTTTCTTCAGGCTAAACAGCCCCAGCTCCCTCAGGAATTCCTCATGCAATTTACTCTCCAGACCCCTCACCAGCTCCATTGCCCATCTCTGGACACCCTCCAGCTGTAAAGGTGCAACCCCTCTGCTTGCTGAGGCTCTGCAACAGCAGCTTCACTTACAAGGCGCAGACACTGTGAACCCATTTGCTTTTCCACCTGGGGAAACTCTGAGACTGAGAGCCAGCATCAACTTGCTTTGGGACATTCTGTAATAAAAGATATTTGAGTTTGGGGGTTGTTCCATTTCAGTATAAAATTCTGGCACCATTTCACACAGCCCTTTTCACCTCTCCCTCTAATGTTGTATCTCTTTGGTATTTCAATTCTGGATGCTAAACTGCTGAAAAATGCAATCATCTTCGGAAGTGCTGAAATTCTTTTTAGGTCCTTACATCTCTTTTGCTCTCTCTGGATGGTTTATTGGCTTGGTTCCATGTGTTCAGTCTTGCTTTTCACTCCTAAATACCTTCTCTCCTCAAACACTTTTTTCCCATGATATATTTACCAGCAGCTTTCTGTGATGGATGTAGGTATTGAGGGAATTAATGAGGCTGAAACCAGTAATTGTGCTGACAGTTTTTGTGACAGCAAATTTTATGGTCCAGATTTCATGGTCCAAACTTAAAATTAGAAATTCGACTTTATGTGAAAGTCACTTAGGTCACCTTGTTATTTCTGTGATGCTTCCCCTCTGTCATGTTTTCTGTCTCTCATCTACTTTGATGTGTATATTTTGGGGTAAGTCTGTCAAGGGCCGGCACAGAGACAGCCACGTTTAAAATGGGTAATGAGAGATCACCACAGCATTGAGGCTGAGCCCAGTCAACGGGACTCAGGAACATGAACATCCTAACACAGTGTTAGAAAAAGGAAAGGAGACCACAGCAAAGATAATCTTACTTCAGGGGGTCTCCATCTGACATAGATCTTGTTTCTGTATTGCATCCATGACAAGGAATTGCTTGTATTGACTGAAGTCTGATAAAAGACTTACATATCCTAGATGTCTTTGTAATACAAAAGTGCAATAACTGTTCTTCTGAATAAGTCATGGTTCTATTACCTTCACAAATTTTAGAAAGTTTATTTTAACTGTTATCCAAAGACTTGAAATTTCTGCAGCATTAAAATTAAACCAGTTACCTTTTTTTTAATTTAAAAAAAAAAGATTTATTTTTAGAAAACCAAACCAAATCCAAACCAAAACCCTGCCCCTGAAAATTTAGTTTCTTAGCCATGAGTAAGGTAAAATTAAAGGTATTCTTCTCCAAATGACCATTTATGTAAGTAAGATGGTTTTATCCAAACACTCTTCTTGTGAGTATTAAACAGCTTTTTACATATTATTCACTCTGACAGCTCAGGGCCGTTGGATTCTTCCTTACCTGATATGGACCTTGAGTAGACACAAGGCCATTATGACAGTTCACTTATCTGGAAGAGAGCACAGGGTAGGGTATCCTTTTTGCAGCAGCACATCACTACAGGAACACCTTTTGGTACCAGTCTGATTTTACATATTATTAAAACCAGTGGTTTGGGAAATTGGAGGGTGAAGTAAAGTTTTTACAGACTATGAATCCTTTCTGCTTCTCTGGGTAGGACTCATTGTACCTAAGTTTTCTTATCAAACAGTTCAGTGTCCAGTTCGCTTTTAGAATCTGTGAAGGGGAGAAACAGGAGATAACAATTAATTTCTTCTCTCTCAAACCCAATTTAGGATGGGATTAGTAATTTTTTATTATGTGCCTGTTGATATACAAGTATTAGGAAAAACAAAAGCAATATTTTAGACTAAATGTTGGGGTTTTTTTCAGCTACAAATTAAAACTGAGAAACTGACCAATACATACCATGCTTTTCACATATCATTTGGACATTCCTTCATTTTTTTGGCTTCTCTGATGAGAAAGATACTGTGATACAAAACGTGGCCTCCTCAGCAAGTGTAGCCAAAGACAGAAGCTGATTTGATTTCTAGAACCATATTTAGTGTATTTAAGGCATGAGTTTTCTCCAGTTTCCACAGCGATCAAAGGCCACGCTTTTGATATTAGCTCTGTATCTGCAAAAGCACCAAACTGAATTAAAAGTCAGTATCAGGTCATTGAGTGAAAACTCTTATGTTGGAAAAGTACCGATCTTCAAGAGCAAAATGTACTTCAGCTGTGAAAAAACTAAGTTATTTACCTTAATTTGAAAAATGTTATTGTTTTTACATTTTTTGGTGCTGTTTCCGAATGCAAGTACAATGGTAGGTGAGATTCAATTAAGGCATGATTTCATAGCTTTAAATAGAATAGGTCTTGTCTAGCTGTGAAATTATAATTTATTTGTTAAGTAGGCTTTGTGCTGTTGCACTGGGTGAAGTTAAGACATATTTGAATGTCTTTTATGTATCTGGTTTTTACACTTCTTTAGTAAATCCTGTTCATAGAATCCTTTTTCATTTTTTTTCTCTCTGATTAAGAGAAAATGCTAAACACTGAGCAGTGAATGACAAAAGAAAGTATTGTTTTATGCTAATGGGTATTTAAAGCAGCCCATGAGATAGAAACTATTAACAACTGAAAATGAAGACTCACAGAGATTATGCTAATGGAGATTTTCATTTTAAAAAGATGAATTTTGGTTTTTTCCTACTGAACTATTGTAATTACTGTAAAAGTGAAGCAATAAACAATCTAATGATTGATCCTATCTTGTATTACTTAATAGTCTTTTTATAACAAAAATATTACATGAATTTTCATCTGTAAGATGACTGATGTGATCATTATAAACCAAACTGAATACAATAGGTATGATCAATATGCTTGAAGTGCAAAAGCACCAGAGAACTGGAAGCTGCTTAATGTGAAGCCAACAGATCTTTGAAGGGAGAATCCAGGAACTGCGGAGTAAGAATATGAGACCCAGTAGAACGTTTAATGAAGAGTAGAATTGATAGACATATGGATAAATAGTGGGCGTGTGCCAAGGTATCCTTTGGAAAAAAATTCAACCCTTACATGCCTACTGGGGTACTTTGAAGAACCAATAAATGTGTGGACTTAATAATAATATATTTATTTGGACTTGTTAATATATTTATCTCAATTTCCAAGAGATATTCAATAAAAAGCCAGAGTAAGGCATAAAGTAATTTTCCCAAAATAAAGCTGCTGCAGTATAAAATGAGACTTCCTTTTCTGGTTGAATAATTTATTAATTGATAGGAAAAGGGAGATAGCAGGAGGCAGTCAGACTTACAGCATAGGTAGGTCAGTGGTGGAGTTCCCCAGTGTCTATCCTGGGAAAGGGATGTGAATAATGAGGCAAAAATTTGCTAACGACATTAAGTAATTTATGGTAAGGAAGACAGGGAAGCTGATGGCTTCTGGAAGATATTACAACACTGAATAATAGCAATAAAATGACAGATGACATTCAATGTAGACAAATTTTACATGATGTTCAAGCAGTAACATTCCAAACTTTACATAGAAAATGATTGGTTTTTATTGGACTGTTATCACTCAGGAACAAGACCTGGGGTTACAGTACATAATTCTGTCAAAATATTAACTTACTGATAACCTGTGTCAATAAAGCAAGTGGAATATTCAGGATTATAGGGAAAAAATAAGTTAAAGAACATAATTATACTACTGTACAAGTCCACAGTGTGTCCACATCTTCTGTAGGGTATGATATGCTCATTCCTTGCCAGTTCTATTAAAAAAAAAAAAAGTAGCTTTAGAACATAAAAAATGGGTGATGAAAGGTCTGGACCAGGTCTGGACCAGGTTCTGCATCCTACGTGGGGCTGGCCTTTTCAACCTGGAGACAGACAGTTCAGAAGTATATTACCAAGACCTATAAACCATAGGTGTCCTAAAGAGGATGGATAGGGATCAACTGTTTGTTGTCTTTTCTGGTACAAAACCAAACTAACTAACAGAAATGAACCTAAAGAAAACTAGCAAGTGGCAAATTGAAAAGAAATTGAAGAGAGCAGCTTTCATAAAGGAGGGAGAATCTTCCCAGGCTGCTGTTTACAAGGACAGCTGTCTGTTTCTGGAAGTCACTGAGTCATCTAGAAGGATCTATGATTCTATAAACTGCTGGAGGCAAGGGGAGTATTTTTGGGAAGTATTAGTATTTGCTGTATAATGCCACCTCCCAGATAGTCACTGTTGGTCACTGTCAGAGATAAAATAGTCAAATAACTGCATCACAGTTCTGACACAATATGCCTATTTTTAAATGTTTATTAACAGATCCAACCTCCTGCATGCTGTGGTTAAGTGTAAATCACAAAGAGGTCAATTTTTCCTCTGGAGACAATGCATTAGAGTGATTTAAAAACAGATGAAGTATCCAAGGAGCATACTTGAAAAAACCAAAGTCTTTTGTAAAAGCTTCAGAGATTATCAACCTATATGTACTTTTTGAGGGTGCTAAATCATTAAACTTTCTTTGCAGTATTTTCTTTTAATTCAGAAAAACAAAATCTGTTGCTTAACAAAGCAAAAGTAACAAAAATAATGAGACTTTTGCATAAATTAAAGAGCTTCCTATAATTTTCTGTGAAGTTAGTAAAGGTTGGTGTATTCAATTATTATGTGCCAGTTGTGCCTTTCCAGCTTTGGTGAGGACTCAATTCAGTCAACTGAGTTTAAGTACTTAGCTGTTGCAGTGCATTCTGGCAGTTTCCACAGCCAGCAATATCGTATTAGCCACTGCCATCTCCCCCTCCCCCCCTGTATTTGGTTCTTCCCACAGAGGGTTCTGGGTTCCCTGATCCCCCGCTGGCCCACGGTATTTGTCCCCTCCCACGCTATCCCCCATTGGTCTGTACCCTTTGCCCGCCAAGGTTCAAACCCTAAGTACCTGTATCATTGGTGGTTTCATGTTCCCACTCTGTAAAGGGTAACATACTCTGGTAACGGCCCCTCGGGGCTCTTCTCGTGACCCCCAAGTTGAGTAAAGTCCCTGCTGTGCCACGTGGGAGTCCCTCCGTCTCATCTGTTCCTCCTTCGGCGCGCCCTCGGCACTGGTGGGCGAGGCAGACCCTTGCCGGTGCTCCGCCAGCCCTCCGCGCGCCCCTGCGAGCCAGGCTCCATCCCCCTCCCGGGCGGGCCGATGTCCGGCGCTGGGTCTGGCTGGACAGACAGCGTCGCGGCACTCAGCACTACTTGGAAGTGGCTCATGATATCTGAGACATCCTCAAGGGTCTGGCAGATGCAACACAAAAGTCAAGCCAGAGATTTCTGGAGTAGGAACTTGAAATCAGACAAGACTAACACTTTGGCACAGCAAACGGTGCCAATGATTAACTGCAACGCAACTGTCTCTGTTGCACCTAAGTCATCCCTTCTGATGTGACTTAACCCAAAACATCATTGAAACAACATCATCTCCCTTTTTATTTGAATTAAGAAATTGGAAATGGACAATCATATTCTCTCCTTCTGTTAGGATGCCGCATTGGTCATATGTCCAAATATAAAAAGAAAAAAAGTTCAGGCTTAATGTTCATTTCTAACCAACTTTGTCACTCCTTTTTTGTTCCGTTTCTAAATAATATCTTTTTCTCTTTCTGTAATGGATAGAATGTGCAGAATCCATTTGCTGGGTGAAGTGGTTACAGTTCTGTATCAGTTCTTTAATGGAGCAAACTGGCATAAAAGTTAATTTTGTATTTATTAGTGGAGATATACTCCAGTAGAACAACAACTTCAAAGAATCAAACAATAATGAGAATTTTTCTTTAATTAAGCATTTCACTCAATGGAATACTAGGGAGAAGAATCTTAGGAAGCCATAGTTAAATTTAATGAGATTGATCATCTGAACTCCACGCAGGTGGCAGCAGCAAGATGTGCCACTGACAACAATTAAAAGTGTAAACATAGAACATACTCATTATTTTTCTGAAGTGAACCTAATTTTATTGTGTTCCCCCCCTTCCTCCATCTTTTTTGTCTACTTCCACCAATAAGGCATCTGTTGGGTTGCATGTTAAAATGATAACAACATAAAACTACTACAGGCCCAGTCATGGAGGTTACTCATTTTCCCAGACAAGGATGAACTTCATGGTAACTGTTTCAGAGAGAAAATCTCGAGAGGAACCAGTTGCTGGGTATTTTACTCTTCTGTCTCACACACATTGTGTGCTTTAACTGATCCAGTGGCAATAGCATGGAAACCTATCACTGCATTACCAATCCAAGGGAAATTCACTTCCTTTTTCAAAAAATTGTGACTGGCCACAGAATAGGACTGCTAGCCATTCCAGAAAGCACACCAGTTTTTCTGCCAGCACAGCATCTGCAGGTGCAGGGCATCAGTATCTTACCACTGAGAAATAACGTGAACATTAGCACCAGGGTTTACACTGGTATCTGCAAAGTGACTTTTTGAAACCCCACCCTCACACCAACCCCACTGAGATGACTCACGAAGGACTGCTCTGGAGGAGCCGTGTGGGTGGGAAGGGGAAAAATCCTTGGTTCTTATGTCTGAGCTCACTTCTCTTTGTAACAGTTGGATGTCAAAATTCACAAACCATCTCCCTTTGCTGTCAAGGACTGTGCAAGGGCAAAATAATAGCATACATAGTGGGGCATTTAAATGTGACCTGGAGAGCATACTTTGGAGCAGGCTGAGGTTAGATAAAGTACTGTATTATCCTCCAATAACTTCCATGTGCATTAGAGCACAATGATAGTAATGCACAAACTGTCCTATTTTCTTAATCCTCTTTCTTGGGGAGCTGTGGCGTGGGTGGAAATCAAGATTAAAAGATAGGAGCGTAGATAACTGTGCATAGCTAAGCCTTGAAAATATTAATTTTTGTCTTTGAACTGTGCTAGTCATGGTGGGGAGTAAATTAATGCAGGATTAGAAACACTGTTTTATACAAGATGTGATATAGGGCCAAACTGAAGAGCCTTATTCCCTGTTAATTAAACCACACAGTTCACATTGTTCAAAAATACTGATTTAAGGAGGAGAACTGCAAATTAGAAAATGTTTTGGTCTGGTTATGTTTAATTTTAATTACCTGAAAACAAACTAATTTGACTAGTGTTTCACAACACAGAACTTTTAAAGGGAGAGTTGAAGGTTATGCATCATCTGTGGGTTATATTTTAATTAAAACTGCATTAAAAAAAACCCTAAATAAATACTCTAGCCTTTAACATAAGACATTTAAAACATTTTATTATAAGCTATTCATAAAAAATGTTTTTACTTGGCATAAAATTAATGGTTAAATATTTCTTAACTCCACCACTACACATTTCAACAAACAGAACTGACCATTTCATATCGTTTTAATCTGAATTCTACAAAATACTCCTATGCAATGAAGAACAGCTCACCTATCATCAGCATTCTAGAGGGGTCATCCTGTGCTAAGCTGTGTCTCTAATACAACTCAGCCTTCAGAGGTAAAAATCTCACTTCAGCAATGAAAGGGGGAAGCCTAAGTGATTAATTCAAGATTTGAGTATCAGCAACAAAATCCCAAAAAAACCCAAAAAATGTGAATCCCACCTTTTGGATTATTGATACCTTTGTTCAGGCAGGTAACTTTCTACATTATATTTGCTTGCTAAAGAACCAAAGTAGGAGTCATTCATGTCATGTTAGATTATCTCCAGAATTCGGTGGATTTGGGCCTTCTTGGGAGTGACAATGTAGATGTTTCTGTTGTCAAAGTCTAAGCTCCTGCTTCTACATCATACTGGAATATCAGCATCTCCTGAGTATTAAATATATGCTACGAAAAATAGAAAACATAAAATTGGAGGTAAGGCATTAGACAAGTGGTTGAGAATAATGCCTTAGTATCTTTACTATCTAGGTGAGAAAAGATTAAGATAAGCATTTTATTCTAATTTGTATCTTACATTTATTTACAGCCAATTTCCCTCTAATTGTATTTGTTTCCACTAAGTGTATCTGTTACTCTCCTTTCCTTCAACAATGGTACCTAAAATCATTAATTATTCCCCATTACTTGTGCTCCTCAGGTTGATTTTTCTGCTGTGGAGAAAAGGAATTTTCCGGTACTAAGGTTTTCTTTACTTAAGATTTTAAAAATGTCTGTAGAAACAGACTGGCCCACTTGCCTCTGGAAGGATCACTCTCCACGGATTGCAACCCAATGATTAAGAACTAATTCTAGGAAGAAAGAGGTCTTTAAGATATGTCTGAGAGAGAGAGATAGCAGAAGAAAGGCAGTGTGTTAGTCTGGTCAATCTCCCACAGAGATGTCAGACAGGAAAGGTTGTGGACTTCAGGAGGTACCCAGCTGGTAGCTCAGTGGAATGAAGGGAAGAAGGGGAATATGAAGTGCTGAGTTACCTGAGAGTGCTTAAAAAGAAACTGCTTACAAATACTGGAAATTTTTCTAGACTGCTATTTCTGCATGTAAATTGAACATTTTCAGGCTCAAGGAGGGGGAAGAAATAATATTTTTGACTCTTTGAAGTCACAACATTATGATTACTTCATCAAGTGCTTGCCCTCTGTAATGCCATAAACTGTGCTTAATATGACAGTTTTCAGATACTCATAATTGTTCCCTGAGCAGGGAGGTCCCTGAATCTTTCTGTAGAGAATTTAATTTTTTCATTACAATTCTTTGAGAAGCCATGTGATTGAGACCAGGGAACAGATCCCACAAAAAATATAGCTAAGTCTTCATCTGAAGACAAAGCTTGCTTACCACAGAATTTTCCAGATAATTTTGTTTTTCAAGGAATCACTTTTAGTTAAACACAACACTACACACAATTCTTTTCAAAATGAGCACTAAATTAAACTTTTTTTTTTTTTTTTAACTTTTAATACGTAGGGCGAGCTGCACAGGCAATTATTAACGNCTAAATTAAACTTTTTTTTTTTTAATCTTGTTAATACATAGGGCAAGCTGCACAGGCGATTATTAACTTTCACTAAGTGATGTCAAGTCTTCTTCAAAAAAAACCTTAGAAAGTTTGAGGTATGACTAAAGATTTGATCAAGCCCTGATAGTTACCTCAGGAGGTGAAGTCTTCAAACATTTCTCACAGTCTTTTAAAGCAGAATCTCTTGATCAAGTCAGTCAGTGCAGCCTGGGAGCTGGAAAACCTGTGTCTCTTGACAATAGACCAGGAGTGGAAAGGTGAAAATAGAGTAGGAGCTTTGGAAGATGAGAAGAGCTTCAGGGACACTGCAATAGAAAAAGGAGCAGATTTAGCACTTTAGCCTCATCTCAGCTCAAGCTGTAACTATTCCTCTGCTAATAGGAGCAACACAGCTGCTTTGAGGAACATCAGGAATATATGAGGAACTGGCATTTCCTTCTGCTTCTGAATTTCTGTTTCCCAGAGGTTTTCAGATAACCCTCTAAAGCTTCCATGATGCCCCCCAGAAAATATTCCTATCTTGTTTTTCATATTTGAATCAGTGGAAAGTGTCATAGTGAGAGCCTTTAGAACTTGTGACAGATGGGGAGTATAGGGTCTGTCTATATTTGTGTGTATTGGGGGAGGTGGGGCACTGCGGTTTGCAGTTTCTTGTGTTGGTGTGGCATGTCACAGCCTGCCCGGAGAGCGCTGTGGGGGTCTCTGAGGGACAGCAGCCGCGCTGATCCCGTGGCCTCTTCCAGGCTGCCCCCCACTTGCTCTGGCCAGCTGTGGCCCCACAACAGAGATGGTGGTAAAGGAGGTGAGGAGGCTCTTCACATGGGGCTGGAGAAGGTCTTTATTCCATGGCCCCCAGGAGCCTGGCACTGGCCCATGTGCTGGCCCCCAGAGGTCGAGAGCCAGCACGTGGCATGGCCAGGCCAGGCAGAGAGGGGCTGGTGCCCCAATGCAGAGAGAGCTGCCCCCAGTGCCAAGAGTGCTACCCCAATGCAGAGAGAGCCGCCCCCAATGCAGAGAGAGCCGCCCCAATGAGAGCTACCCCCAAAGCAGAGAGAGCTGCCCCCAAAGCAGAGAGAGCTGCCCCCAGTGCCAAGAGCGCTACCCCAATGCAGAGAGAGAGTCACATGGCCTCGACCCTTGGTTTATCTGGGGATGAGGGGGGCGGAGAGAGCACATGGACTACATGGGTGGAGTTGGGGTACCAGGAGACCAATAGGGAGAACCCGAGGGAGTGGTCAGGATTAAGGCCGGGGAGAGCCATGTGGACAGGGCAGGCAATTTAGTAAGAACAGGAAATATGACACCACAGGGGGGGGCTCATTCTTTACTAAAATATTGTAGATCAACTTTTATAAATTCATGAACATGTGTATGCTCTGATTTCAATACAATGATTTGTTTTTTAATTTGACCATAACCATGAGTAAATATTGAAAATGGTCTATACTCAGTCAAAATAAGAACAGATTGGCACAACCTAGGATGAATGTGCCATTATGAGCGAATGTTAGTCTTGCAAAAAATTGAATTTTCTATGTAAATAAGCTGTGAATTTCTCAAGGGAGCTCTGTTTGGATACTCCAGCACTGGCCCTAGCAATGTTAGGATTACCTCCAGAGTATCAAGATATCTCTGTGGTCATGCCTTCTCCAAAATTCCAGAGTAGTTTATGTTCAAGATGAGTGGTTCCATACAATCTGGTTGTTGGGGAAGCTGGTGGCTGTGATAACTCCTTCATTCATGGGAATTGTTGAAATACAACCGGTTGGTGACAGTCAAAATGGCACCAGGGACACCCTCAGTGACTTATCAGTGTAGATGACTGCCTGCTACTGCCCTGGCACTCCTTAATACACAGGTATAGGCACTGCTTTAGAGAACTGTGGTCCTAACACCATGTACCGAGTGGTTTCTCAGGTGTCCTGCCTTCTCGGAGCTCTGAACTGGACTGTGACTATGGGTGGTTCCTTAGAGTCACCAGTACCTGAGGAGAGGTACTGTGCTCCTGTGTGAAATTTGCACAAAAATTATGTCTTAATGTATATATTTAATAGCTGCCCAAGTTAGGCCTAAGCTCACAAAACTCCCTGCAAAATCCACACAGAAAAAAGTACCTCGGCTGGTTGGTTTGGGGCATGCAAACTAAGCCATACTCTGTATTGCCATCTAGAGGAGCCATTTTTTAAGGGGGGAAAAAATCTCATCAGGGATTCTTCTATCTCACCAAATTGTGTGAAAGTGACTGGCTTCTGCTGGCAACTCTGCAATCTTGACATCACGATTGAGTTTGTCACCCTCACTCATGGTAAAAAAACATTTTGGTTCTTGGACGGGTCTCTGAGTCACTCAGAATCAGATTCACATCTTCTCTATTTGTAAGACAATCTATCTTACCAGGATGGTGACAGCTACTTTGGAGTCTCTGAAGTGCACAGACGCCAAGGTCTCCATCATGGCAGTGCTATGATTTGGGGCATCTGCCTGCAGACAGCTTAGGAACTGCCATTCATGTCAATGAACCATCTGTATTCCTGTTTGTTCCTATGCCTTGTACTCTTTATGTGGAAAAGCAGAAGAAAAGTACTTACAGCACTGTCTTAAAATTCTCTCTTTTAAAAGGCTATTATTAAGTGAAGGTGGAGTCTGGTCTCAGAAAAGCCACATTTCTTATTAAAGCTGTAGTACTTCCACAACTAATAAATAAAACCTAAAATAATAAATAAAATAAATATTAAAAGTGAGACTTATACTTGGACTCTCCATTGCTCAATGCAGTTTGCTCTTACCTGCTGTACGGAAAAATGTTTTTACAAAAAGTGTCAGACAGCATATGTTACCTAAAGTTAGGTGTCAAATCAAACTTTGGCATATAATGTGATTGTACATATAGCAGGGAAGTATATATGAATGACACAGGTGCCTGCCACTGTTGGGTAAGAGCCATGGTTGTAAATAGTGGCTGTTCGAGAGCAACATTATGTTTGTCTTAGAGACCCAGGGCCATGGATATGCAGGCAGATTGATAAAATAATTCAACTCTACTAGCCATTCCCTCAGCCTCAACTTCCTCATGTTTACCAGCAACTTCTGACAATGTAAAAGAGATTATAATCCCACTGGTCAGTCCCCCTTTTCAGATCGTCAAACACATTTGAGACACGTATTCACCTGCCTTTCAGAGAGTTTCTGGATAATTAAGTGGCCTTTCTTCCTCTAAATCTTCAGAGAATTTCCTGAAGAAATCCAGGTGGGAGGCTGACTGTGACCTGGAGCCCTTGGAAAACCACCAGAAAGCATTGACTCTAAAATATTCCTTTCATTGACTTCCACTGGGAGCAGGGGAATCTCCAGTAAAGAGATGACAATGCACAGTCACTAAAAGAAAAGGTGTTAGTGTTGAAGTGCCAGTAACACTGGAAGGGGACACAGGACATGGGTTCAGAAGGGACCTCTGGGAGACCTGGAGAAGCTGAGCAGCATCAGAAGCAGGAGCACAAAGGCAGAACCAAGAAGAAAATATAACATTTTAAAAAAAGGGTGTGAAGAAGGAGCTTGAGGAGGTGTTTCTTCATTGTGAATCTCCCTCATCAGAACTAGCAGGCAAAGATATGGCAATGATAGCAACTTCGATTGCAAAACCAAAATGATTTCGACAGCAACATCAGAATTATTTCAAATGCAACAGGTAAACTGCTCATTCAATTTAGCTACCCAAGTAGAGAGACACCAAATAACTAATACCTCATGGCAATATTCAAAAGCACAGTAACTTTGAAATGACAAATGGATAATGCAAGGAACAAGGCCAAAGCAGAAAGAGGTTTGCCAATATCAAAGTTGCCAATCATTGATTATAGGAATGCTTGGAATAAGGAGCAAAGAAGACAAAAGAAAACAGGTAAATGACATTCAGAGTGAGAGCTATTTTCTTGCCCTCATAGTGTAGTTGTATACTACTATTTCACATAAAATATGTGTTGAAAGCAATCTATAGAATATTTTAAAAGAAAAAAGGTGTCAGAAGCAGTGGACTCTTGCATTGTTCAAAGAACAAAACTAGCTTCAAAAGGAAAGCGGTAAGCCTTCAAAAAATTAAAAAGACAGACAGTGATATAAAAAGTGCACAAGAATGAGAAGGAAGGAAAGAAAGAGTGATCTTTATGACTGGAAGTTTCTTCCAAATCCAGGCATAATTCATGGAAAGGGAAAAGAAGTTCCTGAGAGAAATGTACGTCCATATATGAGATATAACAAGTTGTAGTTGAAAGGAACATCAATGCCAAATTTAAATCCCTTGGGAAAAAAAGATGAGAAAAAAAGGATAGAAAGGTATTTTATTCATTATAATGGATAGGATTTTACACATAAAACCCTTCAAAGCAGTTCAAATATTTAAGCAGCTGTAATGAAAAACTTTTATGTTATCTGAGAATGAAAGCACATCTCTGGAATCACATATCTTTGAGTCTCTGATGTGCTGGTTTTGGCTGGGGTGAAGTTAATTTTCCTCATAGTAGTTAGTATGAGGCTGTGCTGGAAAGAGTGTTGATAGAACAGGGATGTTTTAGTTACTTCTGAGGCAGGGCTTACACCCAAGGGCTTTTCTGATCCTTACCCCACCCCACCAGCAAGGAGGCTGGAGGTGCACAAGGAGCTGGGAGGGGACACAGCCAGGAGAGCTGACCCCAGCTGGCCCCAGGGATATTGCATACTGGCATCATGCTCAGCCAGTGATAGGTGGGGGAAGATTGGTACCAGGTGCTGTTGCTCAGGGACTGGCTGGGCTTTGGTTGGTTGGTCACGACCAGTTGTTTTCATTTGCATCACTCGTCTTTCACGTGATTTATGTCTTTGTTGTTTTCCTTCTCATTACAATTTATTATTAAAAATTTTGTATTATTATTATTAAGAAAAATATTTAAATTAGTAAACTGTTCTTCTCCCAACCCACAGTTTTCTCACTTTTACTCTTGAATTTGTCTTCCCCTCATCTTGCTGCAGAGAGGAGTGAGTGAGAAGCTGTGTGGTGCTTAGTTGGCAGTGGAGGTTAAGCCATGATATCTGGCCAGAATAAAACTGAGATTTTCCATTCTAACCCTCTGCATAACAGGCTTTCAAACCTTTCCCATTATCCATTCCCACTCCTTTACTATTCTGTTCTTCCTTCACTGAGAAGGTAACTAACTGAGTGTTTGAGCAGTTTAAACTAAGTTCTGCATTCCCATAGAAATCATGTCAGTTAGAACAAGGATTTTAGGAAAAATAGGGCAATGTTTGCAAAGTATTTTTTAAATATAAGTCTCTTGTAGTTGAATTTGTATCCAGGAGTCTCTATTGTTTTCTGTCATTAAGTTCTGAGACCAAATTGCTTCCTGCTTCTAGGTCTTAGGTTTCAATTTTAAGCTTCTGAAAATAGCCTAACTATTGCATGTATTTTCCCTGCCTTATCAATATTTAAAACCACCCAGGAGGATACTGGGTAGGATTCTACATCATCCAGCAGCTCTCTGAAATGTAGGTGGATATGAAAAAATGTCTCAAGGGTGTTTATGTAGGTAAAAAATAAATAGTGTTACTAATTCCCTGACCAGATGGAATTGTGAAGTCATTATAGTCCTCTTTCATCATCTTCCATTGAAAAGAATTAGGAAATAAATAAAATTGAAGTGTTAAGAAGCAAAGGAATTTAATTCTCCTGTGGAACATTTCCGTGAGCCAGAGCTGGATTAAAGCATAGATTTTGGCCCAGAACTATAAACTTGAGGCATAAATGCCTTAGGCTTGTGACAAGATAATATTTACAGCTCCCATTAAAGAAAACGGAAAGCTCTCATGCTCTCTGTTTTAGAGGAAAGCTTGAGAATAGAGACTGGTTGTAAACCATGCAGTGAAGTCTGTACAATTTCACAGAGTCCATTTCTCCAGGACAGGAGAGAAAGCTGCAAAGGGAGAAATACCTTTGTCCCAGAGGCATTGCCAGGGCCTGTTGGACCACCACCATTCGGAGAGCAGTGGTTTGGGATGGGACAAACCACTGCTCCACTAGAACGGGAACCTTGGGGAAGCCAAGGAGCAGTGAGATTTCCAGCAATCAGCCCTGTTGTGAGCAGCCATGCCTGCTTTAATGTCCCTTCCTGTACCTTTTCCAGAAGGAAAAAACAAGCTGCATCTGTGGGTGCGTGCGGCTCTGTTTCACCAGAATCCTGATGTTGAAACTGCTCAAACCGAGGGCTTCCCATTCTGGCATGTGAGACTGGTTCACTTTCCTCTGAGCAGGGCATGTGCTGAGAGCTTGTTGCATGTCTCAGGGTGTGGATGACGTCTTTGGGATGCAATCAGGACCTCAGGAGGCAGCTAAGGTCTGCAATGAAACTTTTCTTGACACAAGTGAGAAACAATGCCCCCAGTTGAATTCCAGAGATTATTGCTCAGTGCTGTCAGTAGTTTCAAGGGTGGGTTAATGCACATAGAGCACAGTGGTTTTGGACAGTCATTGCAACTATATCCTTAGGGAACAGTTCTCTAAAAAGTGCCATATAGGAGATCCAGTGCCATGTAAAGGAGGAGGAATGGAAAGACTGTATCAGGTCTTTGGTTTTCTTTTCTCTGTGTTGAATCCTAAATATGATGCTAGCATGATGAAAAATCAGAATCCAGGAGTTAAAAAAATGATAAAGTTCTCTCAAAAAAATAATAAATAAGAAGATCATTTCCTCCAACACAATGAAAATATTAATTATGGCAGCCTATTAAATTTTTGTCTCGAGCCACACTGAAATCAGTCCTTTAAAAATAAAATCTTCTTTTGATCGTAATTTAAAATTACCAGATTGCTACCAGTCTACTCAGAGGTATAGTAAGGACCAGAAACATTGTAATAGAATAAGTGTGTTGTATGCTTAAATTCAGGTAATTAGGAAATTTCCAAAAGCACTTCTCAATCCACAAGGCATCACATCAATATAAAATATTAAATCTTTGAGAACGGAAGATATATCACCAAATTTCATAGTGTTTAATAGAACAAAGAAAAGGTTTTTAGTAAAAATGTTTGGGGAGCCAAACCATCTTTTCTAAACCCACAATTGCATACAAAAGTAAGAACAGAGCTCATATTTCAAAAGACTAGTTAAAATGGGCAGGCATTTACCTGGCCTCAGAGTGGAAACCTGAAATGAGGCTAATACACAGCAGCAGCAGAAACCCATAGGAGCACCCGAATATAAAAAAGAATTTAGGGAATAATGCAGGAAATACCCTGTATGTTTCAGTTGCAAATACTATTTTTTCAATTTTTTAATACTAAAGCCTAACTAAAAAGTATGTTATAAGAAGAAAGTAAAGAGTACTTCTAAGGAAATAATTTTACCTTAATTATATTTATGCAAATAGAAATAACAAAACCAGCCATCCTTCTTTGTGCGGTTGACACCCGGAGGAGAGGCAAACCCAGGCATCAGAAACAGCACAATGTTAAAAACATCAGTTATGAACCCAGTACAAAGAACAGCTCAGCTCTGTGTCAGAGAAAAGAGCCATATGGCAATCAAGAAACGTTACATTAGTATATAGCATGACCAATTATAAAATTACTTTGGTAATGCAAAATCAGAGTAGAATACCAAAGAAATGATGAAGGCTAAAATTTCTGCTGATTCTATTGACTAAAACTCGTGTGTACATCAGCTTACCATCACTAAATCTGAGACAGGCTATTCAGGAAGAAATATAAAAATTACAGAAAATGGAAAAATGTTGAGCTCAAACAGTGCATTGTGAAATTTTTCAACAGAGTTGTTAACTGGCTACCAGAAAAGTTCTACCTGCCTTACAGGGTTCCTGTATGATGCTGTTCACTTAATGCAGTATTAGCTTGCAAGAATGGTCCAATGTAAATTAATGGAAACAAACAATCCCTTTTAACACCATTAATGAGTTCACAAGCTGGATAAAAGGAAGTGTATCTGCTGAAGGGTAAAGAAGCTGTATATTTGTCTAGAAAGAACTAAAATTAGACCAGTGCCAAAGTCTCACACTAAAGAAGTGTCACGCAAGGCAAAACTGGGATGTTTGGAACCAGAGACAGACACTGGCAAGAACTGGTCATTGGAAGTTGTTTCATTAGGAGGGCAATTGCCCCACCACATCGTGGATAGCACTGGTAGATATATATATATGTATATAACTGAGCAGGTCATATGGAATCAAATCTGTGGTAAAAAGATCATTTGTGTTTCCTGCACAGAGCCGAAGATGACAACACTGGTGCCTGGAATTGGAAACAGTAGAGACAACATGTGGCACATGACCTCCACTCTCTTTTCCACTCTACTAGGATTGGCAGGGTAGAAAAGCTAAAATTCTATCTCACCAGATTGCTTTGTCAGCAGCTGTAGAATGATACTGGGGATCCTCACTGCTTCCCGAGAGCTATATCCTGACTCTGGACAAGGACTAGGCAGTGAAGCAGATAAAAAAAAAAAGATAAAATATATTCACACTTTCCTATCATCTTCTTTTCAGGCTGCATACGCTGTCTGAGTGGTTTAGGTGACACCTGAGCAAGGAGGAAATGTGGATATTTTACTTTCACACAACCTGGTGTGTAGCAAGGACCTGGAAAGAAGCAATGCCAGCTGTAGCTGCTTCTGTACATGGGCAAGTGGCCCTGCATGGTGATGGAGTGGGGCTTGGAAATATGCAAGGTTCTCCTCAGAGCCACGAGAAAGACAAAGACAATTCACTTCTGTACAAACTCTAGCTTCTCTGGTAGCTTTCATGACTTTCTCCAGGTTTCATAAAAGCTGTAAAAAGCAGGGAAATCAGAAGGAAGATATAATATCCAGCCACTGTGCACCCACAGATCACAGAACAAAGCTGAAGCAAATATTGTGACTAGTTACTTCTTTCACTGCTTCAGTGTTGCCAACTCTTACTCTGGTTTCTGCAAAGTAAGTAATTTGTCTGACAGTGTCAGAACAGCCATCACAGGCAGAGCAGGGGGGATTTTCCACCAGGCCTGCTATCCCAGCCTGTTCTGTTTCAGACAGCAAACTGCAGTTTACTGGCAGTCAGACTGCACAATTTACTCAGCAATGAGAATTCACTCACAGCACATCACACCTCCCCACAGCCAGTCAAATATCAACATTGAATTAGCAGCTGAAATAAATAAGACTCTGTAAAAGAAAACTGTAAGCATCAGAGAAAATCCATGACAGGCTATACCTGCCTGCAGAAACATTACTGCAAAAGATATTAATGAACAGCTTTGTGCAATTCTGATGGCAAGATGCTGTCATATCTTGCTGCACGTAATACCATCAGTAGCAGACATGGCAATGGAAGAAGTGCAAGACTAGGAAATCACACACAGGGAAAAGTTGAAGAACTTTCAGATGTACACTGTAGAGGATCTCAAGAACTATTGTCCCAGAAGAAAATGCAGCTCTCTAGAGAATTTTCCAGCAAGGCTGTGAATGGGCACTTAATTCACTTGAGTCCTCACTAGTATAAACACCACTAGAAGACAGATGTAGAAATGGTCAAATATGCATCTCAACAAAATTCAGATACAAGATACGTGCAAGCCCATGAGGGGCTGATAATGGACATGAGAAGGCACTTAAAATATTAAAATTTTAAAAGGACAAAAGCAAGTTTCCTCAGAATCAGAAAGGCTCTCCTTGACACCAACATCAAACTGCCTCCACTATAGAGAAAAGTGGAGGAAAGACTTTGGGCAGCACTGAGATGTGAAATGACAGCCTTTCTGCGAATATCCTTGGCTTCCCGGAAAGTTAAAAATTGACATAATAAAAATAAGAGTTGGCACTAATAGTTGGTAAGTACACACACCCCACAAGCTTTATTATCTGAAGTGTACCTAAGGAGCAATGCAATGGGATACAAGGTCTCCACAACTGGAAGACAAATTGCAGAGAAGGATGTAGAGGAGTAATCAGTGTATTACAACTATTTTGAGAGCAAAGGTTGAATGCTGCACTGTCTTGGCAGTGGTTTCCACTCTCTCTCAGGCTGAATACCAAGAAGATGGAATGTAAAATATTTCAATTAGTGGCAGCTACCAGTAAAATTACTAAATGTTTGGGGAAAAAACACCAGTGTTTTTACAATGATTGGGCTCTAAAGGCTGATGGATTCTTGTATTATTTGAGGTACATAGGCTCTTTTTACATTTGTCTCTTTTAACCTGAGATTATGAAGAATATGCATCACACAGAGGTTGGCATTCCAGCTTCCTAGTGAGGCCAGTGGTATGCTTGCCACCAGGCTTCCCTGACTGGGGCCATGTCAAACAACTCTGGGACTGATAGAGAGGCAACCAGAAGTGACAGGGCAAGTGACAGCTATGACAAGTGATTTTAGATTACACTGCATTGTACTTGGCTGTGGGAAAATGACCTAAACCTTACTGTTGATTCTGAATACCCCTTAGCAGCACGTGCTTCTCCACAGTATGTTGTTATATTGTCAAAATGGTTAGCAGAGAGTGGAGTTTCTTTCAATGCATGACCGAGTTGCTCCATGTTTCTACTGTGCCCAAGGAATAGAGTTGAGAGACAATGGTCACCATGCAGAGCACAAATACCAGCCTGCTCTCTTCCTTCTGTTCATGTAATGTTTAACTCTTTCTCAATATGTTGCTGACTTTTCCTCTGAAGTCAAGATCAAAAAAATCCTTCTTTTATGTTCTCTGTGAATGATCTCAGGCAGAAAAATTGCACATCAACAAGCAATAAAAAAGGAAAACTTATCAGGAAGGAGCACAGATGTAAAGAAAGATAAGTAAAAATTCTAACAAAAGCCAAAAGGACCATTTTAAGATTTTCCTCTTTTTCCCTGTTTTTGGACCAAACCCAAGCTTACGTAAGACTGTGGGGGTGTTTGTTTATGTGTGGAGGTGTATTTAACTTTGTGCTAAGCTGTTTTCAAAGAAATCACCTAAATTTGTTATCTGGAACCTTTGATTTGATGGCCTTCATATCTACTTGCCTTTTCTCATGCAGTCTTTCCACAGGGATGTTTTCACTGGCATCACTAAGCTTTGATTTAGGCTATTAAATCATATTTTGCTCTCCAATCTATCTACTGACATTTTATTCTTTCTATGGAGCTAAAGCCTCTATTATTTTCAAATACATCTGAAAGCATTTTGTGCCTGAAGGTGTTTGACTGTTACACAAGAGAATGAAGGGGAAAAAATGAAGATGCTCTTATGGACATAACCATTTGATCTGTTACAAAAATGTAACTTAAAGCAAGTGCCAAGAACTTTCTTTAGTGTGTCATCCAGACCACTGGTTAAACTTCCAGCCAACATAGGGTTTCACCAGTTCAGACCTAAGGGGAATACAGGACTGGCTTCAGGTCTGCTTTAAGTATGAGGCTGAAAATCTGAGAAACAGAGTTAAAAAGGAGGTACTGTGGTGGGACCTAGCTGGACAGAGAAGGACGGGCAGGAGGTGGCAGGAAGATGGGGTAGATCTGAGGTGGGGAGGTGATAGCAGCAAAGCAATTCAAATGTTTCCTTCTCAACACCAGCAAGCAGGTCTGCATCAGTATGTTCTGGTCAGGAGCTGTTACGAACCACCAAACCATATGTAACAGTAACAAAAAATTCTAAACCACTAATTCTTTAAGGTCTATAACAGGGTTTTTACTAATATTCTGGTTTTGACAACAAAATCCTATCTTTAGTTGACATAGGTACTGTGAGCTGACCCACTGCAGTCAGACTGGAAAGCTCTAATGAAGATTTCCTGATGCAGCCTAGGAGATCTTACATTCAAATCCATGCAGAAAACCTTCTAGTTAGATTGGCCACATAATTTTAAAAAACAAGTCCCTAATTAGCTGCCTAGGCTTTCCTGACCTCTCCTTACCACGGAAATTTAAACCTTGAAACCACTGTTTGAGATGTGCTCCTTACTGTCTTGCTAAACCCCAGAATGCTCTTCTGGTTGTCAGCACTCACTGGAAGAAACTCTCCAAGGACACCAAATTTCCATTTCCCAAAATCCCTTGTGCAATTTCAGTGTATACTCTTTGGACGGGCACAGGAGCTGGATAACTCCCAGACCCTAAGCATCACACCGGGGGGTATCAAGTACCATATTATAGCCAACTACAGTCACCCTGAAAATCATTCTTAACTCGAGCCAGAGGAAAATGAAAGAAGGTACATTTACTAAACCAAACCAGACACATCTGCAGAGCTGTAGAAAAGAGAAAAGAAAAAATACATCCACCTGCCTATGCACAACCTCTAATATTTTCTGTCACCCTGCATATATCTCGGCTGATACACTGAGAGACTCTTTTCCTCTTTGCTGCTGAAAATTTCAGCTCTCACCAATAACTGAAGTCTAAGTTCACCTGCATAAACATCCAAATGTTTAGGGCACACCTGTTTTATAGTTGGGATCCACCTACTGGGATCATTTATGCTCCCTACATCCATTGTCTCTGATCCAAACAGAAAGAGGACTTCCCATTCTTATAGACCTGCTTGAAGATGCTGATATCTGTGTGTCTGGCACAGTTTTACCTGCGTTGTTAGAGGGTTAAAAGCAATCCTTGTTCTAGTGTAAACTTCTAAAAAGTCTTTAATATGCAGTAAAACATGGTGCCCTTTTCTAGTGAGTGGGCAAATTTCACACCTCAGACTGATGTCTTTTCAGAGTCAGCTTTAGTATTTCACATACAGCATCCTGACCAGTGGATTTTATGGAGACAGACACACGAGCTAGATGCAGATCATTACTGGTATGTGCTTCAGTCCAGGTATTAAGGTCACCAAGGACTTTGGGTGTCTAAGGTTCTGGCCATCTTGAAATACAACATGACAGCCTGCTAGAGCAAATGAAAGAGTGCGCTGAGGACTGCTGAGGGGGCACCAGTAGTCTTTGCTGAACTGGTGCTCCTCATGAAGCTGCACTTGGAACTGTAAATATACTGGGGCTGCAGACAGAAGTACTAAATTATTTCTAAGAGCAGCTGGGACTGAACAGGTTTTGCCACAGGCCTGTAGTTAGAGCCCAGCCTGTTGCCTCATCACGGTGGTCACATTTGCCTTCTCGGCAGCATCTGTTCAGAGTGACGTTTACCCAGGCTGCATGTACTAATAATATATTATTTAACAAACACTTGAAGGGGTGTGATGGTGTCAGGAACATTTTGGATAACAACTCTTATCCTCCCACTCTTCTGTCACTTAATTTGTTTCCCGCAAGGGTATTTCTCAGCTCTGAATTCGATCCCTGATATCTATGAAATGAAAGAAAAAGTTTGAAAACAGGACACGCTTTTTTTTCCCATTGCTTTGAATTTAGGGTTAACAAAACAGTTCATATTAAGAAAATAAATCTCTCCAAACCCAAACAGCTTTGTTTTCTCTTTGAAGTCATACTAATTTTAGTGAAATCTCAAACCAATTATGTTAATTTCTTTTTAATAAATTCATAGGAAGTCAACACAAAGAGCTGTTGGTTTTAGTCCTGTGAGCCTCTGCACTACACATTGTCACACACCAGCAGAATTAACCTTGTTCAATAAAACACCTTTGCCATCCTCCTCTTTTGTTATGTGGTCAGCTGTCCTCAGAAATAATGATCTCCCATGGTTGACTAGTGAAAAAGAAGTTTGATGCTTAACATATGTATGACTAAAGCTGGAAAATTGTTCTGTAAAATGTGGAACTGTATTTTGAAAGTAACTACATCCTCAACACCTGTAAATTTTTTAAATATTCATAAATGTTTCTTGTCCACCTATGGTGTCACCCTCTATCCTTCCTTTTGCCAGGCAGAATTCCTGAAAGAAGACATCACCACCACTGAGAGCTTAGATATCTAATGCAGATTTCTAGGGAAGAACAGGAAAAAATACAGGTCTCTCTTTGGGAAGTTGGGAAGCTTGTTAGAAGGGAATGACTTGAAACCTCCAGAAAACACTGGATGGACAAGATGGAAAGGGTAGATAAGGATAAGAAAGGTGGGAAATTAGGAGGAATTATGACTACGCTGTAAGTTTGTAGAAGCAGAGAGGATTGCTTAAAGCCCCAGAAAGAGATGATAAAAAGCCATCATGATAAAAGAAGGAACTCCAGGGAAAGGTGGGGATCAAGGGTCATAAAATCCTGCTGCTTCTACATTGGAAAGCAGGGGGTTTTTGAGGAGAAAAGTAGTGGGTCCATAGGTAAGTCACCTTTTGCACACTACATTTCATTTTGATCCTGGATGAAATGCAGCTGTGATTGCTTATTTACTGCTGCACTTGAGACCTTGAAGTTCTTATAAGTCTTCAGAGACCTTAAAGTTGCGGAAGAATGGTACAAAAAGGACATAGGTGTAAAAATTTCCCTATCTTTTATCTGCTGTAAAGATTGGTTGAAAAGAACATTAAATTCCTTTACTTTTGCTTTAAACACAGTTAGGGCCCTTCTCTTTTCATTGGTTTCTTGGATCTTAGTTTCTTCATTAGTTTCTTGGATCCTGTATTCATATATGTGCTTCCTTTTTTTTTTTTTTCCTGTTACAGATAACATCCCAGTGCTATTATTGTCATTTACTTTGCCACTTTTCTGAGCTTCCCTTGGCTTTCCTCATTTCGGAATTACACCAGACCTGGCATCTGTCTTATTTGGACAAGATCTGTCTTATACTGTGTAATTTACACAAGATTCCCATATGTTTTTTAAGAAGGCCTCTTTAGCCTTCGAAAAGATGCTCATTTTTCTAATGATGTGGTCTTGTGTCCTGGATTCATGTGGGACTAACTTTATTTTCTTCCTGATAGCAGGTGCAGTGCTGTGTTTCAGATTCAGTATGAGAATAACGTTGATGGCACGCTGATGTTTTGGTTGGTGTTGAGCAATGCTTACCCTGAGCCAAGGACTTCTCAGAGCCCTGGGCTCTGCCAGTGAGCAGCTGCACCAGAAGCCTGGAGGGAATGTGGCCAGGGCAGGCGACCTGGACTGGCCAAAGGGATATTCCACACCAAAGAATGTCGTGGTCAGTGTATAAACTGGGGGGAATGGTCAGGAGGGGCTGATTGATGCTCAGGGATGGGCTGGGCATTGGTCAGTGAGTGAGCAATTGTACTGTGCTTCACTTGTCTTTCTTGGGTTTTGTTCCTCTCTTTTTTCATTTCACTTCTAGTCTTAGTTCTGTTATATTTTTTTCAGCTATTAAACTGTTCTTATATTTTATCTTTTTTTCTGATTCTCTTCCCCATCTGTCTTGGTTTGAGACAAGTTTAGGGGGAAATGCCCTGGAAGGGACCTCTCCTCCACAGAAGACAGGTTTCAGCACTCCCTCCTCCACCAATATGAAAGGAATTTCTTAGATGAAAGTGAAAAAAAATATTTAACACACAGAGTGCCAGCACAGGGCACAGCAAAAATACAAGTAATGTCAGATCATAAACCTCATCTCTGCAGAGAAAGCTGGTGGATTCAGAGTTCCTTCTGTAGAGGGCACGGCCCCTCCCGAGGTCCGGGGCTGGCATGCGGCGTCCGCGCAGCCTCCCCGCCGGTCCACGGGGTCCGAGGGTCTGGTTCTCGGATCACAGCCGGGCCGAACAGTCCCAGAAGAAGTTACCGGAGCATTTTGGTTTACAGTCCTGGGAAAACTTTTTGCCTTAGCTCACAAGCTGGCTAGAAGCAGGAATCCACTCTCCCGCAAGCAGAGCCGAGCAATACGGGGGAGTGTGTGTGAGTCTTTAGGCACAAATGCCCTGGGGCATTTTCCCTGGCTTCCCCCGCCCTTTCCTCGGACCCAGCTTAAAGCCGCGGGGCCCATTTCTGAACAATAAGCTGACGATAGGGGAATACAGTATTACCATAAAATCACCCCAAGACACCATCCCGCAAATGGTGGAGGGTGGTGGAGAAGTGAGACAGCACCTCTGTTGTACTTAGCTGCTACCTGGGGTTAAACCCCAAAGGCTGCCTTTCTTTTCTTGGCATTCATTGTCTCTGGAATTGCTCCTGACCATACTATCTATGTCAAATTTGCAGAGTGTAGGGTGTTCCTTTTGTATTACATTCTCCAGCATGCTGTTAACCTTTTCTATCAGCATTTAGAGTTTGCCCTTTCACAGTTCATTGTCACAGTATTTTCCTTCTGGGAGTTACTGTTAGCCATAATATGAAATCTAATTTTGTCCTGATGCCCAATGGAATGCATGTAACCTTTGTAGATCAGTATAATAAATACGATTTTACCAGGACTCAGAGCAGGGGATTAAACTCTTTATTTTACAGCCATTGGCATTACTAAGAAATGCTCCTTCCAGTCCGAGGCCTTCTTGATTGAGGTGATGACTTGGAGGGTTTTGGTGCTACCTAGGAGATGATTTAAGTTCATGCAATACCATGACTTCTAATACTGCTCAATTTTGCTGTTTTGCACAAAGCAGCACAAATCAAACAACTACAAGAACATTGTTGAATGCACGTCCCTTGTAGACAGAAATGCAGAGAACAAGAGGATTATTTAATACCATGGATTAATACAGATGAAGATAAACACAGACTCAGGGGTTTATTTATCAAATAAATCATGGAAAAATGGGAAATAGACACAAACTTCCCTTCACACCTGCATTTATACCCGAAAGAAGGTAGGTAAGAGACACTAGTGCGCAGGTGGATGTATCAGTAGCATACCTATTTTAGCCCAACATACAAGGAATAAAGAGGTTTTTAGGGTGTATTTTTTCTTTTCCTGAGCCACACAGCAGCATGAAACAGCCTTGTAGCCTTTTGTAATTTTTGTTGGTTTATTTTTGCCTATGAAAGCCTTGATGTTTAAAATGATGGGAGATTAAGTCATTAAATCCAGCTTTGTCTCCAGTGGTGGGGGTGGGGAGAGTTGACAGGAAAATATGAACACTGAGCTATTTACAGGAATTGAAATTTGAAGCTCATATGAGAAATATGTGCAGGAGTGGTAAAGAGGAGAGATTTTTAACTGTTGCCATTATTCTGCATGGGTGCAGTGGAAAAATTAAAAACAAACCAGGAAAAATTACGTGGATATTCATCACCTGCTACTGCTTCATCTTTCAAAATTATACAGCTTTTCAGAAGAGGAAAGGTTTCATGTTTGAATTGGTGGTGGTGTCATGAAGAGAAAAATATGATGTGGTTTTTTCAATGGGCTTAATCTTCAAATAAAATGAGAGATGACAGTAGATAAACTAAGATATTGGAAAGGAATTAAAGACAATGAATATAGGAGGTTAGTAGGGATGCTGTATTAAGAACTGGCAGCTGCCTTCACTTTTCCTTCCTCTTCACTCCTTAAGCTTTCTGTGAAACTTTTTAGACTGTAACTTTTTACTTAGCTGACAGTGCAACTTATATTGAAACAGTAAAAACTGAGTTTATAGTGACTATTACCTGTGTTACAGCCCATGAATCCCTTCAAGTTATTACTGAAATCCCTCCCAGTTACTTATTCTGAAAAGAACTGTGATACTTCACCAGTTTGTACAATGATGTAGATAGCCCAGCTGGGGAAATGTAAATTCAGATAAACCAGTTTTTGTCCTGTAGATGCTGAGCATGAAAGTGGTGGTATAAAAGCTGTGACAATTACCTGTTTTTCCCTTGTCTCTGAGAAACTTTGGTCACTTGAATGGACATTTGTGTTAGGTTGACAGCCACCAGGGCCTCCTAGGCAAGGCTGACCTTGGGAGCCCTTGTCAATCAACCCATCACTGAACCTGTCTTACCTTCCACATTAAACTTGTTCCCTCTGGAAGAAAGCCTGAAATCTGCCAACAAGGTGCATTCTCTCACAGAAACTCAGTGACCTCCTGGAGAGTAAAACTCAGCAGAAGTCTTGGAAAAACTGGATACGCTTGGATTGTGTTACAGCACAGCTACTGAGCTCTGAATGTCTGCTGAAGTATGTACACGGCCTGAAATACCTGTGTCACAGGAGGCAGAAGAGACTATCACTTTGCTGCATTCTGCATCCACTTACAAGGATTTTACTTCATTGTAATACTACAAACAGGAAAGGTTATTAAGAGATGCCAGGAGATGCTAATTCAATTACAGTTTTTTGCAAAATCCTCAGATATAAAGTAGATTTACAAGGTACAGATAGATATTTCATCCAAGTAATAATGACAAATATAATTGCCCTTTTACAATATGAATGACCTGAGGAAGAAAGGGGTAAATTGTTTTCTGTGGCTTTCCTGTTCAGAATCAGAAACTCAGGAGCATGAGTGATAAACAAATCACACTGGAGCTCATACAGAAGAAATTTTTAATGAGAAACTTCAACTCCTACACATTTGTAGCAAATTCTTGAAGAGTTTTAAAAAGTCAGTGAATAAAAGGGTAGTCATTTGGGGGAAAAAAAAAGGTGTTATATTCAAAAATATATTTTAATTTGCAATAGTAACCAGCTGGAACTGTAGGCAAAAGAGACCATAAAGTCTCTCTTTTCTTCTGCTAATATTGAGTGTTTGATCTTTTTTTTTAATAACAACAAAGAAATTTTTCTCCTGGATTCAAATTAAACAGTGATTTTCAGCCAGATATTTCATTGTTCGGCATGGTAAGAATTTAGTCAACAACAAAGTTCTCTGTAACCTTTCCAGGGCCGGGTTTTTTAACACAATAAACCATCCAGGCCATGTGCAGCAGTACTGGCTGGGAAAAGAACATTTTGATACCTGCTGTTTTGGTTTGTGTTGCTGTCACAGCATCGCAGTGCCTCTAAATATTGTGTTCCTGTTTCATTGTAGAACTTCACAGCCCAGAAGTTGTCTTCATTACCTTGAGGGTCATGCTCATCACAGCTTTTAAACTGCTGTCTTTTTTCATCCAGTGAGTACACCCATGGCCCTGTGCACCATGGCCCATATGCAGCAAGAGAATATTTCTTCAAATGCCACCCCTCTGAGCATGTCCTAGAGCCATGCCCAAGAAGACTGCCTGGGAGATGTCTGCAGACTGACCTGCTCAGTATAGACAGCATATAGGTGAAATATGCAAACTCAGCTAGAGAAATTAATGCATTTAGGAACCTAGATCTCACTGAAGTATAGCCCCTATAAACACTGAACCCAGAGATCAGACTATGTTGCATACAAGCTGTGTGAAGATGTTGATCTCTCCCTTCTCTTTCCAGTACATTATATTTCTCATAGAATCATTAAATCACAGAACCATAAAGGACGTCCCAGATCACTGAGCCCAACCATTAACCTGACACTGCTGCTACTTCTGTGTGCCTGGCACTGCACAGAAAAATGCAACAGGGTCTTTTCTAAGAGGATAAGAGGAATAATAGACCTTATATAGTGCAGACAGGCATGGCTGGAGCCACTGCCTTCCTGCACATAGAAATTCATGTTCAGAGAGTTTTACCAGGTAGCAGGTGTGGTTTTGGGACGTTGGAGCTGCAGCACTGTGGGTTTCCTCTCCTCCACACTGAAACAGCTCTTGGAGCTCTCTTGAGGTACATCGAGCCCCAGCAATTTATGGAGAAACTTCACAACTGTGTGTTACCAAGTACCTCTAGGGTTGTCACTGCTAATAAAAAGATGACAGGCTTCAAACTAATGCTGCAAGGCTTCTGTTCTGGCGTTTGTCAGGCTTGCTGTGTCTGGTTGTGTCTAGACTGTGCCTTGAGCTTTGGTTTTGATTACAGGAGTTGCCTGGGGAGCACCCCACCTAACTAGGTTTTTTTCCTTTGCTTTGTAAAACTGTGTGGTGTAAAGCCTATTGCTAAAATAATTTGGATATATTATCTTTAAGTGACAGCTTGTGTTAACAAATACTTAATCTCTTTAGAATGAACAATCTATGACTCAAGAATAATGATGTGGTGCAGAGTGCAAGTATGAAGAGATATCACAGGCTTTGAAAGTATAAGGAATGGAATATACCAGGGGCTCTACGATTATAAAAAGCTCAGCAATGTTCTGTTACAGACTTATAAAGGAATGAAACTTCAAGAGCTGGGTGAGAAAAGCTTTAAGCATAATAAAATTAAAAAGGATCAAATATCCAATAAAATTTAAATATTCAATATAAAGTCAGATGAAATGTAGACCAATAAAGAAAGATAGGGTGCAGAGTATATTTAAAGTATAAAATTGCCTGAATTGACCCCAAGGAAGAGAATAAACAAATTCTCAGCATCTGCATTGCAGTCCTCTGAATTTCGGGTGCTGAGGGTTTGATGCAATCTACCCTGCTTCCCTTTTTCTCAAGAAAAACTGCAGCTATTGACTTTAAGACCCAGGAGAATATAAAACGTTGAGCAAAACTTCACGAAAAATGAGTAAGTATTAGAAAAATGTATATAATAATCATAACGTTATTATATTAAGATTTTCCTGTATTAAATACATAATTTGGTCTATGACTTTGTGCATCACTGGAACAATAACAAGTGTTTCCTCTACCTTTATTAGATGCTTTAGACTTTTATTAAGCCTATAATGAATTCTCAACTTTGCATATAAGATGTGTTTCTTTTTTTCCTAAAACAAGGTTTCTGCTATAACAGCTGAAGTTTACATAGGGCAAACTTCAGTAAACCATAGCTCTGGTTTTGGATGGGCTATATTTAATTTTCTCCATAGTAGCTGGTATGGGGCCGTGCTTTGGAGTTGTGCTGGAAGCAGCGTTGATAAACCAGGGATGTTTTGTTACTGCTGAGCAGAGGTTCCACAGAGTCAAGGCCTTTTCTGCTCCTCGCTCCACCCCACCAGTGAGGAGGTGGGGGTGCACAAGAGCTGGGCGGGGACGCAGCCAGGACAGCTGACCCCAACTGACCCAAGAGATATTCTACACCATATGGTGTCATGTCCAACATATAAAGCTGGGGAGGAAGGAAGACAGGGACATTCAGGGTGATGGCATTTGTCTTCCCAAGTCACTCTTACACGTGATGGGGCTCTGCTGTCCTGGAGATGGCTGAACACCTGCCTGCCCATGGGAAGTGATGAGTGAATTCCTTGGTTTGCTTTGCTTGTGTGCTCAGCTTTTGCTTTCCTATTAAACTGCCTTTATATCAACTCATGTGTTTTCTCACTTTTACTCTTCCCATTCCCCTTGCCATTCCATTGGGGTGGTTGAATGAGAAGCTGCCTGGGGCTTAGTTGTCAGCTGGTGTTAAACCACAACAATCACCATGTGAACATTTAGCCTCAGTGAAGATCCAAACTCCCTTGTCTTTTGCTCTTCAACAGCCATTCAAATGTCAACCTTCTCAAAACCATAAACCACAAAGAATAGGATGGTTCCACAAATCTCTCCCATCCTTCACATGAGTCCACAGATGACTAATCATGAAGTCACACAGTGTACAGGAAGTGAAAGTAAACAGTGTTGGTCACCAAAGTCGTTGGCCATATCTTTTGTTCTCCATCTTGTTTAGAAATGTTCCCATTTTAAAATATACCATTAGTTCAGACAGCATTGGAGGTGAGTTAGGAATTTGACTGTGCAGACATCATCAGTCTTCCAATCAAATCAATGAAAAGGTATCCAGTGAAGTACGGATGGTCTGAGAAATACTGCCAAGTAAATACATCTTCATAGTAATTAAACAAATACAGAAGTTATGAAAATGAACCTAATCACTAATAATTTCATCTCTCTGGAAAATTAAACCTTGAAAGTGGTTAATAATTTTATATACTGGAGTTGTGCCACCTCAACATAGGTGACTGTAGCCTGTGGGGCCTAGAATAAGCAAACCCTGTGTTTAGCAAATCAGAAACAGTGGGGTTGGTGTACTTCTTCTGCTCCTCGCAGGCAGCTCCTACACAACGAGGACACATGGGTTTCAGAGATAACCTGTCACATATCTGTAGGTTATGGGGGGTTGTTAGATGAGTCTAATTTGAAGACAGACAAAATAAGGAATAGATGATAATTTGAACTCCCCTATCTAATAATATGAGTAGTCAGAGAAAGAGAGAGGGGTAGTCTCTTTGAAAAGAAGAATAAGGCTGATTGCTGAAATAAGTATTTCTTTGGTGAATTCAGTTCAGAGATGGAAAGTTGTCCCTGTAAGATAAATGGAATGGTCAGCTGAGGAATGGTTAAAATGGTGACATGAAAGCAAGAAAATTAACTCTCCATTATGTTGGATAACATAAGACAACTTGGTAACCCTGACAGGTAGGTAAGGGTGGGGAGCAGAGAACCCTTTGCATCGTCACCTCTGAAGCCTCTACTCTCCCAGAACAGTCAATCCACAAGTAGTTTTTTAAAGTAAATAGTTGAGTCATCTACAACATTGCAGGAAAAATGGGAATCCCTGTCTGTAACCTCATCCTTTAGACTTCCTTACATTAACAAATATCCATCATGATTTCAGCTGATTCTTCCTCTTGCTGCCAGTCTAGTTATCATTGGGCTGGAAGAAGCAAGAAGTGCTGAGTGCTCCCTTTGCCAGTATCTCTCAGGCCATGCAGTTCCTTGAAACAGCAGTGAAGGAGACTGGGTGATCCTGAATGTAGGCCTGCTCCTAGTAAATGAAGGTTGCTTTCTAAAATGGTACTGTTCAGGTGAGGGGGAAAGGAGGTGGTTAGAGCTGCAACCAAATGTAGCAACACCCTTGAGCAGTGTCAGATACGTAGTCATACACCCTCTGCAGACCTTCTTATGTCAGGGCAATTCTCAATATAACACCTGTGACTGGGTTCTTTTTTTTGTGAAGCTTCGGTAGCTTAGTGGAGCAAAATGCTCCAAGGAACCTGCTCCATGGATAGCATTATTGTTAACGTTAGGCTTAATTGCTTTATACAGCTTTCAAAATAGGCTTTCCCAGAAAATATCTTTAGTTTGTTTCTGACTGTGGATGTCCTTTTATATTCACTGAAAAATATTCAAATCACCCAGTACACTGATTTCAGACTGAGAGAGTGATTTTAGAATCCTCCTTGGCAAAAGTGATGTAGAAAGGTTTTCCAGGAACACCACAGGATAAACAGGTGAAGGATATGCTTCAGTTTGTCATGTGTTTATTTTGAAAAATGACCATGATGTCAACTTAGCAGTTGGTCTGCCACACTTAGTGGTTACATGCTTTACTTTGCAGTAAAAAACTCAATTTCCACTGTTGATTAACAGGGAAAGACAGGTGATAGATTCTGCCAGTGTCTCGGGAAAAGTATAGATATGCCAAATTTCCATTTGCTATTTATGTTTTATGGGAATCACGTTAAGCTTGGTTTCTTCTTCTGGTTCTGACTTATAGCTGAGGAATCCCCTTAATACAGCCATTGCCACTCACTCCAAGCATTTCTTCTGAATGAGACTCTTATAATCAAAAGAATTTTTACAGGTACAAGAAATTTTCTTTTTTTACATTTTTTTCAAAATATTGAATCTTGAGATAATCATTTGGATCATATTTTCAAGATCCTACCATGATCAGGAAGGCTAGAATTTATTTTCTTTTTTAATGACTGTTAATATTTCTATTAAAGTACCAAAAAATAACACACCACATGTTGTAACTATAGCAATAAAATATCAAGAGTTGCCAAAATCATTCTCTTTTCCTTTTCTTTTTCTTCTCTTTTTCTGCAGAGAATCTATAAAATAGAGCTGCGTCAAAGCCAGCAGTCTTAAATCTTTGTTTGTTTCCAGTCTGATATTGCGTTTCCCAGGGCAAGACATAGGAAGAGACTTCAGCATTCAGCCCTTCATTTCTCCCATGGAACCAAAAAACCCATGATTTAAGATATTTGGGAAGACGGCACACAAATCTTTCACTTCACATCCCCTAAAAATGACTCCCCAGTGAAAGAGAGGGGCAGGGCTGTGTTGTGTTTAAAGTTTTCAGCACCAAAAACCAGACATGTCAGGGGAATCCATTAATGCATTTTGGTGTTGATGCATTTGGACTTGCTGGGTGGAGGACAAAAGAAGCCTAGCAATGTATAAACTCTCAGACATCTAAAAATATGTAAAAATCCATTTACATATTCTTTTTCTTTATTTTATAGTTGATATCTCATGCTGGTTTTTTACCACTTTGAACTACAGAGACATTCATTCTGCTTTTGTTTTTACCTGTAAAATTTTATTGAAGGCAAAGTGATTGAACAGGCTTGAACAGACCAAAGACAACATCTTCACAGAACAATGTCAGTTAAGTGTAACTTCTATTATTTGGGTATTGTTTTAAAATAATGTATATATTTACCTGGGAGAACCTTGTTCACCTAAGTTTTGAATAAATGAGTTACTTGAAAAGCGCAAGGGAATATTATCCTCAAAATACCCTAAACCTAGGAACTTATAGGTCTGAAATCTTTGGATTGTTCTTGTCATATATAAATAATACAGGTAATACCCATCAAATAATCCATGATAAATAAAACATAAGGTAAACCCAGGTGTTAGATGTTACAGGCAAGGCAGCAAGAAATTATTGAAATCCTTAAGGCTCTAAACAGATGTGGAACAACACAATTTAGCTTTCTTTTGGGTATATAAAAATAAACTGATAAACTAAAAATATTTGAATAATTCAAGTGTTTACTCAGTATTAAGAAGCAACAAGTTGATTAACAAGAGGACAGGAAGCAGAAAGTATATGCAACAGGTTTAATGAAACTGGATTCTTTTTGGCAGCTCTGGTGAGTGATGCTTGACACTGAAGTCAATATTTAACTTTGATATCTG
This sequence comes from Machaerirhynchus nigripectus, assembly GCA_013397975.1. Lineage (NCBI taxonomy): Eukaryota > Metazoa > Chordata > Aves > Passeriformes > Dicruridae > Machaerirhynchus > Machaerirhynchus nigripectus. The sequence goes on along the minus strand of VZRQ01009102.1, from coordinate 1,661,036 downwards.
TGTTGCTTGCACTTATTTATACTGAAATTTTGTCCATAGCAGGGAGGTTGGAGTGGATTAAAGATCCCTTCCAACTCAAAGCTTTCTGTGACTCTAAATAAAGCAGAAATACATAGCAGAATTCAGATCATCAGGAGAATAAGACTTTTTGTTAGCATATGATTGTTTTGTGAGCCATTAACATTTCTTATGCATTGGTTATTACTGTGCGCTTCCTGAACAAGCTGACAATATACATTATTTTCTGATGTTTCTCGTCCCCCAACTACTTTATTTCCATGTTCTTAAAAAACTTAAATTAGTAGCTGAAATGTGTCCAAGTAATCATATTTTCATCTTGGATTTTGTTGAGTAAGAACCTTAAATTTCACTTCAAAATACATGGTCTTGAAAATAATTTTAAGTGGAAAATGGAGTATTGTCAATAAAATACCTCCTAAGACACATTCAAATGCTCCAGTGGGTTTAACATTCTTTGAGGAGATGATGACTCAGACCCTGAGGGATTTGCTGTTCTCAGGAAGGGTAGGAATGCACAGCTGCCCCAGGAGAGCTTGGCCTGGCCAGACAGAAGCTCCCAGAAGGAACCAGCCTGGTGGCCCAGACACTGTGCAGGAGTGGAGGCTCAGAGCTGCCACAGGCACAACCTGGGGACATATGCCAGGGACATAATGTCCTCGAGAGCCCTGACTCCACAAGGAGCCCACAGCACGGCCGGCTGAGCAACCAGCACAACTATGAGTGTTTCTTTGAGTGAGCTTTTGCCCCTTAATAATGAACATTTCACTTCCTTCCCCAGATCAACTGCTCTCAATATGCCTAAATTGCTTCTTGTGTTTGAATATTTGGCACATTTGGTGACAGCTCGACAGGAATCAAGTTCATGATTTCCAGAGTGGCTTTCATATCTAAGCAATTAACAACTTAAAATTCTGGTTTGAGTTAATGAAGATCTAGTTAAGAAAGTCAGTGGGGGTTAGGGATGGATTCATTTAATCCCCAGGTAAATGCATGTGTTGATCCCATAAACCACTTTGTCAGCTCCACTGACTACCCTGACTCGGTGTCAGTAGCTACCATGTGAGCCCAGGAAATTGGCTGGTGTGTGGTACCTACATGGCTGGGTTTGACAGAAGGGGGTAGAGCTACTAGGAGTGTAGTAGTTAAAAATTAAAAACTAGCCAACCAACCAAACAAAAAAAAAACCCCAAAACAACCAAAAACATCTAAACTCTGACCCACCCTTCAGCTATGGGTGAGAACCCAGGTCAAACAGCTCCTTCCTGATTTTACAGCTACATATTAAAAACTGTGGACCATATTTATTTCCATCAAAGCCTGTGATCAGAAATCCATCTTTGGAAAAGGTTTAAAAGGTCTCACTGGGGCTCTGTTTTAAGAAGAGACTTTTTAGACACGGTCATTCAGTCCGTGTTTAAGGTAAACTCTTGGCTCACTTTGCCTGGGAGAGACACCTCATATTCTTTCCATGGAATTAGTTTAGATTGTAATAATATACGAAGAGATGTATGTTTTAGTCCAATCATCAAATTATCACCAAATTTCATCTGTCTCAAGAACTGGAGTACCAAGGACTGCCAAGTAGACAGATCAGGAAGTGTCTGATGAAGGAAAACCAGGTAGAGCCAGCATTTATCAATAGTTCCTGAGGTAATGTTGCTCTTGCTGACAAAGCAAAAATTTTAAGGTCCTCATAACAAGTTCTCTTAATCTTAAAGTGCAGTGTAGAGACCTTGGTAGCAACAAATGGAAGAACTATATAAGTGTAAGTGAGAATTAGCGGGAGAAATAACAAATGCCGAAGGTGACTCCTCCCAGTCTGGCCCTCTCCTTCCTTTATAGGTGCTCTGTGGTGACTGTACCTATGTAACTTTACTGTCTTGCATCTTTAAAAATGCATCTGTGAAATGTAAGATACAGGTTGACTTCTATAATTTGGCTTGATGTGACATAGTAGATGGATAATCCCATTCCTTGCTTTGACAGGGAAACTTGCTATGCAGCTTTGAAAGGTGGTGTACAGCCAAATGTTGACTCTGAAAGGCTTGATTAAAGACTGGGGAGGATCAGTGGGAATATTATGGGCTGTCTGGTCAGCAAAATGGAATAATGGAGTAACTGATAAACCCACAGATCTGTGTGAGAATGAGCAAAGAGTCCTCAGAGATGAAGCACTTAAAATGTCATTTTCTGGCTTACTAGTTTTTTAGTTGAGCAAAAGCTTACTGGGATATGTAAGCAGGTATTAAATCAAATTTCAGACAACAGTCTTTGAATTAAGAAGTTATACGAATGGTGTTTTTTCTGTTCCTGGGTGCTTTCTGTATCCTGGGAAAAGAAAAGTTGGAGTAAATATTGATAAATCCCCTCTTCTGAATTGCACTTCTCTGGACAGAAACACACATTTGCTTGGAAAATACAATAATATTTTGAAAAAATAAATTGAAAAAATGCTATGGAGTTCCATGCCCTTTAACAATTTCGTAATGAAATTCTCTCACTTTACTCATAACTTCAGTTGTCATTATTTTTCTAAAGTCAGACAGAAACATTTATTCTGGTGTTCCACATCTTAGTAAGGTGTTTCCTTTTTTTCACCATCAGCACCAAAGGTCCATAAAGACGTAGGCAACTCATTTATGCCCTCAGGGTTTTTCTTCTTAATAAGCTTTTGCAGTAACTAATTGGAAAGCAGACACGTGTTCTTCTGTTGTTCTTTTCAATACATTGATCATTTCTATGCTGAACAACTTCTTGTAAGCAGAATACTAAGATAATGCCATAATTCCTTTGAGGTCCTGCAAAACATAATCTGCTGTGCAGAGAAGACTGTTCTGAAATAGTTGTTTTCTAAATTAAGCTACTTCTGGATGTAGCCAAAATAATGAAGTGTTTCTCATGAATGAAATAGTTGCTATTCTGATTTTCTTTTTTGTCTCCACCATTTACTGTTTTCTTCCATCCTTTCTGCTAATCACACAATTATAACTAAGGTTGGCAAAGCTGTAGACAAAGTAATCTAAGTTTCCATGCCATATGAGATTTGTGTGTTGAAGTATTAATTTGATCAGACATAAATCCAGCTGTTATTTTAAAATTCACACTCATTCACATCTCAAAGTAAAGTGGAAGGACTTTTTATCAGCCCACACCTGATTTCAAGGTTTTTAAGTATTAGTGGAAAATGTAAAACCTGTATTATTTACTTTAGGACTACCATAGGAAACCAGCTTAACACAAGCTCCCAAATCTAGGAGTGTAGTAGTTAAAAATTAAAAACTAGCGAACCAACCAAACAAAAAAAAAACCCAAAACAACCAAAAAAAAAAAAAGAAATTCCAGACTTCTAAGTATCTGAAACTACTCTGCTAATTTGGTCAGATGGCACAAGTCTGAGTGTCTTTGATGCCTTTATTTTAATTGTACAGGCCTAAATGAATCTGGTTGCCATATGCTGTCTCTTTATTTTGTGAATGGAGAGAAGGACACCTGGTTTGGAACCAGTGCTGTGTGATCGCTTGGCTATGAAAAGAGAAGACCAGAATTAAGATGTAAAACTCATTTTTCACTCCTAAACTTCTGAAATACCTATTTAATGAAGAATACAATTTTATTTCTAACTCTCATCTTCCTATTTGAATTTTTTGGCATTACTCAAATTATTTCTGTGCCTTCTCCATCTTAAAACACATCTTGGGACAATCATCACTTCTGTTCTCAGTCTCTTTTTCCTCCAGTACTTGTTCTTTTTCTTTTTTTCTGTGCAGAGCTGTATTCTCACTCACTCAGCTGGCCATTCCAGGTAACTAGTGAAGATGTCAAGAGGAAAATAGTTGTTCTGTCCTTAAACTCACGTTATTGGGTACTCTGATACAAACCAATTTAAGTCTGTTGTTTGAATTTTTTGAACAGTCTTTACATCTTTGTCAATCATCTGTTACCCATGTTTTCATGCCTGCCCCTTTCCTGACTCTCCTGTCTGCACAACTATCTTAAGATCCCAAAAAAAAAAAATAGTCAGCATGCATGTATTCATTCTCCTCCTTTTGTAACTTCTCTGAAATTCTCCACCATCATTCAGGCTTGCCATCTTTGAAAGCACCATCAGCTTTAATATCTCTTTTCCTTCAGTTTGTCACCATGTGTTATTGCTTACTTTTAGCTCTCTCCCTTACCCCTTTTATCTCTGTTTCTTGTACAAACCTTAATATTCTCTTTTCTTGGGCAGCCTAGCACCACCCTTTTAGCAAAATTTCCTAACAAACGGAGTCTCTATGGCTGTGTAGAATGCCTGCTGCTCTGTCAGCCTTTTCTCTTCGTGCACCAGTCTGCTGGTTGTCTTCAGAGTCTTCCTTTAAACTCCCTTCTTTCTCTAGCCTGATGTGTTTTAGCTGGACACAGAAATAAGTGCATTAGAAAGGTTCATTATTTAGTACTGAAACACATTCTGGGGATAAGACAAATAGAGTGCTGGGTTTGGATTATATTTCCAGTTTATATGAACTATAGTGCTATCAATCCATCAGGGCCTTGTGGAAAGAAGGGAATGTTGCCAATCTGAAGAGATGGCTATAATGGAATAGAGAATTCATAGCAATGACACAAGGACTAGAAAGCACCTTGAACATGTCTGTTGTGTCTGTCTGATCTCCCTTTTCAGAGGAAAAAATAAATCTTAAAGAAATTAAGGTTCTTCTTGGTAATTGCTCTGAACATACATATTGTTTGAAGTATAGGGTTGCTGGAACTGATATGAAACATTTTGAGTCACGTAGCTTCAGGCAATGATTTTTAGAGGCAAGAACATTGATATTAAAAAATAGGATAGTGTCAGAGCAGGGTTATCAGGAATCTCAAAATATTTATAAATGTTTTACATGCACATCCCTGCAGAGGCAAGTTGAAAAAGGTGAAACAGATAAACAGCCAGGTGATAAACTACACTATCATCTGCCTATAAGAGTTCTGAACTGAGAGTTATAATTCACTGCCCTCTTTAGAACTTCAAGCCTCAAGGTTGGATGAGCTTTTCTCCCACAGCTGATCTCCACAATCAATTCAGAATATGACTTTCATGGCTGAAAACTGAAAACATTGCATGCTGCAGGTTTTGCACAGATATTGCCCGAACCATACTCACTGGGATCTGAAAGAATGTCTTTCTGGCACGGAAAATAAGTGGGTCTTTTCTTCTTACTGTACCTGCTTATTACAGAGAACAGAGTCAGGTACTCCTGAAATAAACTGGTGGGTTACTACAGCAGTCTGATGTGGAAGCATTAACTTTGTTCTCCTGTGCTTTCTCGACACACAGGTAGGGTTTACTACACACAAACACTGAGGGCAGAGCTGTTTTCATGGTTTTAATGTCATTACAAAATAATTATAATGGACTGCAGAGCCCAGCCTGGTGTGTATATTTATCATGAGGACTAGGCTTTTGGACTCACTAAAACAGTTTTTATTACATGTTTCCACTTGAATTGGAACAGGAAGAGTTCTATTACACTGTCAAAGTATTATTTTTTTACAAACCTTCTGGTTTATTGGTCTTCTTCACCACACACATAATGTCATTTTAGCCTGTTTGTATTCCACCTACTGTTATGTGAAATTATTTCATGGATGGAGTGAATTTCAAATAAAATATGCATGAAATTAACTGTCTTCTTTCTCTCATTAACAGTAATAGCACTTACAGCAAATGATTTCCCATCCAGTGGGATTTTTTTTTAATAATAATAAATACTCAGCCCAATTTTATTAGGAAGCTCCATTTCCTCTAAAATTTTTGTAAAGCTGACATATGAGTACATGACTAAGCGGCTTGCTGTGTGTGTGTTCGTTTGTGTGACTACTCACTTTGGCATGCTGATTTGAAATACTAATTGCAATAATTTCCCTGTTGCTTTTCCACAATAAAGTGCCCTTCAGAGAGAGACTGTCAGTTGCATCTTTTGTGGTTTTTCAACACAGAATGAGAGCAGGAAAACCAAACCTGGGCAATCTCCATGGAAGGAGTTCTTATTCCACTTTGCCTCAAATTTGTATTAACTTACTTGAAACAGTTCAATAGCTGAAAATATTGTGTCAAACTTCTACTTTTTGTGACAGGTTACGCTTTACATTCAGATTACCAGGTGGACAGATATTTTGGGAAATCAAGTCATTCAGATGGTAAGAACTAGCTGTGGTGATAGCATGCTGTGCTGGTTTTGGCTGGTGTAGAGTCAATTTTCTTCACAGTGGCTGGTGTGGTACTATGTTTTGGATTTGTGCTGAACACAGTGATGATAATAGAGCAGGGTTTACACAGAGCCAAGGCCTTTTCTGCTGTTCACGCTGCCATGCTGGCAAGGAGACTGGAAGTGCTTGAGATGCTGGGAGGAGACACAGCCAGGACAGGTGACCCAAACTGATCAAAGGGATGTTCAATGCCATTGGACATCATGCTCAGGTTATAAAGTGAGGGGAAGAATGAAGAAGTGGGGGGCACATTTGGAGTCATGGCATTTGTCCTCCCAAGTCACATGTGATGGAGCCCTGCTGTCCTGGAGAAGGCAACACCTGCCTGCCCATGGGAAGCAAGGAATTCATTCCTTGTTTTGATTTGCTTGTGTGAGCAGCATTTGCTTTCTTTATTAAACTCTTTTTATCTCAACCCACAAGTTTTCTGGCTTTTTTATTTCTGATTTTCTCCCTGATCTCACTGGTGGGAGGGTGAGTGAGTAGCTGCCTGGGGTTTGGCTGCTGGCTGGGGTTAAAACATGACACATGCAAAGGTGGTCACAGTGATTTCAGAAGAGAGGCAACTGTAAAAGCCTTATTCCTTTGGTAATGTCCATAATCCACACAAAGAAGGGAAAAATATTTTTTTTAAAGTCCTGTGCCAGTCATGATTTGAACTGTGGCTGTTCTCTAACTGTGCCTGCACATCAAATGGGCCTCATGGCAGGCAGGCAGGCAAAATGTAAGAGGTGATATCCACCTGAGAGGATTCTGAACGAGTGGAAACATACTTCTCTTCTTGCCTCTGCCTTAAAAATGCTAATTGTACTATCAAAAAGCCTAGAAGACTGTGTTTTACTCTGGAGTCCTTTAAACAACGCATATCTCAGGCATAGATCACAAATACGTCATTCTTAAGGAATGTGTAAAGTAAGTGGAAGTGTGGATGAGCAGACCTACACCAAAGGGGAGCACAAACAACCAAATTCTGGTTGGCATATTTTATCATTTGTCATGGCTTGGAACAGAAGTTTTTATTGGCTTTTGGTTCTGTGGAGCAGAAGCTTGGTCCTGCATTTGAGAATATGGGACTTAGTAGGCACTGCTGTCGTATGACGACCCCTATGGAATTCAAGTACATGGCACTAGAAATATGGTCAGCAACAAAGTGTTTAACAATTGAACCAGTCAAGTGAAATTACTTGTTTTATGGGGTTCTTTCTACATTCAAGCTTTAAAATACGAAGTTTCACCATGTTATTAGGGCTTAAAATATGCCTACACATGTAATAATAATATGGTGTAGGACCAAAACTTTAACATTTCAGAAATTCTTAACAAAGATGTTTCTTGGAAGATGACACTAAACTTTCGCAAAAAACTCAGACTGGTGAGTGGGTATATGTTATCAGTTTGTTTTTATTTTAACAGGAAGAACACAGCAGAGAGTTTCATTTGCAAGGGTTTGCTTCTTTCAGGACAGACAGTCCATCCCCTGCTCCGAGCATTGCTCAGTGGCCAGCTGCAGCATCACACATTATGTTGGGGTTTTCATGCACTTTTTGTGGATGGAGAAACTAGACTGGAAACAAGCAAGTCCTGTGTGGTGCTGAGTGCCACTTTACAAAAGCTTACCACTGTCCTGTAAGGTTAAAATCCACAGGAGGCAAAACCAGCGAAGTAGATGTGGTTTGAGGCCTAATCGTGAGATCTTGAGCCCAAGAGAGTAAAGACAAATTTCCAGTTTTGAGACTGATTCAGCCCCTGCACTCTGGTGAGCAAATTTCACTGGTGTCTTGCATCCTACCCACGAGAGACAAGCCTGACTGAGTCAGGTGGTTAAATTGAATGGAGTCCCATTGTGTTGCCAGAGCAACACAAAATTCAGGATGAAGACCATGACACATTTTGATTCGCCTCTATAAAATGTACAAAATAACACTTCAGCAGATACTGCTGAGTTCATTAACTAGTGTATGCGTTCAAAGTGCTGAAGAAAAGCAGAGGTTTTATGCTTATTATCAATTTTTTATTATTACAGGTAAGTATTTGAACAATAAACTTGCATATTAAATGGGAATTGAACACAATGGTACAGAAATCAGTTTCCAAATTTTGTACCCTGCAGACCAAAACCCACTCACTGGATTTCTTCATAGTTGATTGACTGTGGTTCTCCAAGTCTCAGTTCAATCATCCTTGGTATAGAAGTTATAGGAGAAGGATCAGAGATTTCCTTCTCTTTTGGATTCAGGTTCAAAGTTGTGAAGGATAAATTTCCTTTGGTGGCAACAAGAAGTCTGCATCATACTGAGGTTTGTGGGAACAGGGGCTGGCCTGCATATATATATGAAAGAGGAGTCCTTTAGAATATCCTGTGACACTGCAGTACCTCCCTGGCTTCACTGCCCTGCCAACTGGTGATCCTAACGCTCCAGTCTAAGTGAGAAAGACTTTTAATTTAAGAAGAGACATTTAATCTGAAAGAACAGGCAATAATAATGAATTGTTAGTTTTCTGTAAATAATGGTGAAAATAAAATATCTGTTAAAGCCTTGAACCAGCAGGTATTGCATCCATAGCTAATGTGATATTGTGTATATGCTTAGTGATGTCAATACTCAAAGTTATTTTGGGTAATTAATAACAAGCATGGATGTTACATTTTTATTATCTTTTCTCAGCTATATAGTGTGTAGTCTTATTATGGTCGTGTGTATTTTGGGATTGTCTGCTGTTTGCCATCTTTATTTTATGGCATGATATCTATTTCTGTGATGTATCAATTTAGTGTAACATTTCTTACTCAAATGGTCTTGTTAAAAAAGAGATTGTTTAAGAAATGAATAATTATTATTATGGGCAGCAAAATAAAATAAATTGGCTGCAGGAAGTGCACTCTGTGAAAGAAAATTAGTTTGGTGTCTTTCCATTAAGTGTTTTTCACAGCCAGTGGATGGCTAAGTGCCCATTTGTCCTTTGAAATAAGTGTGACAAAAGGTTAGAACACAGCAGTTCTTCTTTGAGGAAGTTTTTGCCTAATGAGAAAAATCAGGAATCCATTTTTTAAGGAAGTTTTTGCCTAATAAGAATGCCTAATGAGAAAAATGAGGAATCCATTTGAGATGGTAATGGCACCAAATAAAAATATGTCATTTAAAAATCTCAAGTTCCTGAAAATAGTAACTCATGACTTTTCTAGAAGATAAAGGAAAATCCTGCTTTCAGAGACCTACTTCTCCCAGCCTCACCTCCTTTTTTCTTTTAAAAGTAAGTCTACCTTAGACAAAAGAGATCCTAAAAGAGGACCTTTTATAAAGTTTATAGACAGACGAATTAGGGTACTGTGAGACTTGTTTTGCATGTGAAAATTTATGGCTTTGTTAAATGAAAATAAGGCTGTAAATGACAAAAAAAAAAAAAGTCATTGGTGATCTTGTGTTTTCCTCTCATTGTATAAATATGGCTGCGTTCTGTGGGATAGGAATGTGTGTACCCATACACAAATGGAAAATGTCTATGTCAGAAAAATGCATCAAATAACTTGTGCTGCACAGAAATGCTGGTGGGGGAATTTATTTTCTTGGTTATTCCCTAGTTCACAGACATGAGCATTCCTGTCACAGACTTTCAGTCATCATCTCCTTATAAATCAGTTTTTGCAACTTCAAATGAACAAAGGAAGAAAGATAAACACATCAGCTGAAGGTAGCAAAGGTACGTGACCAGTTTATGGAAAATGCAAGATGAAAACATGAAGGAAAACAATTTACAGAGAGGTTGCATAATTTGCCAAATTGTTTCCAGCTACCAGCAGCTACATAGTGACCACTGGGCTGTGTTGCCTCACAGCAGACCTCTTCTACTTTTCAGAAACTGCAGTTAATTTTCTTGTCTCCTTGTTTATTTTCTGTTTCCTCATGTTTTAGGTCTATAGCTTCTAATATTTCTTTCACTCCTTTCGTGAGATCTTCAATACAGTTGAGATTTATTCTTTAATGTTAAATATGTTTCAGAGAGGAAAATGATTTATATAGGCCATTGTACATTTTTTCAAGAGAAGCTTTTCCAAATGCCTCTTAAATGGCCATCTCTCTAACATAGTTGGTCCTGCTTCATTTAAACCCCTTGCCTGTAACTGAAAAATAGAGATTTGAATACAAAACATCACCAGAAGAGAAGAAAGTGGTGCATCAGATTTGGTAAACAAAATATATAAACTTGAAGGCCAAGTGAGATTTTAAGTGTTGTAGCAGAGTTATATTTTTATGATCCAGAAAATATGCCTACAAAATTGAGAGACCTAAATAAACGACAGAGCAATAAATCATAATCTTCCATATTGCCTTAATTCATTTCAGTGAAATTACCATGAAGAGTCATGGGATTGGTCAGTCCCATGAACAAAATTCAATGAGTTACTACTTTTTTGGACATGTTGGATACATTCATTAAAATTAGCAATTGCTTTTAATCATGGAAGTTGAATTCTTCAAGGCAAGTCATTGACTTATATTGTAGAAACTGCTTTAACTTCTACTAAAAAGTGGCTTTTATAAGATATATGTAGAAAAGAAAAATGCAAAACATCTGAATATGTATTTATATCCCAGTTTTATGTAAGACTATTATTTGAGTGGTGAAAAATGTTATTTTTCACTAGATTTCTTCAGATAGGTAATATTCAACAAAATTGGCTAATGGTTACTTTATGTATATAAACTAACATAGCTTTAATTTTTGAGGATTTGAAAAGAAAAGGAAGCAATGGGCATGAGGTACAGTATGGAAAAATTTGCTTTAATGTAAGAAAAAATCCCCACAATTATGGTGTTCTCTATACACATAGAAAGCAAGTTTTGAATCGACAACAAATTAGCAGAAAACTTGGTGGGTTTACAAAACCCAATATCTTGTCAGGGTTTGATTTTCACAGTAAATATTTGTGTTCTTCCGTGAGATTCAATAAGAGAACCAACACTACCATAACCAAAACAATGTCAACGGCCGTGTTGTCTGAGAATTTCCCCGTTCATAATTTGCCTACTGCCATTCAGAGCCCATCTATAAATACGACCAGCCATTCCCACGTTATAAAACAACTGAGTGACTGAAATATAAGTGAGAGAGAGGTGCTTTCATTAAAACTTGCAGCTTGTAGTATACTCCTAAGGATGTTGTCCAGAAAATATATGGATTCTTATATATATATATGGATATACACATATACAAGCTGGAGAAATGGGCAGACAGGAATCTCATGAAGTTTAACAATGGAAAAACAAAAATCCTGCATCTGGGGATGATGGCCCAGCTATAAAGCAGATGTGCAGAAAAATATCTGGGGATCCTGGTGGACACCAAGGTGAACATGAGCCAGCAGTGCATCCTTGCAGTCTGATAGAATCCTCAGCTGCCTTAGGCAAAGCATTGCCAGCAGGTCAAGGGAGATGATCCTTCCCCTCTGTTCAGCACTGGTGAGAAGACACCTGGAGTACTGTGCACTTCTCAGGAGGGCCATGAACATAATGAAGGGAGTTCAGTCTCCAGGGAGAATGATGGAGGGATTGGAGCATCTCTCTTTTGAGGAAAGCCTGGTAGAGTTGGGATGGTTCAGCCCAGAGAAGAGAAGGCTCAAAGGAACATAAATAAAAAAAAAATAAAGGAACACAAACACAATAAATCTATATAATGTATTTAACATGATGCAAATAATTTAACATCAGTATAAATGTAGCTAATACGAAATGAATTTACATAAGTATCTGAAGGAAGGATGCAAAGAAGACCTAAGCAGGCTCTTTTCAGTGGTACTCATTGGCAGAACCAGAGGCACAAAATGGGCACAAAATGAAACACAGGAGTTTTCCTCTGACAACACCGTTTTATTTTGAGACTGGCTGGGCCCCAGCACAGACTGCCCAGAGGTGTTATGGCCTGTCAATCCTTGGAGATATTCCAAAGCCATCTAGACATGGTCCTGGACAATCAGTCTTAGATGGCCATGCTTGACCACGGGTATTGGACCAGATGACCTCTGGAGGTACCTCTGAGCCGCAACTCTCCCGTGATTCTGCAATTCTGTGATATGAGAGGGGTGTCACAGTACATTGCAGAAACTTGTTCCCTGGCTGCAGGTTAGGAAAGCACTCTTTTCACGGGAGTCATTAATGTGCATCTAATTGGAGACAGCAACAAGGAATTCAGATTAAATTAGAATAATTTTTTCCCAGATGCTGTCCTCCGTTTTCACATCCTCTAAGTCTTTTTGAAAGGGTTACTATTATCTTTCCTCTTTCTAGTAGGTTCTGAGACATGTTCACATTGCCACTTTTTCCTTTCTGATTTTCTTTCCCTTAAAACTGGTGATGCAACGGCTGTGGGCAAATGTTTGGGCAATAAACTCACCTACATTTTTTCTGGAGATGGGCCCACAGTTCTGGGAGAGAACTATAAGAAATTAATGTGTTGCAACTTTCTTTGTTTTTTTTTTGTTTGTTTGTTTTAATTCTGTTTTAAATCATAGAATTTTTTAGATTGGAAAAGACATGCAAGATCATCGAGTCCAACCGTTAACCCACCACTGCCAATCCACCACTAAATCATTTCCCCAAGTGCCACAGCTATACATCTTTAAACACCTCCAGGAATGGTGACTCAACCACTTCCCTAGGCAGCCTGTTCCAATGCTTTACAACTCTTTCTGTGAAGGAATTGTTCCTCGTATCCAAGCTAAACCTCCCCTGGCACAAGCTGAGGCATTTTCCTCTTGTCCTGTCATGTGTTGAGGTTGCCTTTCAACCTGGTATTCCGTGAGTTCATGATTATTCTATCTTAATTTCTTTGGGGCCGACAACTGTGAGAGAAAATCATGATGGATCAGTACGGCTTCCCCATTTTCTCCCTTCCTGCCCTAATCAGCCATCAACCATAGATGATCTGATTCCTTGAGACTATCTAACAGGTAGTTGTGCATCTCAGCAAACAAGGATTGACTCTGTTTTGTCCTGTGCCAGCATGGACAATATATTTACTGAAGAGGCACCCAAGGAATTACAGACAATGGCTTGATCAAAACACCTGAAGGATGTAGAAAGTTTTAGGATGATTCACAAATCTTGTTCTCCACCAATGCATAATTGTGATGTCTGTGTGCATCTACCAGGTGCTATTGCATTTTTTTATCATCATAAAAGAACATCAAAAGGTCAAATAAAAACTGGTTTTTTACCATTTGTTTGCCAAAGTGGAAGGTTTGCTATTTTAAGTTTGGAAACAAAATGCACCAAATCCTTTAGCTTGCTATTTCACTCCTGGTCACTGTTTAAATAATAATGCAAAGCAGCACATAATAAGATGTTGTTAACAATATTTTGGAAAAGGAAGTCCAAAATTACTTTCCTAATAATTACAATCTATTTTAGAGTATCTGTTATTTACTTTAATGTCAACAGTAAGAGGTTTCTTTGTCAGACTGACAATAACCAATGCATCTGGCTTTCTTTATACATTCACAGTATGTGCTGTATTGACTGCAATGAGAGAAAGCGTGTGGAGTACTGTAATTCTGTTTGATGTGCTGTTCAATTTTCTTGTTATCAGAGAAACATTCTACTTTGTCTTGACATCACTGAAATATCAGTAAAACTGGATGATTTGATGTGTTATTGAAAAAGGCGGGAGGAATGCTTTATGTTATATTTGCTGTTGTTGTTGTCATTACAAAGAGAATTAGTGAGGGAAAATTTATCTGTGAATGTCTCTGTGTGTTGCTAAGAGAGAAGGTTAAGTGCAACTATGCTGTTTGTTATTGATTCCTGTTCCATCTTCGATAGCTCATTTTTGTATCCAGAAAGAAATCCTCGAGGGGAGAGTTGAACTGGCCAATAGTGGACCATGCCAACTGATTCTTGAAGTTGGAGTAATTGGTCAGTTAGGAAATATTGTGTTTTGGTGGTTGGTTAATAAAAGTGGACATGTGGAGGAGAGTGAGGGGGCATTGACTATTACTTAATGGTTTCCATTGCCAGCTGTGCTACGCAGCTTGAAGTCTCCTATATTTGGGGTGGGATTTATCTTGTATAATCTGTCAGAAAATACCAGCATGACCCTCTGAGCAGGTCCTCACTCTAATCACCCTTTACAATCAATGAGCAGCCTGTTTTCAGTAAAAAAAAAAAGTGTTTAAAAATACATTAATCTAATCTTAAACTTGATGTTAACAAGGGTTTAGATGAATTGATTCCTTAATTCCATTGACAATGTTAACTCCATCTTCATTAGTTACAGTAAAAGCCCCAACAGCAAGCTCTGATATAGCCAGGTCTGCTAAACAGAGTCTGATGCCTTAGTTTTAACAGGAGAAGCCAGGGGATGTGACAAATGTATGCAGGGGAGGCCAGGCCAAGCCAGAACTTGATTTCGTTCCATTATCTTGCTTTTCCTCATGCAACAAGCATGTGTCATAAGCCAAAGGCAGTTACCATCAAATTTATTTCATACCATGGCATAAGGGAGATGAAACCTAGTTTATGAACATGTTTTCATTGGACCTTGGCTTGCATTGCACATGAACTTTCACTGATTGGACCATCAGAACCAATGTCCCTTATAAAAGACAAAATATCTGCACAGGTGATATCTTTGCTTGGAACAATTTATATAAAAGGAGCAGTAGAACTGTCACACAGAAACAGCCCACATTCCTCTGTAGAAGATATATTTGGAAAGCTTTTGAGCTGGGTTTACAATTTAATTAAGGCAGATACTAAATGAAAGCAGAGGTGTAAGAAAACATCAGCTACAACATGTATATACTCATACTTCCTAATCACACTGTCATGTTTGAAACACCTCAATGCAAGAGGGTTAAGAAGTGAAGCAATGCTAATGGTGAAAGATGGAGGAATTAATGCTGAATTAATGAATATCTAGATAGATCAGTATGATATATCTTCACTGGACTTCTGAACAAGTAGACTGTAATATTCTAGTTTGCTTAGGAACTACTCAGAAGCATCTGAGCCTACCTATTCAGCATTAATTAAAGATTAATTAAAGATTCATGGAAGATTTTGCCTGGCTGGTAAATGTTCATAGCAATTAAAAACATAGTGAAACAAAACCTAGTTTTAAGGGCTGTGTTGAACTTCCAGTAAATGCCGTTTTCTTCTCCATCTTCTTTGTAAGTACAACTCTTTTGCAAAGTCCTTCCCAGAGGGTGAGAAGAAGGCAGAGGTTTTCTCCTGAACTACTCTGATAAACAAATAATGCTCTCCAGTGTTGTCAGAACTCCTGCACACACTTATCTGATACTTTTGATAGCCACAGTTCTTATAATAACAGACTCATAGAATACCAGGTTGGAAGGGTCATCAAAGGTCATCTGGTCCAGCCTTTCTTGGCAAAAGCACAGTCTAGACAAGATGGTCCAGCATCCTGTCTGGACGAATTCTAAAGGTGTCCAATGTCAGGGAATCCACCACTTCCCTGGAGAGATTATTCTCATTGCAAAAATTTTTCATCTTGTGTCCAACCAGAGTCTCCCAAAGAATTACCTGTACCCATCACCATTCATCTTTTCCATGTGACCCCTTGTAAAAAAAGGAGTCTGATCTTCTTCGTTGCCATCCTTTAAATACTGGAACATAATGAGGATGTCTCTTCCAGGCCTTCTTTTCTCAAGGCTTAATGCACCCTGTTCTCTCAGCCTTTTCCCATATGTCAGGCTTTCCCTTCCTTTTCTCATCTTTGTGGCCTCTCTTTGGGCTCTTTCCAGCCAGTCCACACCCTTTTTGTATAGCAGGGAACAAACCTGAACACAGTATTCCAGGCCTGGCATTCATAGTATTGCATACTAGGGCCATTCCCTAGTATTCCATTCTACTGGCTGAGTGGGATGATGAGTTCCTGGTCTCTGCTGGGGATGCCCTGGTTGATGCAGCCCAGCATCCTCTTGGCTTTCTCTGTTACAGCTGCACACTGGTCACTCATCTTGAACTTGTTGTCCACCAGGACCTCCAGGTCCTTTTCCACAAAACTGCTCCCCATCCAGGCAGATTCCAGCTCATGCTGCAATCCTGGATTATGTTTTCCCAAGTGCAAGACCTTGCATTTGTCTTTGTTGAACTTCATATGTTCCTGTTAACCCACTATTTCAGCTAATCCAGGTCTTTCTGGAAATTATCAGAAATTATACACCAGCAGTGTAAACAATACAATTGAAGCACATTTAATGTCATCCAACAGAACTAGAACAGGATAAAAGATATATTTAAATTATTACATATTTGTTTTCAGCTTTAATTGAGCCAGGAGTAATTAATAGATTCGTGTGTGTGTGTGTGTATTAAAGAACATGCCATTAAAATATGCTTTGGAAATGTCAAAACATGTTCTTCCAGCATGGTCCAACATTGATCGGCTTCCTTGACAGCTGGAGAGCTTCACAGGAGTTTCAGTTTGAATGCTTCAGGCCCCTAATCTCTCCCGTATATTTGATTTTCCAGATGGACAACTGTTCCAGGATATGCTACAATCTTACTGCCCCAGGATTCAAACAAAACAGGTCAGGTACTTCAGTGTATTCTGAATTTCATTCAGGCCAAGACTCTGACCTACAGTACAAATCCAGGATGAGAGGCAGTGACCTTCAACTTGCATGAAGGTGGATGTCCAGAGGGCTGCAGATTAATACTGAGTTGACACAGAATATTTCAGCTCAGTGTGATGAGCCAAATGTGTCAATGCAGGCTGACACAACCCAAAATGAAGACAGGGTAAACATACCAAAACTCACATTATTAGCGAGTAGGCAAAGTTTTCTATCAAAAAACAACCAGATAATCTCCACAAAATTCCCCAGCATCACTTTTTACAAATCCAGTTTCTCAATTGTTGCTTTTTTAGATATCCAGTTCCATGGCATCTGGACAGCTAGCAGAAAAAGGCAGCAATCAGTTATCAATTGGTGAGTCTTTCAAACCTTGAACCAATCTTGCAAGGGTAGCAGCTTTAAAATTTGTAGCTGTGAATTATTTTGTGAATATAGCTGTTTATATATTTTCCTGATCTTTTCCTGCTTTTCTATCTTCCTCACTCTCTCTCAATGGCACACATATTCACACACACTTTTACTCCCACCTTGGCATGTTGGAGAACCTCTTGTGCACTCTCCAGTCTCACCCTCTCTTTCAAGTACAAGTTCATGCACACAATCCTCTACAGAGTAAAGCTTCTTTACTTTCTTTACTTTTCCTTAATCTCTTTCTTTTAATGACAGCTAAATCCTGTAAGGTAAAAGATGATCTCTCTGGGAACAATTGAAGTGGAGAGCAACATGCAGCTCACATCACTTCTTCATTCTTTACTGGGGAAGATTAGTGTTGTGGTAATTGTGCTGTTCCCATTGGAAGCATAAAGGAGTTATAAAGCTGTAACTGCTTGCTCTTTTCCTTCAAACTTAGTTTCACGGGGTTGAACACAAACCAAATGGGATGCTTTATAAAGCATTCATGTGCTTCTTTTGCACCTCTTCATGCCTCCAATGCAGACTTCTTGGAATGTCAGGATTTCTTTTTCTTTTTTTTTCTTTTTTTATTTTTTTTTTGAGGTCTCTTCTCCTGTTTTGTTTATATTTCCCAATGTCAAGTGAACATAAAGTACGCCAGTTCTTTCAAAACCAAACCCTATTACATCTATAATTCCAAGAGAGCAAACAAGGTCAATAGGACCTGCCTGGTCCCTGGGATGCTCCTGCAAACATACTGGTTGGTATCTTAGGAATAACAGGATCATAATGTGCCCACCAAGGCTCTCACTGATGGGGTGGCAGGAAATGACACATCCCTCCTGGTCTTGCAAATTTTAGCTCAAATTGCTGTTTTCATATGACACATCTGGGCTCTCCTAAATGTTCATGACAGGTTCCAATGCATTGTCTCCTTGTATGGCAGTGCCAGCCTGCTACTCAGGGTGACTGTCATCTCCACCATCCAAAGCACCACATTGCACTCTCACTATGGCAACGCTGCTCATGGGATTTATAGCAGATGCTGACTGATGTAATATGCGAGCCCACAACACCTACAGCCTGTGTCATTCACGTCTACTGACACTGCTGCAGCATCCAGCTCGGCAGGACAGTGCCATCCCTCACGGTGGGCTCGAACTCCAGAACTGCAGTCTGGTTAGAAAAGCACATGCTGTAAGAAATAGGGCAAGGAAGGCGAGAGATCATGGCTGAGTCGAGACCTGCTGGTGAAACTAAAGCGCAAGAAGGAAAGCACAGGCAGTGGAAGAAGGGACGTACCCTGGAAAGAGTATGGGGATGTTGTCTGATTGTGTAGGGTTGGGGTCAGGAAGGCCAAGACACTGGAGCTGAACTTGGCAAGGGATGCAAAGAATAGCAAATGTTTCTAGTCAGGAAAGGAAGAGGATGCAGGGGTTGGGAGAAGTCCTGAGGAGAAGGACTTGGGGGTGCTGGTGGATTAGAGACTGGACATGACCCAGCAATGTGCACTTGCATCCCAGAAAGCCAAACGTGTCCTGGGCTGCATCCAAAGCAGCATGGGCTGCAGAGGAGGGAGGGGATTCTGCCACTCTGCTCTGCTCTGGTGAGACCCCACCTGCAGTGCTGCATCCAGCTCTGGGGCCTCAGCACAGGAAGGACATGGATCATGTTCAGAGGAAGGCCCCAAAGATGGTCAGAGGGCTGGATCACCTCTCCTATGAAGACAGGCTGAGAGAGCTGGGTTTGTTCAGCCTTGGTAAGAGAAGGTTCCAGGGAGAGCTTATGGCATCCTTTCAGTACATGAAGAGGGCCTGTGTTAAAGACTGGAAGAAAGGTTTTAGCAGGGTTTTAGTGACAGGACAAGGGGTAATGGCTTTAAATTAAAAGGCAGTATATGCACACTAGATATAAGGAAGAAATTTTGTTATGAAGAGGCTGAAGAAACACTGGCACATGTTGCCTAGAGAGGTGGTAGATGCTCCGTACCTGAAAGTGTTTAAGGTCAGGTTGGATGGGGCTCTGAGAAACCTGATCTAGTTGAAGGTTTCCTGCTCATGGCAGGGGGGTTGGAACTAGATTATCTTCAAAGTCACTTACAACCCAAGCCATACTATGACTCTACTGGCAAGCGGGATGGTACCAACAATTCAGTACATTTTTTCTTCCCAGGGATGCACATTTACTTCTGATAGCCATACTTCTGTCCTTCCCTTGTTTCAGAGAGTCTCCTGTCCCTTCTTGTTCCAGGCAGCCAGTATTTGCCTTGCTCAGCAGATAACATATTATAATAAATAAAAAAAACATTTTATAAATTCAGTCCCTTGTGAAATTTTTAGAAGTGATTTCTAGAGCATCATGTCACATGCGACCATTGGAGTACTTAAGTTTTATCATTTGTTTAATTGCCTGTGGAGGTCCTGCCCTTGGCACTGTGGTTAATGTTTAAAAGTGTTTTGTACTGCATTATAATTTACTGTGGTCAACTGAAATAAAGTTCATTGTACCTGTCAATAGGAATCCTGTCTCCCATCTCATTTTTCTTTAAGTAGATCAAATCCCAACCTCTTTCACTCAATACAAGTACACACAAACCAGGTGATTCTCTTTCTTTAGACTGGATGCTGAAGAGCCTTGGTGATTTAGGGAATAACCTAAAAGCTCCTTCAGTGGAGAAGCTGAGTCATGTCAAGGAAACAGAAAAGTTGACAAAACATACCCCTGTGCCCTGGTCCCCAACTTGTGGAATTATGAAAAAGATAAAACAGGTTTTAAAATTAGAAATTTACTGAACGTGTACATGGGTATTTGGAATAGATAAGAGTTCAGAGGGAAAATTAGTTGCTAGGCAAGATTACTGAGATATCCTCCACTGTTTTTTCACAAGAAGGCAAAAGGTGTCTACTAGCCAGGTTGAACAGACTGACATTTCCTGCTCATGGCAGAATCCACCCTTTTCTCTACCATGAAATATGGATTTTTAACATGGGTTCAGTTTTGCCCATTTCTAGCAGGGCAGTGGGGGAAAGTCAGGAGTTGGGGTTTTGGGTTGAGTTTTTTTGTTTATTTCTGTATTTTGCATACTTCGTTTTCTGCTTGAAGCTGTTTGTTGGAACAGTGCCGTGAAATACTGACACACTGTGGAGGCACCAGCTCTGATGAGACACCGACTTGGGGCCATTCTGTTGCCCACTGGTGGGTGTTCCTTGGTGCCAAGCTCAGAACAGAGCCATCCTTGAAGCTATTTTTTCCCTGAATAAAAGCTGCCAAGTTTCTAGCCCATGGAAAACCTCAGCATATCAGCATCATGCAGTCTGTATCCTCACTGCTGGAAAAGACAGCTCTCCTCACAGTGTGAGGGAAATTTCTTTCTCTTCTTCCTACTCTGTTCCATCCTTGAATAATGCACCAAATGTACAATTTCTCCTGTTTCATAGTAGGATTCACTGCCCCACTAGGAAGTAAGTTGCAAACCCCAGCTCACCTCAGATAGTTTCCCAGTATTGATTGATAGATTATCACAGAGCTAACATAAAAACTCGTGAGCTCTTTATGCTATTCCAAAGACCTCCCTTTTCTCCTTTTACCATTGTAAACATCTATAGAATGATTTAAATATTTTTTTGTATAACTTACTCATTATTTACCTTTGCTTTTGTTCTCCAAATATGCTAAACTTTTCTTACTTCTTCCATTTATATCTCTTTTTTTGTAACCTTGCAGGCTGCTTTACACGGAAGAAATGACCAAAAAGCAATGATATTCAGAGGTTTACCAGCAACACGTAAATATTTATATGCACTCCATACTGAAGGCTTTCCACTCAGTCGAAATACATGTATAATGCAGACATTTATGTATAATTGTCGTATGAAAAGCACAAAACAGATGAGACAATTTCGTGCTTGCTTACATTTAATACACTGAGCTTGAGACCAGTGCTCTTTTATTTTTCCTTTGAAGATTTGCAATTGTGTTGGCTTCTTGTCTTTGCTTGCAGGGCTCACTCATGAAGATGCACCAGCCTTCTACCTCAGGAGACCTGGTTCCAGCCCTGATCTAGATCACACCCAGGGAGGTTAGTTGGTCTCGTCATGCTCTCTAGTGGCTGCTTCTCTGCTGAGCAGCTGCCATGCTCCAGGGAGGACCAGCTCTGGAGCTGCAGTGATGCTGCAAGACCTTACAGGCTGAGCACAAAAGGCAAAACTGGAGGGTCATTTTGGCTTGGTTCTAGTCACTCCTAAACCATGTCTTAATCTCTCACCTCAAAGAACCGAAGAATAAATGTCTTGATGACAGTCATGCAAATTTTTAACATAATTTCAGCTCTCCTCTTCCTGACTATAATGCCTCCATTTGAAATCTGGAGTCAATAAGGATGAAACTGACAAAAACATGGCTTACAAATCCATTTTATTATTTATCTCAGCCTTACCTAAAAATTGCAATGGAAAGAGCTTTTGAGGTTAGTTGGAAAGGCCTGACTGACTTCAGCAGGTTTTGAACCATGGGCCCAAATATATTTACTTCTCTCTATCACTGAATTTCATGAGTTTGCAAATTTGAATGGGGTCTTCCCAAGGAAAGAGTGTTGACTGTATTTTAGAATTATAGATTTGCTGCTGAGTATGTCCTTGAAATAATCCACAGAACTTTTTAATGAGATTGGATTTTCAACCTTTAAATATCCTAGAGATAGTTTTGGTTCAAATTCTGAGTGACAATGCAGATCAGAATTATTTTCTGAATATAAAAAAAAATGCAGTAGAACAAAGCTGAGATTCAGCAAAAACAAATGAATCACTCTTGATCACACACTGAGCAGGGAGAAAGTAAACCACCATCTGAAGGAGTTTTATTTTTCTATGATAGCTTTTACTTTTTGAAGGGTTACTTCAGTTTAATGCTAAAATACCACGAGAGCAACATGTAATGGCATCCTGAGGGATTTGGTTGTGACTCTGGTCCTGGACAGTGCCATGAGCCCCCTTCTCCTGCCTGCTGTAGCTGCCTGTTCATACACTTCTTTTAATGCAAGCCCACCGCTGCCTTTGAGCTAGCCACCCTCCCCCATTTCCATGCACGGGGTGGTGGGAGGGCACCCCTGCTCTGCAGGCTGTGACCACATGGGCTTGTTGACTTTCTTACCACACACTGGGGGTGACACTGTGGGGATTCAAGAGAGAAAAATAAAAGGGATGCTTTCCATTTGTGGGATGTAGGTGGTCAAGAGAAACAAAAGCCTTTGCAGAAGTTTTACATGAGATACACAGATGGCTTTGGGGGTGTGGCAGACTCTGTTGATGCTAAAAAGATGAAGGAAGCCAAAAAAGACTTGTGACAGATGCTTTCAAGCTATGAAGTATTTAAAGAAGATTGCATTAACTTTAGAAATGTTAGAAATGTTTCCTAACGAAACTCAAGCTTTTGTCAGTAGCTGTGTTCCCAGATAAATAAGACATGAGATATTTCCTTCAAGATGAAAAGGATGTAGGGAGGTAATTAATACTGTTTTCAACTTTGCAACAGCTTCAAGTGGAAAATATTTGAAGTTCCAAGGGAGCTACCACACAAACTTCTATGGTCCAAAGGCAAACCAAAAGAAGCTTCATACATTTATAAAAATAACAGTCCTGACTGAGGAAAAAAAATGTCTTCTAAAAAGTCACTGTGACTAACAAGGACAAATGTTTCAGAGCCCTTAACGTGTTGGAAGATGTGTGACCACCAAGTAGGTGCATTGGGTGGCTGTTATTTTGAGGCACATTTCCTACTAAATTATTTTGCTCTTGGTAAATAGTTCATAACCTTGGGAGAGCTGAAGAGGCTGCAGAAAAGTGTCAGAGCAGCTACTCAGAGTGAGACTCACAAAGAGTTGGAGGGGGATTTAGTTAAGGGCCAATTAAGAGAGGCGGCACTACAGGTTCCTGCCTCAAGAGAGCTGACAAATTGGGATATCATAAGGGAAATGGAAGTGCAGTTAAATTAGGAACTGGAATAAGAACCCTACTAAATTATTAATATATCTGAAAATGAAGAAAAAGCAGTATTTTCATTTATTAGAAAACTAGGTTCAAGGATCTCCTTTTGGAAACAAACAGTTTTACTAATGAATGAGCTGAGATTTTTTCCTTTTTCTGTGCTATAAAAAGGGAAGGTCTCCAAGAAGGACCAAAAAGCAATTAAAATAATGTTTCTTTTCTTTAAACTCATAAAAAATGGATGAGTTTCCTTCTTACACGTATCTACTCTTTCACTGACCTGCTGGATTTTGTCTCCCTATCCTTCTTCCCTCAGTCCAGTTTGTTTGGGACAGGCTCCAACTGTCTCGGCTATATGGAGAATTTCCAGTGTGACCAAATCAGAGACAAACTGCAAGTCCTTTTTGGCCTTTGGCCAGGATGATTCTCCTCCAGCAAGATGCTTTGGGCAGCAGTTCTGCCTTGGAGAGTGCTAAATGCTGTGAAATAAGGAGACAATTAAAACCCTTGAAGTTGTAAAATAACTAACTTAACATGCTAAGTTAATTCACTTAGTTAAGTTAATAACTAATTTAACATGTTAAATTTGTTCATTAAAATGGAGTTAACTTTAGAAAGGGAGAAATGTTACATCAGACCTTCAAGTATCTCCCCAAACAGGAGGGTATTCTTCTTAGAGGTAGTTTGATACTGGAAAAGTTGATTTCTCATTGCTTACTGGATCTGTAATAATTCTAGAAATTTTGCACTATGGAAATGAGTTTATGAGATAATAAATTAGGAGGGACCTGCAGTCTTTCCTCTCAAGACCAAATACTCAAAAACTTGGGCAAGAGAATTTCCCCTGCTCAAAACCCCAGTTTGATGACTAACTACCTCACTGGGAAAGCTAAAGCTAAGAGGATTGATATAAAAGCAGTTTGGGGCCAATGTGCAGGACTGAAATTCCTATTGGGAAAAATGGACAGAGGAATCTTGTTTCTGCCTGAGAAATGCTGGGCTGATCATCAACAAAGAAATCCAAATATTTGCTTGGAAATATTTTCACAACTCGATATGTCATGCTGGAAAGCCCATACTCTGAGTGTCTCTATCCAAAAGCTGACTTGGTGCATGAGTGTGCATCCTGCTGCCAGTGAGTCACCTGGAGGATCTGTCATTCAGTTACAGTACTGGGGAAAGGGGCAAATGCAGTTTCTGCTGTGCAGGATTATTGTAATGCCATCATTGGGGCAAATAATTCTGAATGTTGTGCCTGAAGCAGTGGATAGTACATTGCTCACTGGCTATTTCTCTTGCTTCCTTGCCTGCTGGATGCATGTTTACAAAAGCTAATTAGAGTGGACTGTGTCATTTACAGTGTTAGACTTCAGAAGGAAAAAGCTTACTGTATAATATCTGCCTCATGTACGTTTGAGCAGAGGTTACTTTAGGGGGACTGAAAGGAGCCAGCAGGAACAAACTCAGCAATTATTTTAATACAGTCAAGGATTTCTATCCCCTAAGTGGCAGTATGAAATATTCCCATACTGGTTATCTGATACTGGATTATACAGGGTAGAGATTTCTTTCTGTATGCACTGTATCACTTTCGGCCACAGTTTGTTTAAGACCCCTGGCCTTCACTTTAAATTTTCAATGCATCTAATATATGTAACAGAAATCAGAACTAGGAAAGGTCATAGTTTTCCCTTCTTGTCCTTTCTATCCCCTTCTATTTAAAGTTTAGGAACCACTTCCTCTCCCATAGCAATGTTTTAATTGTTTGGGGTTTTTTGCAGTTTCATATGACTTCTACTAAGGTTAAGAGGAGGTGTATGAAACCTGGGAAAGCTAAAACTTTACCTTTATTAAGCTACAGAGGCAAAAACCTGAAATCCAAATATTTTCTTTGCTGAAAAAGAATCCCTGGAGAACATAAAGATTTCTATCATCTTCACCAGGAGAAGGTTATATTTAGCAAACTTAGGGTTTCCGTCAAGGAACACTTGGCAGTGAAGAAGGTAAAAAAATATTTAGAAGCTTATTTGGTCCTACTTTGCAGGCATATCAATTAGTGCTTTGTGTCATCAGGTTTCAAAGCCTTCAGCTGAGTCTCTTCAATATACTCCAGCTATGGTGATCCCATTCATACCCAAACCCTAGCAAACATGCTGGAGAGCGTTATGTTTTCCAGAGAGTTGCTTTAGCAAATGATAGCACAATTTTTTCACCAGAGCCTTCACAGGGAGGCACAGAAACAAAGAAAAAAGAAGAGATTGGAAGTATTTGACAATTCTGCTGGTGCTACTGCTACTGCCTCAATGGGAAACCAGTTGGACATAAGAATTAATAAAGAACTGGAAAAACATAAAACAATTTCCCATATTCCCTGGATATTCCCATTCCCAGCCCACATGTTCAGTCCCAGTTTCAAATTCCAGAGACTGTATTCAGCATGGGGAGAAAAGTCTGAGCAGGGAGGCAAGGATAAAATAGCTTCCCTTCTTCATGCCTTCATTTAGACAATCCAGATTTGTGTTCCAAATGTACTTCTTGCTGTGGAAGTTGTAGCACAAAAGGACATGTCTAAGAGAGGGAAAAAAATCTGCCACCAAGACCATTCAAGAGAGGAAATATTGACTTCAATGAATGGGAATTTTCTCATATTTGTGCTTTCAGCACTTTACTACAGTGAGTTCGTCATCACGGGAACCTGTTTCAGCAAGTTCTCTGCTTGGTGAGGTTATGAGTGTATAGGTGAACAATCAGAAAATTTTGGAATATTTTAATTTTGCACTGTTGTGGAAGCCAGCTAAGCCACTTCTGTACATTGATTCAGATTCTTTTATTTTTAGTAAGAGTTTTGCTTGGACTGCTTATATATTAACATATTTGTTAGACTATGCAACTGGTTCTGGAGCACCTTTTAATGTATGTGAAATGATTTGTAACAACAAGGTTAATAATTTATTTAGTCATCCCAGAACATTCTGTGAGCTTGATTAAGGTAATATTCTGGAGACATCTTGCTTACCTTCCTGAGTCACGGAGAGCTTCCTTCTAAACATGAAATCTGTTAGCTAAGTATGCAGAAAAAGAGAGGATAAAGCAAGAATCACATACCAGTCTGCAGAAAAACTCTCCTTAACAAGTATATTATATAAAAATATAATATAAATTTACATATATATATAAATATATATTTTTATATATTTTTTTATATATATGGGAAACAGTCTTACATATACTTTTTGTAGCACTCTAGTCAGCAACTGTGAATAAGAGAGAGGATATCAGACCCCCTTGCCTGATGTCTTATAAACAGGTAGAAGAACCATCCATTTTTTTTTTGCACTGATGAGCTACAAACATTGTAGTAATAACTTCCTTCAAGTGTCTGTGTGAAATCCTCTGACTGTGAACCCAGTTTAGTAAAGAAGTAACAAAAAGAGCTGCTCCTTTGAGAACTGTTCCTCTAACCAGTGCATTCCAAAGACAGTGAGAAAGCAAAGAG
Organism: Machaerirhynchus nigripectus; assembly: GCA_013397975.1. NCBI lineage: Eukaryota > Metazoa > Chordata > Aves > Passeriformes > Dicruridae > Machaerirhynchus > Machaerirhynchus nigripectus. The sequence continues at coordinate 1,634,302 of VZRQ01009102.1, read as the reverse complement.
CCTGAACCACGATCTGTTGCCAAATTTGGCCCCACCTGGAGGCCCAGTGAGACTTTCAGATCTACCTGAACATTGGAGTTTGCAGATCTAAAGTCCAGGCTCTCACGGCTCTTTCTCTGTGGACACTGTTCATTGCATGTTCCTCAGCCTTGCTTGAGTACTGAAGAAACTATAACTTCCTCCAGCCTCCAAAGCCTCTTTGTCAGAACATTTCTGTGGTTTTTCTCCAGTGGTTTCCCAACTCTGACACAGCCACTGAGGATGACACACACTGTTGTTGGCAGCAGTGTCAATGAGAGCTCCAGCGACAGCCACCCTGAGACTGAAGTGCCTTTGCAAGTTAGAATGCTCAGGGAGTCATAAGCCTGGGGAAAGCACAGCCTGGAGAGAGGAAGCTGTGGTGAGGTGAGAGAGGCAAGGACAACTGGAAAACCTGACAAGAAACATCAAAGGAGAAATATGAAGCTGAAATTTGAAAAGGTAAATTTCAAAGTTGTTTGTGTTTGGCTGCACTGATTGCACTGAAGAAAAGCAAACTGAGAGTGAGCTGTTTCCAAAGCATAATGAGACCTGCATAGGCACAAGGCAGGCCAGGGACACGCTGCCAGTTTGTTGGGAATGCAGAAACCTTCCCAAAGTCCCTGTCCAAGAGGGAGAGAGATAAGAAGACTGGGGTAATAAGAGGGTGACACACAGATGCATAATTTCACCATCAAATAATTGTCATACTCCTACCAGAATCTTATTGCCAGAGGTACACAGATGTAGAGTTCCATGTTCACCAGGAGGGAAGAGTGTGGACTGCACCTTGGTGTAAAGGATTGGATCCTCTGCTTCTCTGTATGTCAGCTCTGAACCTAACTTCTCCCAAGATGTGAGCTTAAACCTTACTGTCCTGACTCAGAGCCACCTTGGAAACTAGTCTGTCTCTAAACTCTTATTGAGTCTGGCATTTGAACAGAGGGTTTTCCTTCATATCTATGTGTGGCTGCTGATTTGGCTTCAAAGGTGGCAACGCTGCAGCATTAGCAAAACTCTGCCTTTGGTATTGTTTTGGAATTTTGGGGTCCTTCAAGAAAGAAACCTCCATACAGAAGATGTTTCCATACAAAGGAATGTGTTTGTCAGTCTATTCATCTCTGCCCACTGCTGAAGTGCTCTGTATCAAACCTCTAAGCGTGGGAGGCAGCAACTTTAAAATGGGTGAAAAGACTGCTTATTCTCCAAAATCTGACTGTATTACTGTTTGGCATTTTGTTTGATGAAGCTCTAAAGGACAAGATCGAGGTATTCATGCATGTTTGGACAATGTCTATCATATTAAGCGTACTGTGAAGAGAGGGGAGGTAGGTAACAGATGGGGATAAGTGATGCTTGCACAAAAAAGAAATTGAGCACAGCAGTATTGAAAGCCAAGAGCTAACAAATGAAAAGACATCATCAGGAGCTGCAGTGAAAGCTGAGCTGTCAGTGATTTAGCACCTGAGTGGCTGTGCTTGGATAGCATGGGCATGTGTCCAGTGGAAATAAAATGTGGAAGTTCCATTGGGGAAGATGCAATTTAACTTTAGTTTATAGGCTCAGGACTATATCTTAGAAATTTTTCTCTTGAGTACACCGAGAAGAACAGGAGCGATGCAAAGGGACTATAATCTTTTTATCTTTTTTTTTTTTTTTTTTTTAATGGAGGCCAATTTTAACTGAAAATCAGGAACTCCATGGTAGCTGACCTGGGTAATCAACAGGCTGAGACTAGCCCACTTCACCACCATCTGCTGCTGAGCTTCACATCCATACCAGCCTGGTAATTTTTCCCAGTGGATTTGGAATCTCCTATTTTTAATCCTGGGGTTAAAAGATTGCTCCATCTTCTTCTCAGGATTGCCACAAAACAAGTCTGTGCTGGCCCTATAGGATGAGCTCCTTAGTGAAGGGATTTGTCTTCTTCATGTCAAAACCATCCCAAATCCCCAAATTAGCTTTTTAATACTCAAACCCCAAACTCACATCAAAGACTAGCTTTAACCTCTTTCTGCATAGACTACATGAAAGACTTGCTTGAAATGGTATAGGGGCACCTTTAAGTGCCTCTAAAAGCACAGACGATAACTGAAAACTGAGGTATTAGAAATAAAGAAGCAGAGACACGTAGTGATCCTTACAATATGGCAGAGGCTGTTTTTGATTCAGCCCTGTTAAATTAATCTTTAAATGTAAATTTTCTCTGTGCTTTAATCAAGGACTTTTGGTACTCCTTTAAAGCACTAAAGCTGCAGTCCTCATACAAGTGCTTCCCTTTTCAGTAATACCACTTTCGTGATGCTTCTGAAATTTTGCTGAACACCAGGAGAAATGACCACTCTGTGTTCAGCTGTTTTCTCATGTAGTGCTCTCCATGCAATTTGGATTCCCTCCATTTAGCCCTCATCTCAACCAAAATGAAGGCGCTGATTCAGTCACAACTTCCCAAAAAAGCATCTGTTCACTGAACCTCAAAAGGAGCTGCAAGCCCATTGGCCTTTAGAAGCTACAAGGCAGAGTGACAGCACCTCCTCTCCCCAGTAATATGAGCTGGGGACAGATCTGATGGAAAAAGGGACTTTCTGTGTAGAAAGGTTTATAAATATGAGTATTCATGTCTGATAACTGGTGACAATGCAGAGTGCCAGCACAGCAGATAACTGAACTGCCAAGGATAAAACATCTATTTTTAAGGGTTGCTCCTCATACTGAGGTTTGATGGTCTTTTTTTTTCCAAATTTTCACTGCACAAATGAACAGCCCATTCTGTTGACTCACTGCATCAGCAGAGGCAAGACCCCCACCCCCCTTGAGGAATACTGCTGCCTCATTAGCACAGGGAAGGAGGATGGTGTAAGTCCAGGAGAAGCCATAGAGGCAGCCAATCTCAAGGCAGAGTTTAATTGCCTTGTTTTTATTTTGCTGTCATAATTTTTCCCAGTGTACACAATGACATCATGGGAAATTGATGTTTTGAAGCCAACATGGATAGGCTGCCATAGATATTTTGCATTTTTGCAAAGATGACTTTGATTGTAGACCTGTGATATGTTGTTAACTGAGCTTCTACCTTGATATTTGAATCCTAAGCTAAAATTAAATCCTCTGGTTTTGTCATTTTGGATTCTGAGACTGGGCCAGGCTACCCAGGAGGAGACAGAGCATTTAGGTAGGGTCTGGAGCTCTATAATTTACTGCCTTTTGTTCTCTGCAGGCTCCTTAGTTGGCTTTTCCTCTTTAGGATACAATTTACTTAGTAGAAATGGCCTTCTCAGAAATTATAGTGCATTGTTCAATGGCTTTTTTGACCTCAAAAAAAAATGCTCCTGGTTTGTTGTGTTGGCTGTTCTGCCTCTCAGAGGGAGAGGTTCTGCCTTTGTGAATTCAGCACTGATGTAACAAAAGGGAAACTCACCCAGACCATGAGAAGCAAATGCTCTAGATATAAGTATACAGATAGATTTGTGTATATATCTACAAATACATGCACACCTATACTTGGTACACAATTATATACAGTTTACATATAATCTTTATTCATATTTTATGTATTGATATTTACTTATATAAATGAGGGTAAGATTCCATATGTCAGATGTTGAAGTACATTTATATACTTAGAACTTAGCAAAAATAAGTTTTAATTTGGCGGATGTGTGTTTGCCTGACCCCTTTACCAGCATAGCTTGAAAAGAACACAAGCAGCAGCACATTTTAAAAGTGTATAAATGTACCATTGCTAGAAAGAGGACAGGCTGGACCACTGTGTCAGCAACGTGTACAAGGGAGCAGACCAGCAGCAAGGGTGTGGATATTTTGTGGTGACAGAGGTTTAGCTCTTGCAGAGTTAGAGATAGAAAAAAAATCCAACAGATATATAAAAAAAATGTTCATTCATGCAATTTTTCTGGTTGCAATTTTCAGAAATTAAGGCACTCAGCCATGGCTGCTCTCACAAGAGTTTCACAACCAGCCACAGGAATGGGAGTAGAACAATTACAAATGAATCACAGGAAAACACAGGTGACTGGTGGGCAGGCCAAGTAGAAAGTGATAGATTGTGATGGGGATGCCCACAGCTGCCTTCACAGTTACCAGAAAGTAATGTGACTTCACTGCAACTCGCACCATATTTTTCTTCTGGTAATAGATTTGTTCAATGTCAGACTGCAGGAAATGGCCTCTAGACTACTGTTCTTGGTTTATAATGATGAAGTAAATGTGGGAAATTGTTACTCCCAGGCTGCAGGTGAGGGAAGAAGTAGAACTTTCCCTGCTTTTTTATAGCTTAGCAAAGAGGTGCAGTGGTCATTCCCGTGCTTGCAAACAGGCACTGATTCCTCTGCCTCTGAGGCGTGGACTGAGCTGAGAGAAGCTGGGTGCTGTGGTCCTGCGTAGCTTTTTCTTTTGGAGAGAAGGGTTCCTGCGTTATCACCTTTCACAGCACGGGCTGATCCCCTCACCTTGCTGTACTTCTTTCTATCCTTCCCTTTCATGGCACTGAGGTTCACAAATATTAAGGGCATTATGTAATTAGCAGCTCAAGACAGTCTTCCTCAAGTGCTCCTTTCATCAGAGCACACATTTTGCTTAGACATCAGTCTTTGGTCTCTTGATTCATTTCATGCTATGCAAAGTTTCTTCTGAAAGACTATTTCTGGAATCTGCCTGACTGCAGTGATTTCAAAGGGCTCTTGGAGCATCCATCTGAGGGCAGAAATGAACTTCTTCCACTTCTAAAACTTATTTCCACTAAGTCAATCTGAGTTCAGAGCTCTCAGCTTCCTGCAGGCTGTGCTTAGCAGTTTGTAGTATTGTCCCCCAGTTCTACAGTTTATCTGGGAACAGGAGGAGGGTTGAACAAGGAGTTCTCAAAAATTCCATTTATGAATAAAACATAAGAATTTATTCCTCTGCACATAAAATAAAAGAGCAAATTTTTCTGTCATCCGTGTAAAATTTTTCTATTAACATCTGGCTTTGTATTTTCTGGAGACTGTTTCAGTGCACCTATTATAAATATTTATGTCGTAAGAAGAAATACTGGGACTCCTTCAAGGAAAATAGATGAGAATGGGTCCACATATTTCAGAAATAAATGCAGAAAGTAAGAGTTCAAACTATGCTATTATTAAATCACTATATCCAGTGAGCTTAGTGGGAGACTGCTGCAGTGAGAACAGATTAGTATGTTGTTACCTGAATGCAAGTCCAAAAATTAGATTACAACAACAAAACAGGAGTTTTAAGTAAAAAAGCAATACAAAGAGTAGCCTCCCAGGTACACTTGTGAATCTATCAGTTAGGCACCTTATAAATAACCTGGTTCATTTAAAAGACTAGTTTTACACTATATAAAATATAATCTCCATAAAACCCATGATAATCTCTCAATTTAAACTAACACCTTTAAATAAATTTAGCATAACACACTGAACACAAAACTTAATGGAACTGTTAACTGTTTAAAAGAACAAAATTAAGATGGTTTCCAAAACAAAACAAATAAGCAGGAAATACCAAACAAACAAACAAATTATCCTCCTCATTAAAGCAGGTATGTGTAAACTACTTTATGTAAGTAAATTTCATTTTATGTAAGTTTTGCCTATGTCATAAAACAAAAAATTGCTAGTTTTGTTGGCAGAAAATATACAAGAGTCATCCATAAATCATTTCTTTGAATCATTTTATCTTCCCTCCACTCTATTCTCTGTAAATAAAACAAAGACAAATCCGGATTCAAAGAGCCAAAGCCTGCCTTTAGATGTGGGCGTGCATCTCACTTAAATGTCAGGTAAAGTCAGGTGCTCAGATCAGAGGAAAGAATTTAACACCGTGATGAAACACTGGGGAGAGGAGGCTTGCGGGGGAAAAGGTATGAGGGTATTTTTAAGAGAGTAATTTTTAAATCAGATTTGAAACTGGAAAACACTGGAAAAATCCTCCCATTTCAAAGATGAATTTTCCAGTGCTTAACATTTTTTATGTGTTTTTTAATGATTTTCTGGGCAAGACCAAGCAAACTGTCCCAGAAAGAGTTCAAGAAACCCAAATCAGCATGAGTGAGGTTAATGCCAATTCTGCTTCAGAAAGTGGATGATCCCCTCTCAGTTGCTTATTTTCCTACTTTCCTTTAAGGTTCTTTTTCCTGCTGTCTGCTTCAAACCACATGGACATGTCAGTGTAACATTTGCATTTGGCTCAGCCTGGTCTGTGGTATAATGACATCCATCCTGTCCGGTTTAACCTTCATTATTCAAATCAAGAAAAGCTTAACAGGTTAATACTGGGTGATGATAACTGTCAGAGTCACCTAAATAAAAATGAGTGTCAGAACATATTGAATTTTGGAGCTGAATGTTCTTGAATGTTCAGTTTGTTTCAGGAAGAAATTTCTTGGGACTGGTGTAGTCTGTTTTCCTGGATACCTTTGGCTAAGACTGGTCCAGCTGCATGGAATCCATCTGAGCTACCAAAAAACCTTCTTCAGTGTTTCATCTAGTTAATATATTACTGTGATCTTAATCTTCATAGTCACAAAGCAGAAGGTACTGTGGTGGCATCGACAGCAGTAAGCAAGAGGATCAACTTTTTATTTTAAGGAATTTAAAGATCTCACTCAGAGCTGTTGCATTAAGAGTTTCTACACAACGCCTATTCAGCACATATTGATACACAAGTACGCCACACACCTCAATTAATTTGGTTTCATAATGCCTGTCTTCAGGAGGAATATTCTTCCCACTAACAGACAGAGAGACCTGGATAATGAGATGTTTCAGCTCCTCCAAAAGATCATGGCACAAACAGAAACTGCAAAGTCGTTCCAGAGTGCTCCAGTGCTGCACCATGGCTCTGCCCAAGGACTCTGGGGTCAGACCCCTCATGAAAAAAACAGCTCAGGTGTGAGCACTATTCAAAGTCTGGCTAATTTACCTGCAATGAGTAAAAAAACTTGACAAGGAGTTCTTGCTCTTTTTTCTCTTTTAACAAGTTTATTTTGTAGCCATGTTAACAGTTAAGAAAGATGCTTCAAATGCACTCTTGGAATCCAGGTGTATATATTATATACAGCAAAACCAGTAGGAAACATCCTTAAAACTACTGTTAGACGATGAGCACATGCAAGTGGTAATTCTGGATGTGACTATCTTGCACCTTTACTATGTACTGCTTCCTTGCAAAATATCTGTGGAAGAATGAATGGGAAAGTGGATTAATGAGAATCATTCACAGAGCAATCATAACCCTTCACCAAAATCAAAGGTGATGTAAAATCCTCCAACACTATAAAACACTTGCAGGAAGCCTGAAAAGGGTTTGGGTTTCTCAGCTTCAGAAGAGAGGAGTGAGAGCAAAACCAGCTCTTTTGAAAAATTCAACTGGACCTTGGGAAGTGGGTTGATAAAGGATAAGGATGGATGGAAAATCCTATTTACTTTCCAACATCAGCTTAGCTTGTTCATGAGTGTTTGCTATCATCTTTGAATGATCCAAGAGAAAACAATGTTTCCAGCTTCATGGATATTTTACTTCTGAAACCTGATAAGATGATATATTCATAAGAACACAGCACTGGAAATAACTTCATCAAACACAAGTACCTGTCCCTCCCAGGCCCATCCAAAGTGGGATCCAGTGTTGCAGTTAATTGAGTTGTATAATCTCACTCACAAGCAAGTTAAAAAAGGCTTTTGTAAGGGTTTTTTGGTGTTGCAGGGTGCTTTTTGTACCCATTCTCGCTAATATACTTCAGTCTAACTTTCTGTATAATACAGACACAAGACGTTCTTTAAATAACATCTGTCAAGTTGTGTTACAATTTGGTCTTTCTTTTAGGCAGATTTCCAATCCTGATTTAAAGAAATGCAAAATGATGAAGGGCTCACCCCTTTCCTGAACAGACATTTCCAAAAGTTAATTATAAGACCAAATCAACTAAAGACACATCCACACAAACCCCCCCTGTATGCCTGATTTCTTGTCTCATTTTATCTCACTTTGGCTTCCAGCCTTGGGATTTCCTCTTGCCATTTTTGAATGCCAGAGTTGTGCAGCAACAGAAATCTCTTCACTCTGAAGTATTTATGCACAGTGATCAGGTCACCTCTTAGTCATCTTTTCAAGTACATTATGGACTGAATTACTCCAAAAGGCATTATTTCCATACCTCAGGCAAGAACTTTACCTTTTTTAATGATTTTAAAAAGTATTTACACAATTCTTTCTTCGGTTGGTTCTTCCTAAAGACAAATTCCAGATCTATCTTAGTTTATTTAACACCATTATTAATAGGTAAAATAATTCTGTCTTTCTCTCTCGTAAATCAGGAAACTTGCAGAAGATCACAAATTCCACAGTCCCCTGCACTCCCAGTGCCTCAGGTAGCCAGCACAAGTGAAGAAAACCCCTTATGTAAGATGACAGCCAAGTGACCACGAGGTTGATTTGTTGCAAATAGAAAGTGCCAGAGACCTCCTCCACGTCAGAAAATATGCAGAACAAAACATAGAAGAATCAAAGAAAACAAAACCATAGCATTGCATAAAGCAGAGGTAAAGTTTGACATTCAGACCCTTCAAAAAGGAGTTCACTGTATTGTTACAGAAGAAAATCTGCCATATGGAGTCTATCTCTACTTATCATAAACTTGTTCAGAAGGAAGGAAAGAAGATTCTTTGGAAAACAAACCATAAATACCCTGGGGGTTTTTTTTGTGTTTTGTTTTGGGGTTTTTTTTGTTTGTGTCCAGACATGAAAATGAGAATATTCTTTCTCTGATTCAGCCTAATTTGAGTAAAGCTTGCTTTACTTTACGTCAGAAGTTCTACGCAACAATGTGGCAGTTCAGCTGATAGACTGCCTCAGCAAAAAGTTGGTTGTCTTGACAAATGACAATCATAGGGCATTAATGTGGGCTATAAGTACAAGACCTCTCTCCAGCTGTGACTTTGTTTCCTCCTTTTGATGTGCACGTAAGGTACTACCCAGAAAGCTCCAGGGGTTTTTGTAATTACAGAAAGTACCATCTATGATTATTATAGATTTTTGCAGTGAGAAGTTTGATGTCAGTTTCATTTTACCTGATTGCTACTGTTTGTAATGCAGGTCCCTCTGAGCTCATCACACAGGGACCACTTTAGAGTCAATAGAAGAAATTAGCATTCTTAGGACACATCTAACCCATTTTAGCTGTTGGCTGCAGGATAAGTGCTGATACTTCTTCACTGACTTTAGATTTCTGAGAGTGGTCAGATGCTATGACTGGTTCTTGGAGACTTGTACCAAGTAGATGGGTATGATATGTTCCTCATGTTGCCATTTAGCTTTTTATTAACTTAGAAACAGTTTTGTTAACTAGAAACAGTTCAAGGGAACTGCTCCCTTATTCTGGAGTGCCCTGTCATTATACATGGTATTTGCTGGCTCTCTGGATTGAGGGCTCCGGGTCAGTGTCACATTGGTACGGCTTTTTCTGATACTTCTCAAGGAACATGAGCACAGTTCTATGAGAGCATTTGCTGCTGTCACAGCAGCTGCTGCCTTCCTTGCCAGCCATGTCTAGGTGTCATGATGAACCCATCAAGGCCATTTTTGGCCTGACTCTGGTGCTAAGGCCACTTCTCAAGATGGAGATGTAGAAGAAAAAATGGTACTCTTCACAATCATTGAAAGCAAACAGGTTGGCCAAAATTATGTGGGCATAAGGACATGTCACCCTATTTTCTCCTGAAATACTCTTAAGGTCTACACCTGTTTTACATCATACCAAATCTTACTGTAGAGCTGAATTTTGGATCTGTCCAGTAGGATTTAGGAGTCTTTGTTTGTTGGGAACACAATATGGTGCTAAATTTAGTTTATTTTCAATAGTAGAAGTTGGTTCCTTTTTCATCTGTGTGAGCATTTTTCTTACTCCTTACTACCTAAATAATATAGAAAATATATGCAGCTGAGCAAGGCATTTTGCTAAGTGCCTTTGCTCTGGCTAGTTCTGATAGCTGCACACAAACAAGTCCTATAAATAAAACTGGTTTTCATCCAGGGACGAAAGACACTAAATGCTTTCTTACTGGAGTGTGAAATCGATGAAGACTTTAATCTGATATGAACTGGCAATTTGACAGGTTTAGAAGACCCCAAGTGAGCCAAGGATGTAGGACACAGCAATGAGATGAGAACAGGAGAAATAAACTATGGACTCAGAAATCAAAAGCCACCACTTACAAATGTGAAACAAAGGGAGAGACTGAACTACATGTTCTATTTCAGTTGTTCCTCCAGTACTGTACTTCTTTTTTATGTTCTCTGCTAACTTATGTCTTCAGAGAAGTTAAATATAATAGAGTAAAATCACTGAGATGGATATTTTGTCTCCTGCCTGATATCCTCTGGATGGTGGGTAGGCTGGGATTTATAAGCCCAGGGGTTTACCAAGAAGTACCAGGTTAGTATGAGAAGTTCTAAAAATAGGGGAAATCATTTGTCATCCAGTGGGATCTATTTCAGCTCACTTATGAAAATCACAGATCACTAATGAAGCTAAAAAATAAAAATTACTCTTCCAAAGTTAATGCCACACTTTGGAATGGAGATGTCCAGATGGTAGCTGGGTCCTGTGAACCACAATTGGGTACTGCCCTTGAGATACCTGTCACCTATTGAAATTTGGTAGACTGTGAACTCAGTGAGTTGAAAAGTTATTGAAGAGTCAGACTGACCCACACGAGTGTGTACACAGAGCAGAACTGCAAAAGCTTTGCTTACAGTTCCTTTAAGTTAAAGCTAAGCCAAACAGCAAGGAGTGATGTTTGTGTTTTGTTTTGGGGTATGGAATGGATTAATGTGGATTAATGTGGAAGCTGAAGACATTTGATGCAAAAATATCCTACAAAAAGAAATAATGAAACAAAACCCAACCTCATAACTTCAGTAGTAAGATTTTATTCAAGATAAAATTTCTCTTCTGTATTAAATTTTAAGTACTTGGCAATCACTTTTATTGTCTTGCTGGGTTTTTTCCTAAAAATTTGACTAAGAATGTCTATGCATATGTGAATGCCCTCAGTTATCCCCAAATCACATTTGAACTACTTAGGCAACTTCAATAATGTTAATAGAGACATAGAAATCCTAAAGAAATCCTTGTGACTTTTATGAAAATAGGTCACCAGGCTGAACACAGACCCTTGTTAAGTGATTTAACTGAGGGAAGACCTGCATCAATATTAGGTCCCAGAAACTTAGCAAAGGGGAAAAAAAAGCCTTATAAATGTTCCACCTACCATGAAAACTTCAAATAAACCTTGAAGTGAGCCATGAGACATTTTTCATATGGACTTATATGTTCCAGTACATACAGTGATATTTATCTTTTGGGGTTGTTCATAGAGGACACAGAGTGTGCAACTCTTAGTCCAGGAGGTTGTTAAATAACTCTGATTTATTGGATACGGGAAGAGAAGCTAATTCTAAGAATCCTGATAAGAAAAGTTTGGCCTAAGTATTCTTCTTACCTAACTGTATCTATTTCTCACATCATACTTTTAATTAAAGGTTCATTCACGAGGCTTAATTCTGTTTTCAGAAATATAATTTTATTTATGGTGACATGAAAGTAATCTCCTTGAGGAAACTAGTTTTACATTAAAGGAGTTTATTTGGAAGGAGAATGAGACTTGAAATTCTGAGGAATTTCATGGATCTGGTAATGTGTTTTCTATGAAAAACAGCAAAAATGCTCCCATTATCTTCATTGGCCTTGGGATCTGGCCCTCAGAAGATGGTGTACACAAAGTAAGTCTGGGTTTTGTCTGGTTTTTTGTCATTTGAATCTAGCCAAGAGACACTTTTTTGCCAGCTCCCAAACTAAATGACTCGTCATCATAAACTGTTAACTTTTTTTTTTTATTAATTTAAAATGTCACAGCAGAGCTGCCTATCCACTTCCTGACTTGTTAGCATAAAAAACCCCCTAACAATATGTCTTATTAAAGCCCAGGTATTTTCCATACCAGCTTTTAAAAAGGGCTGTTTAGTGTGCCAGCCCTTACAGTGTTGATCCTATATAATTTTTCTATTGCACGGTGTGATGGTTTGAACCTGAGTTGATGAACAGTTGTAGAGACCAATAGCGCTTCTCGAAATTCACATATTTAAACCAGGTGGGAGCCCAGGAAATCTCTCTTCCTTCCGGCTTTCGTGCTGGTAACAGGGCTGTGGCTGCATGGCCGGGCCGGGCCTGGCCGGGCCTGACCACTCGGCCCCGGCAGGGGCTGGGGCCAGACCCGCGGCTCTGTGAGGGCCG
>VZRQ01009102.1:1498590-1621543 GCA_013397975.1 Machaerirhynchus nigripectus | reverse complement strand
CAAGGGAAGGGACTTCCACATGCCAGCAGAAAACCACCCCGGGCAGCTGTTGTGCTGCGACGTGGAAGCCACAAGAAGACTCCTTCTTGTGGAGAAGCCCCATAGCATGGGCAAAAAAGACTCCTCTCCCTAAATGAACTGATGAAAGACTATTACAGAGTGAATAAACTGACTGAAATAATCTCAAGTTTGTGCCTTTATGTTGTAACTGGAAAGAGGGGGGAGGATGGGGGGAAGAGAAGTGTTCTGAAGGTGTATTTTAACTCTTATTAATCCTTTTCTTTTAGTTATGTTAATAAACTTCTTCCTATTCTTTAAGTTTGGAGCCTGCTTTGCATTCCTCCTAATTCTTATCTCACAAAAAGTAAAAATGCTGAACCAACCCGCTACACACAGACAGGGAAAGTTTTGGTAAATTGGATATAACTGTACAACAACATCTACCAAACTATGATTTTAAATACTAATGATAACATCTTAGTGTTACAGAGTATGTTCATTGAAAGCCATCGAAATTTCTTTTCAGGCCTATGAAATTCAGTATCATGTAATTGGGTTGGGTAATAAAAACACAGAGAGATGATTAATGTTTAGATCCTATTGTTTGAATACAAAAGAGACCTGAACTTCCTTTTCATGCAATTCCAGGTTTAATTTGCATATATAAATGCTTTCATGAAATTAAAACAATATAAATAACTTTACATTGGTCCAAGAATACAATGGTAGTAAATTTAACACTGAGGAAAACATCTAAAAGGGGAAGCACTTATCGGAAACAAAAATAGGTAAGCTTTGTCTTTTAGGTCATTTCAAGATTTAGTATGTTTTCCAGAGTCAATTCACTATTATTTCAAAATGCAATCTAGCAGCCAGAACTCATTATATTCCTCATTAAATAATTTGTCTTTTATTTTACCATGCTTTGTAAAGATGCCCAAGTACTTGGCTAGAAATTAGCACACGAGAAAATACTTGTGGCAATATGCCCATTACTGACTGCATGCAAATCTTGCATTATGAAACACTTCTAAAATGTCAACTACACCAAGAGGCCATAAAACCTGGTTGTGAAAAAATTTCCCTAAGAAACTGCACTTGCATTCAGGACTACATGATTGCACTTTATATTATCATAAGGATTCTTCTTTCTCGAAAATAATTAGTCCTATTTGACTATAAGCACAGTTTTCCCGAAAAGTACAGTTAAAGAACATAATTAACTTGGATAATGCTTAAGAATGGAAACAGCAGATAAAGGCTTAATGCTTTTTTCACTTAAAAAGTTTAATTGAAATTCTAATCTGCTTACACAGACAGATGCAATAGTTTTCATTTTCCCCAGTCATTTGAAGAGAGGTTCTATACAGTAAGTACTTGCTGAGTAGGAAAAGAGTAGCAAAATCAAGGTTCGGTCATCCAAAATGGTAGGTGTGTATTCAACTACTATACTCCAAAATTATTGTGCTCCATGAGTAAAACAATGCTTCATTCCAAAATTGTTAAAATGTGTTCACTGGAATTAGAACAAAGTATTCAGTCCATTTAATAGTTAATATTTAATCCACTGACTAAAGGCTTCAATTATTTTTTTCCAATTACCAGTGTCCTTGCTCCTGCCCCAAAAGATGTCTCAATGTGTGTGTCACAGTCTGGCCAAGCACCACTGTGTGCCCAGTGTGTCATTGTCAACGCAGCCAGTTCTCCAGATTTCATGTACTTACAAGCTACCTCTGACAGTGACACTAGAACTTGTTTGGAAGCTTAGATCAACTTTCTTTCAGCTGTCATTGGAGTATCAACCTTCAAAGTTATCCTTCCCAGTCCTGAGCTCACAACCCTTCTCTGTGGCCTTTTCTATGTGCTTCTTCAAAGGGCCAGTAAGGTCTTCAGTGAAGCTGCCTGAATGAAAACATGGGGAGGAATTAAAACATGCAGAGATGTTTGGGAAATTTCTTAACTGCTGTCACTCTATTCTTAAAAGTACTCCTATTAATAATGAAAATTATAAAATACCCTTATTTTTTTAAAAATACTCTCTCCATATCCGATTCCACATTTAGTGGGACACCTAGATTTGTCAGTATCCAAACAAATGAGCCTCTCTGCTTGGTTTTCTCTTGCAGTCTTGGACACTGCAGCTGCCTGCAGCACTTCTTTTCTCACCTCTGCTGGACACAGCGCATGAAATTTTAATAGAAGAGCTTTCTCTTCATCTCTTGGACTTCTCCAAAAGTATTAGTGCAATACATTGGCAGTGGGCCGTGTGTAAATAGTCCATTTCTAGGAAAATGAGCTGCTTATTATTGGGGGAAATAAACTTTCTGTTACATATCTTGACAACTGAGTCTGAATTAAGAGTATTTTCCATCTAGAGCCCAGTGAAGTGGCTCTATGGTGGCAGCCCCCACCAGCAGGTCAGACATTTCCCCTTAGCTCTAAAATGAACAAGGTGAACCTGTGGAAGGACTTATCAGTCCATGCAATTTTGTTGGATTTGTAAGGTAACAGGCACCTTCTCTCAAAGCGATCCATCTTCCTTTGTCAAAATAGGAAATACACATGGTAAATAGTCCAGTTCACTATTCCATATACACCCACCCCTGCATGCTGACAAGAATGTCTGAAGTTGCAACATCTAGAAAACTACTGAAATGGAGAGCTAATATTTATATCAATATATATCTGTTTTCCCTCTCTTTTCTAACAAGAAGGAACTCTGCCTGAGATTTGGAACAAAGCCCATTCATTTTTATGTATCTGTTCACTTCTGGATGGGACTGGGTCTGGAAGTTCAAACTAGAAGAGTATAACTTTATGCTTATATGCCCAAACAGAAAGGAAATATTGCTATTTTTCAGCATAGTTATGGTGCTCACTGCTCTTGTGGAAACTAAATCACTGACATTTTATCAGTCAGCAATGTGCTGGGCATATCACACTGTACTGTATTTTAATGACTGTGAGTGATGACGAGCTTTTTTAGATTTAAAAGTAGATAAGTTATAGGGTCTGGCTATCTCTATTCGTCTCCATAAACAAAAAATTGGACCAATATCAGCATGAATGTCTCTAACTTAAAGCTCAGGGAAGGAGGAAAATTTGGTTATTTGTATTTATTTGTACTAAAAATGATATAAATGTAATTCATACACAATTCATGTCTTGTTGACACAGCTGGAGGAATATAAAAGGGCTTTAGTGTAAATGAGAAATAGGGCTCTTGTAGTTTAAAAAGAGATGGTCTCAGAAAGACAGTGTGTTCTTTTTTCTCACTGCTTAAAGCATTTTATAACGTGTATATCATTAAATTTTCTATTGCAGCCCAGACTTTAAAAGTGAATCATAAAGTTAACAGTAGAGCCCTAAAGCAAAATTACATCAATTAAACAGCAAGGGGAGCTTGAGTCTAAACCAGAGACACAATTGAATTGATGTTTTCCAGAACTACCCATAAGAACTCCCATAAGAAAGACTTTTTTTTCTTTTCTGAATATGAGATCATTTTAAAAAGTCATAACTAACAGGTGCTGCTAGGACAGTAGCACAGAGATGGAGGACAGGCAGGTCCAGCACTAGCAATTAGATGATCTGAGCTGCCTTTTGCACTGGGCTCATGCTCATCACATGAAAGCAGTAGAAACAGATCAACCTGCTTCCACCAGAGAGCCTGAGCACTTCCAGAAGCTGCAGAAGCATTTAACAGCTTTTGAGGGTTTCCAAGTTATTTTTAGTATATACAGATATAATGGAATATGCTTCTAGTGTCATCCCATTAGGCCACTTCTCTGTGAAAGTGCTAAAGAATGAGGATAAATAGCTGCAGAGGATGCAGGCCACATCTTTGAAAGAAACCTGAGATCTTCAAAAAGCTAAGAGCCCAAAGTCTCAACTTACACTGCACTGCCATAACTTACACAGGTTGCACAACTGGGTTCCAAGCAGCCCCAAGAATCTCTGCTTTCCAAGGAGAGATTCTTAAGGCATGCATCTCCAAGCATCTCTCCTTTTCAACAAGGAACTATTGCAAAGCCAAATGCAAAACCTCGACATAAAATCTGGGACATAAATGGGAATGCAGAAAGATGCTGGCCCAGAATGAACTTCATCATGTGGACTTGTTCCACTTAATAAAAATCAGGACCATAGGAGCTGAATGACAACTTTGCAGACCTGAGTACGTACCCTTTCCTTGGTGCTGGTATTTCTTCTCCATTTCAAAGCTGTGGGATTCCTCCTCAGCTGCAGGGGAGCGCAATTTTTACCTTGCCACAAGGAGAAGGTATTGTTGGGACTTTCATTTTGGGTATTTCAGAGTCCTTCAGAAACATAAAGGAATTTCACCTTACAATCTTCTGTGAGGGCGAAACTCCTACAAGGATTTGCTGACTGTGATTCAGGCAATAGCAACAAACTGGTAGAGAACAGGAGGATGAGGCAAGGGCACTATTCACTGCAAAATGCAACACAAACAGCAGAAAAATATTCCTCGGGCCTAGGCAACCTACACAAGTCTTGCATCTAATTTCTTTTTCTCTCCAGACTTCAGAAAGAAGTTCTTCCTCTGAAAATATCTGAAGGACATCGGTGTTTCTTTCTCAGGATGAATGAGAAAGAAACATTTGGAGGCAGTGTTATTATGTCACAGAGCCTTTTTCCTATAATGTTTTTGTTTTAAAATCTGAAGTTACTTTCTGCTAGACTCCGAAGGATCTGAACCCATGTCCATCCCTGCAGAGCAGGGCCAGCTGCCCATGCAGCCTGTTGGTAGGCACAGGGATCTCACTGATCACTGAAGCTGTGATTGCCCCTGATACTTCCAACACACGGAGGCACCAAGGTTTAGCCACCAAAAAACACCAAGGACACTACTGTGCCCCTTGAAGCCTATCTCCCACCTGTGTCCATGCAAGGTTCACAAAAAAGGCATGTGAAGGCACAGGTGGGGATTCAAATCTGCATCCATTTGCAGACACTACAAATAAAAGTTTACATGATAATCTAAATTCCACCTAAATCCCTATGACAAAATTAATCTCTGAACTTGCTTAAAAATGGATTAACAGTAACATATCTCCCAAATGGCTTCTCTCCATGTGAAAAACTGCTCACATTTTTCAAGGTTTTTGTTTGTTTGTTTGTTTGTTTTGGGGGGTTGTTTGTTTTGGTTTTTAAAGGTAGTTTTGAGGATCTGTAAAACACTGTTGCACTCTGTGAAGTGTACAGTGCACTCTGTAAAACAAAAGTTCTTGATCTAAAGAACTACTGGCCTGAGTGGAAAACTCTTTTACCTTTCAGTATTCTTTCCATCAGGCTGATGGAGAGACACTTACTTGACAATTTATTCATAGGAATCTGAGTACAGCTGTAATGTTTGACCATTTAGTGTTGATAAAAACTGAGAAAAGGACAGACACTTACAACACCTTTCATGCTATTTGCAAAACCTGTCATTCCTGTAAGGACCACATCAGTCAGATAGCCTCAGTGTGAGGGTCTCACCATCAGGTCTCGGGCTAAAATTATTGCTGCCACCCTCACCTGGGTACAAATGGAAGGGCATTAATTAACTTCATTAGCCACACAACTGAGGAATGGGGCTATTTAAGTCATGACGCCTAAATAGCTATAAAATGCTTCATGTCCCTGTCATCTGAGAAAATTACCTACATTCAGATGAGATGGAATAGCCAAAAGATGTCCCCGTCATCTGAGAAAATTACCTACATTCAGATGAGATGGAATAGCCAAAAGATTATCTAGCACCATGGATTATGGCTCTAGCCCACTGTGATAGGAGTCTGTTCTCTGTTTCTCTCCTTCTCTCCCCTGCCATTAATGCTAGACTGCTTTGCATCACATATTTATCACTGGTACTCCTCCATTGCATCCCAGATTGAGCATGATCCATCTTATGCACACGAATAACAAACTGCTGCTTGATTTGCAGTGTTTTAGAGTAGCTGCTGGGCAGAGATCCACCATAATGCTAAGATGCACTTAAAGTAAGATCAATGACTAAGTAGACCAAAACCATTTTTCCAGTGAAGCACACAAAAAGCATATGATAAAGTGAGGGTGTAAATGTGGGGCCAAGTATGGAGCTTTTAGTTTTTTACTTTATTTTTATTCAGGCAAATCCATTGAGCTATTTGGAGTAGCAGCTTTTAGCCTATCATCAAATGCCATGTTTCTTTCCTTGTCTGATTTAATATAAAAAAATCACTCTGAGCTTTCATAATAAAAATGCATTTCTTGACAACAGGAAGCAGCCTCCAACTACCACCTGCAACATTCAGATTTTTTCATTAAAAAAACCTTTCCCTAGATAGAAAATATAGCAGATCACAAATACACATTTCTGCAGCATTTAACTCTTGCTTGCATAATGGTCCTGCTCAGTAATTTTGCAATGAAAGATGCTCCAGTAATGCTACCCATTACTTGGTGCTACAAGTGGACAATCACCCTTGTTTCAACTAATTTTTGACACATAGAATATTCCCCTGCAGTTTCTGTTGAAGAAATCTCCCTTGTTTCTATTATTTCAGTTATTCATTCTTGCTCTTCCAGTGTGAACGGTAACCCTCTGGGTTTGTGGCATTTCTGGAAACAACAGGAAACTGGCTTTGTTTGCTGTGAGCCTTCAGACTTCCAGAGGGAATTGTTACCCACCCCATGTCCTTTTCTTCACTAATGGGTAGAGCAGCACTTTCTATTCTGCACAGGCTGAACCGAATAAGAACCTGTGGGAGAAGGAACAAATTGGTAAAAACTGCGTGAAACCACTGTGAAAGGCTGTTGCTATTACAATAGGTTTCTTTAGGAGAAACTTTAACTTCCTTGAGCAAAGGTGGGTCGCACTGCCTTCCTGAGCAGCAAAGGTATACCATATTGCTGCCATATGCACCAATTTCGTTACAAAGACAGAGAAATTGGAGTGTGAATTGGAACGTGTTAGAAGTAGTTTAGTTATCTGCACTTTCTTCAGGGCAAAAGTAGAGAGTTGGGCATTTTTCCTTAAAAAGCCTTACTTACTGCCTTGCACCATCCTCTTTATCAAATGTGGCCATTAGGAGCCAGAAGCAAAACACAAGATCCTGAAAGTAGGAAGCAGCGCCTTAGAGATTTTTTTTGTTGCTTTGATCTAAATAGAAAACCTGTTCTCCTTAAACCTTTCTTCTCTGCAAGTATTTTTGTCACCACTGGCCTGTGAATGAGGTAGGGAGCAGAAAGTTTTCTGGTGAAACAGAAATGTTTGTCAAACCTTCTATAAATGCTGGATGTCACTAGAAACTANGGGGGGAGGGATGCAAAGGTACACAAAATGGAGAAGAAGATTTCTAAACACAGCAGAAGAGGGCTCGTGGAGAGCTCCTCCTCTGTCCTGCTGAAGCCTGAAGATACACTGGGCATGTGCTCCTGACTGTACTACCTTGCCCAGCACAGAATGAACAGGGACGCTATAACATGCAGCAATCTGGACATCAGTGGTGGATTTCTGGGGCAAATAAACTTCTGGGTTTTTATGTGTGAAGTTACTAAGAGACCTGACGTTGTTTCTCCATATGTTCCTGCTGAAAAAAATAATTTCCATTTGTAATGCCAAACTTCCCTCTCATCTAACTAATATTAAATTGTAATAATTTCCCTGTTTAGCTGACAGCAGCTATCTTTGCAATCTGTTGCAACAGGGTGTCAAAGCATCAGCTCTTAACACTCCTTTCAGCTAAGCTCTCTCAAGACAGCAAATGCTGGGCTGGAAATTGTGGGATATATTCAAAAGCTTCAAATGTAAAGATGCACGAGGGCAGATACAACTGCTGTAGCTGATTCCCTCTTCTTTTTAAGGGGCTAACAAAAGAAGAAGCAGATTAATGGCAAAAGTAACCAAAAATGATAAATTGTCAGTGGCTTAGTTCTTAGCATTGTAATCGCAGAGGCCGAGTGAGAGGATGTCAGAAGGCTGGTGACACCTGGCACAGCCTCATAGCCCTGTGGGGTGTCACTAGAATTTACTGTTAGAATCCATCAATATTTCTGTCTCTCCAGAATGTGTTTCCCAGCAGAAAATCTTCAGATGAGTCTTGCTGAAATAATTCTTTGTACGGGCTTACAGAGAGCACAGACCATAATATCCCGATGTTTAAATCTGCGTGCACCCACCAAGATTTTCATTTATTCTGGCATCATGTGTCTCATCCAGGGCTGAATTAATTCCATAAGGTAGGGTTGTCTAAGGCTTATCTGTCACTTTTAAAGCTGCAATTTTTTTTGCCTATAATAAAAAGAGAATAACAAATTGAACAGGGACAAATAGTTATGGAAATCAGGAATCTATTCTTAAATGGATTAATAGAGGACAGTTTGGGGAACCTGGAAAAATGATGACAGAGACTGAAATGATTAAATTTGGGGGTTAATAATGGGAAGAAGTAAAGTCAGAGAACTGTTCTAGGAATGAAACTCTCTAAACTGATAATTAGAAGGACTCTAACAGGAAGGGAAGTTCTGTAAGAAGGTCCCAGATAGTCATGGGGATTATGAAGTTGAATTATTTCACTAAAGAGATTAAATCATGGTAACTTGGAGTGTAATTTGTTCAAGGGGAGATTGTAAGATAGGAAAAGGATGAGATAGGAGCTTGAAATTAAACCATACATTATCAGGATAAGATAATTTGTTTGGCTTCCTATAAAGGGGGATGAAAGGAGAGAAAACATGGTGAGTTTGTTATGCTCTGTTCATAGCAGTATTTAATTAGTTCACTGAATACTTCCCAGCTTTACTGTTGCCTGTAGGCAGTGGAAAGAAATAGTATTTTCTTGCTTGTTGTCTAACCTTGCTTTTGGGAAACGGAGAAAATTGGTTTTCTTCTGAAAGGCCAGAAATTAGCTGCCCCTGGGAAAAGTCTCCTGGGCAGAAAAGTTTGGTGCACCAGTGACAGCCAGAAGCTTTCCAATGTTAGTGCTGTCTCACTCACGTGTTCTTGGTTAAACAGTGTTCTCATCTTGAGGTAAGAAAACATTTTCCTGTAATCAGAATCACAAGGACCTTAGGTAACTTGTAGCCTCATGGACGGGTCTCAAGGTCCTTGATGGTCTCACCCAGATCAGTGGACTAAAGGTATTCACCTGCGCAAGTTCATTTTGTACAGAAAAAAACCCCACCCTACTCTGCATCTTACACTGCAGGAAAGTGGGACGTTAATCAGACACATACAGGACAAAAGGTAGGAGCTTCTTGATCTCCTGACAAGGTAAGATTATGGATTTGTGGGTGTTTGGGGCCTTTTTGTGTTTGGTTTATTGCATTTTTTCTTCGTTCTTCTTTCACAATATTCCCTTCTGAAATCACAGATAAAACTTTTTCTCCTTGTTATTAAAAAACCATTATCATCTCTTTGATGGATCTAATAAGAGCAGGCAAATAGTGAGGGAAGCAGATATCATTCTGCTTTTCCAGCTGGCCAGCAATACCAAACATTAAGTCTCTTGTAGAAGAAGAATATTTGGGTTCATCTCTCTTTTCCACTGACTATGACAGGGAGCAAATACCTTCAGTTTACTTTTACACCCTAAGTATATGAGATAAAATTAAAGAAAAACAGGATGCATGACAAATTTGCAAGTCCTTTCTCTCCTATGATTTATCGCAAAGTCCATGCCAGCCACAGCAAGGTAACAACAAAGTTTTGATGTATTTTCAACTTAAAATAGTCACACTGGGACTTAAATTTTATGATGGATGAATTGCCATCTTCTTTCCACTAATTGTGCAGGGAATGGAAGGTGATTATTTCTGAATGGAGAAGTTTCTCATTAAATGCCCAAAGTTTGAGCTGTCAATCTTCATCCTAGTAGCAGAAGCTCCCTGCTTCTGCTACCTAATTGGTATAAATTTTATAGAGAAAATATTATATTCTTTTGGGTTTCTCGTGGGTCAGCTATGAGAAGGAGACACTACAGGTTTTTTTTCATAATCATAATCTCGCCCTTCCTTTTGGGTCAGAGCTAAAATACTCTTTATTTTGAAATTCAAAGTATCCCTGGGTCATGTTTGGATTCTCTCTTTAGCTTTACTGCACACATCTTTGCTCAGTGCAATTATAAGGAGGTAGGTTTGCACATATGCATAGGCCCTAATGGCCTGTGGCAATCCAAAATACAGAAATATAACAACGTATTTTACAGAGGCCTGTAGTTGAGACAACATCAAAGTGATCTAACAATTTTTTTAACAAATAGAAGTTATAATTAAATCTTATTTTGAATGTTACCAGCATGACATTTTCACTTAAATAAATCTCATGAGACAGAATGTGTTATATTGAAGTAACACCTTTACAGGCTATATGCTTTTTAAAGCAAGTACATAAATTAAAAATATCCCAAAAGACCAAATCCTGCCTTTCTTGAAAGTGCAATCTGAAATTTCGTTTTCCAAGTTTTGTTCTGTGCCAATGATTTGATTTTATTTTTATTATTTAATCTGTGAGGGGTTGACTTTCATATTCCCTGTCCATGATGGGAAAAGCCCTCAGCCATTTCAGTGCCTCATCCAAGCTCTGTGGCTGATTTACAAGTTCTTTCTATTGATGATGTTCATTGCCTCTGTTGTAAGCATCCTGCAAGGGTCAGGCTCTGTGACTGCTGGGCTTGTAAGGCCATTAGTGGCTTGCACATTTGTTAGGAGCAAGACAAGAATAATCCCAGTTTGCCTGAATGCCACATCTTTTCTCTCTAGAGCTTGGGACACTGTATCCTGGTACCTGGGAATACGTGAGCAGATATGAGAGAGTCATGAGGCAAGGGAGGAATGGCTTAAAACCCACGGAAAACATTTGTAGTTACTATAGAAACACAACTCTTTTGGGCCTTCTGCAAACCAATGGAAAGTTTCTTTCTGAGATCATCAAGGATCTGATCTTATTTTCCTGCCACTGTAAGGCAGGAGTGGTTTTTTTCAAAGGATGCAACAATTTAGCTGACATCAATAAAGACATTTTCCACACTCTGTTTCTGCTGATATTGTTAATCCATAGTGTTTGCAGCCTGTGTGATGCTGGTCTTAGCAGGGTGTAGGTAGGTTTCAGAGAGTGCAACCAATCAGTCAAAAAACCCATCTGATGCAAGGGTGTGACAAGTATTCGAATCTGGCTGTTTCTGGTAGTTTGTGGATTATTATTCTGTTTCCTTTACAATGCATTTTGAATTTTAAAGGTTAAATATGCAGAAAGAAAAAAAATGGTATCTAATTTTTTCATTATTTTATTCATTAAAAAGAAACTGGAACCAGCACTTTGCTATAATTTAGAAATCTGTTACATTCACTTAGAAATTCTCTGTCATCTTCTCTTCTTTTGATGTTAATCACAAGCAGCTAGAACCAGAAGATAATGCAGAATTAAAAGATAAGAAACATGGCAAGTTCACATATTAAAAGCAAAGTCAAAGAGCAGAGAAACCTCAATGACAATGATATAATGAGAAGAATATAATTCCTCTTCAACTAGGGAGATAGAAAAATGCCCCTGTGGCACTTTACACATAGAAGAGAGAATCACAGATCATTCTGAGTTCAAAGGGCCCCCCAGGATCATCAAGTCTAAGACGTAAGCGAATGACCCATACTGGGATTGAACCTGCAATCTTGGCATTATTAGGACTGTGCTCTAACCAACTGAGCTACAATGGTGCTGCTTACCTCTGGTGGGACAAAAAAAGCATCTGTTTTTATATAGCATCTATTCAGGTGTGCTGAAGACTTAAGAAATTAACTATTTTGAGCAGAACTAAGTAGTCTTCTCCACTTACCCAGTTTCCTCTGGGATGAATGGTTACTGAGAAGAAAATAGAAACTTAAAGATCCCAAAAGAAGTTACAGATTAGCACGGCATCCAAAGATTTTGAATATTAATAACACTGGCTGATAATATCTGGCATGCTACAACCCCCTGGACCTTTAGCTGTACTAAAGTTAGCACATCTAAATGCATATCTGTAAATGGATGAAAAGGGAATGAAAGAAGAGTTCAGGATGAATAGTTCAGATGTAGAAAACCAGAGAGTGAGTTAAGAGGTAAAATACTAAATTCTGCTTTCATTTTAGAAGCCCTGTGTTATCCCACTTGGTTTCCTACCACATCCCCAGAAAGGCCCTGGTCTCCCATGCATTTGGCATCACAGCTGCCAGCTCTGTCCATGTCTCAGTTACTTTAGAGCATCCACAGTAACATCAGGTGTTCAGACAGGAAGGAACAAAAAGGGCTAAAATATTTTGGGAGCTGAATCCCACTATGGAGCAAAATGGTAAGGGAAAGCACTTCCTTGGCCCCAGAGGCTCCTCTTCCTTGCACATGGGATGTTAATGTTTGGATGTCAGTGAGGAGCTTTCTGTGCTTCAGCAAAAGAAAGTATTAGCAAGGAAGGAATAACAAAACTGCACCTCAGCATCTGAAAACACAAGTATGGAGGTGAGGATCATTCCCGTGTGTTCAAGCATCAGAGAGCACAATTGTGTCAAAAACACACTTTGAGTTACTTTTGAAGGACTTTGAGCAGCTGTACAAACTAGCACAAGGTCAACAAAATGGGCAAAAATATTCATTGTCTGATAGTGACTTTGAAACATCTTTTTGAGTAAGGTTTAGAGTGAGTATTGAAACAACCTTTTGAGCAATGTGGTTTTTAATCTCGCTCTTTTATTTCTCCCTTTTTTCCATACACTCAGTTTGGTAAGACAGTCCTGCACAGCATTAGTTTCAGGCTTGCCATATATATGTTGAGTCTATTATATTGTAGTGGCAATAGATTCATGTCCAATCAACCTTAGAAACATGACTCTCTCTAATCATTGCTATCACTGGCAAAAACACACCCAGACAAAAAGATCATGGGCCGTCTTGATCTTCTTGAGGGAAGGGCCGGAAAGTGGCATTTGTGTTGTCCAGTTGTCAGGTTGCCAGTTGAGTGACCAATGACCATGCCTGCTCCCTTGCTGTTCAGCAAAGAGCAGTAGTTTCAGCAGTGAAGACAATTATGTTTCTCTTCTGTGTAAAAGGACACTTTGGAGCCTGATGAGTCTGTAAAAATGTGTGGAATAAAACTCTAAAAGTCATCTGTTCAATGTTACTGGTATTTCTACTTGGCAATTTTCTGCTTCATAAACAGACAAGTCTTTCCAAAAGAATAGCTATTGAACAAGAGCAGCGTTGTTTTTCATTTCCACCACATAAAATGCACTGATCGTACTGTGAAAGTTTGCCTGCTGTATTCCATTAGCAATAATCTGTACCATCCAGACGATGCAATAGCTTCTGTTGTTGCTGCTGTTGAGTGACATTTTTAATCTCAATTTCCAACTAGAAATAACATTTTGAGAGCCTCTTGAGTACATAAAAGATTTCTGGTACAAGTGTCAGAGAAAATAGACTTAATCAGCAGAAATTATTTGCAGAGTTCTGTCAGCCTACAAAATAATGAGAATTTTATTGTAGTCATTGTTTAAACTTTAGAAGTAGAAATCTGGTCTGCCAGTAATATTCAAAGTTTGATGATCCTATACAGATTTGAACATTTCATCAACATTTGAGAGCCTTCATTAACTCTTGTGTTTACTTCATTTAGTAAGCTGTACTTTTGCTGCAGTTCTAACAAACGTGTTTGGAAGTCTCCTTGACTAAACTGAATTTCAAGGTATTATAAAGCTTTTGGAACTGAATTTCTGCCAGTCTATTTTGAGAATTGCCAAACACTTTAAAATAAATACCTTCCAGGAGGATGTCAGTCCTTACTGTAGCCAACAGTTTTTAAAGAGCTTTATCTAACTAATGATAATGAACTAGATAAAACATCTCTAACCTTCCAATACAACAACATACCAAGTCCAGAAACAACCCCAAAATGAAACAAACACACATGCACACACACACACACACACACACAATTCAAAAAATCCAGAGGGTCAGCAATAGAATTTAGACAAAATCCAGCCATGGTGATGTCCATCCCCAGTGCATATTCACTGACTTGCCTCTTCATATTTGCAATGGCAAGTCAGTGAATGGAACCCGGATGACACATTAGGACTTACCAGTAGCTGAATGTAATTTCTTATTTAGTACAGACTGGATGCTTCAAATCTCCTCTTTTTCTGTGCACCTAGAGAACATCAACAGAGTGTGATTAACATAGTATTTTCTTGTCACTGAAAGAAGAACATTAAACTTCCATTTCTTAGTCTGAAATTATTTTCTTCTTTGGCTGATATAAGCAGGTATTTGAGATCTGGTTCAAAGACAAGATATGATCAGTAGGTGTTCTTGCTTGGATAGCCTGGTGAGGACACTAATTGGGCTGTGGGCTTTGAAATACTCTTTGTGTGTTTTTGAGAATCCACGGAAATTGCTGTTAGCAGCTCTACTAACCATGAGATGGAAACTGCATATGTCAAGTTATTTTCAAATGACTTTTGTTTAGGAGAATGATTCTTAATTTTGTTACTAGTTTTCAATGTTGAAAGTATGGCAAGAAGATAAGTCTGATTTTTGAAAGAGAAATTTACAGTGAGGATTAGATTCTCAGAGGCCTTTACCTCAATCCATCCTATGAGATCAGAAGTACCTCACCTGTTCCCACTTCTGGAAATCAAGCTGGATGTCTCTTTTCCACCCTTTGCTGCATTTGAACGTGCACCCCTTAAAAGTTCAAAATCTTTGGAACTTCAATGAGAAAGCCTTGCTCAGCAAAGCTATTCAGGGGGCTCATTCACATCCAAATCATCAAATGACGTTACTAAAGCTAAAACTTCTAGATTAACCTGTATCTACGATTCCTACTTCATTATTTTGGGGGATTTGGTTTTGTTTATTGGTGTTTGGTTTGGTTTGTTGTTCTTTTTAATTGAAAGTAATATGGAAAGATTATTCAAAGACATATAATATATAAAGTAACATTTTGATGTTAATCTTTCTCTCCATTCTTAGAGGCTCCAAAGTTTATCAGTGATTTGGAACATTTGGCTGCTTTATGCAACTATTTTTTTAATGAAATGGGCCCATCATCTACAGAAAATAGCTTTTCTTTTTTTTACCCCACAGAGTGGATATTCCCTTCAGGGGAAACCAGCTCTTGCTGAAAGAAAGAATAACGAGGATGCAAAGAGATGAGTAGTGAAAATGCACAACAATGTTTTAATATGAGATGCTATAGCAGATACACCTTTGTAAATCAGTAATTACTTACATTTCTGTGTAAAGATAAACATGGGGGAGACATAATGACTTTGAGGGTTTGTCAGTGACAGCTCCTAAAAATAATATAGGAGTCATAAACACAACCTACAAGCAGTCTTCTTCATCTGTCTGACAATTTGCAAACTCCCAAGGGATTTCTGGTATGTTCTGCCCCAAGCTGTTGATCATCAACCCAGTATAAATCAGATCAGCTCATAAGGAAATGATCCAGAGAGAGCACCAAAATGTAGGATATGATCATTAATTTTGACAGAAATATGAAGCAGGGGAACAGAAATAGAGTTTGTTGGATTTTTTTTGTCAGGAAGAACATATTTGCTGAAAAAGGCAGTTTCAGAATAACAGAGAATAAATATGAGTTCCACTCAAATTGGGCAGGATTTTTTTATCAAAAAAGTTTTTGGTTTTTTTTAAATTTATTTCTGCATATTCTGGTGGAAACTGTTTGACTTTTTGTTTTGAAAGAGCATGTATTTTTAAAATGCAGCTTGGTTTTATTTTTAGAAGTATATTTTAAAAAGCTTAAAAATTAAGACATCCTTTAAATTTGTTCAGAAGTGATTTCTTGGGGGTTATTTTTGTTTAAAAGAGGAAAAGCAAGATTATTTAATTTTAAAGGAATTAAGTTGGTTTGTAGATTGTAGATTATTCTCTCAGCTTCTGAAGTTCATCTGACAAATCAACATCTTATTAATGAATATCATGTTCTGTGCTGCTGAATGTTACACAGTTTCACCTTGATAACCCATTTCCAGCAAGGTAATACCTGGAATCCATGTGGACTAATTCATATGATGGCAATTCTGGTGCTTTGATGAAATTTTTCCTGATTTGCAGTAGTTCATAGAGAAGGAACAGTCATATTTTGTTCTGATATGAATTGCTTTGGTTTATTTTAATACTGTTCATTTAGGTAGAATTAACAGTTGCTATCATGACTAAAGCTGGGAAGGAAACTGTAAATCACTCGAGCTGAACGTATAGCCCTGAATCTCAAACTCAGGTTTCTAATAATAGGTTATGAATGATACTTAGTATTCGTAGAATTAAATGGAATTTAGGTGCCAAACAACTATCCTTTTCTCCTGGTGTAATAAACGTCTATTTATCTCCCATCAGAGCGGAGAGAAGAGCTGATAATATGTCAGCTGTCTAATGAAAAGGTCTTGATAATGAATAATTTACTATTCTTGGAGATGTTTGTGAAAATTAAGTCTCACCAAAAGTACAACTATGCAGCCACTCAAGTGAATCAGAAAATTCACTCTGTAAGTAGTTTTAAAATCTGGCTCAGAGCAAAGAGAACTTTATTTCTGCATGACAGTCTGTTTTCACATAGCTAAAGGCTGTCATTCATGTTTGTACTGAATATAATTCAGCTAAACAACACCAACATGGTGACAGAGAGAAGTACAAGACAGCACCTCCCTCACTGGGAAGGTAAAACATACTGAAGAATTCACAAACCCACAGTATATATTTCCAGCAATTATTGTAAATTATTTTTGATGCCTTGTTTACTGAGCACTGTGTGTTCAAGCAAAATAGTTACAGGAAAAGTTAAGTTGCCCTTCATTTTCAAGAAAATTAGGCCCTTGCGGCTGAGGCCTGTTCCACTTGTGTTAAACTGGAACTCCAGTGAGGTGCTGCAAATAGCCACATGCTTTTGGAAATGCTTGGTTTGGATAGAGGTGGGTCAAATGGAGAGCATCCCCATCTGACAGGGCAGATATCACTCGGCACTGCGAGCAGCTGCTGTGTGCCTGCCCAGCAGTGGGGCACTGACAGGCCCTGGTGCCCAAAGAGGCAGAGAGCTGGTGTGGAGAAAGGGAGAAGCCCAGGGGTTTGGCCTTGCAGGTGGTGCCATCAGCAGGGACTGAACGCTGAGGGCCAGCCCAGAGCTCAGCTACTCCCTGTGGGTGTTGGAAGACTCTCCCTTGTAACTCTCCCTTGCTTCTGGCTCAGTCTCAGATTGTTCATACACACAGCAAGAAACCACAGCCCAGCTGCTCAGCCTGGAGAAGACTACAGGGAGCCCTTATTGTGGAGGTCCAGTGCCTAAAGGGAGCTACAAGAATGATGAAGATGGGCTTTTCACAAGGGCATGCAGTGATAGAACAAGGAAGAATGGCTTTGACATGAACGAGGGTAGGTTTAAATTGGATATTGGGAAGAAATTCTTTACTGTGAGGGCGGTAAACTGCTGGAACAGGTTGCCCAGAGAAGCTGTGGATGCGCCATCCCTGGAAGTGTTCAATACCAACCTGGATGGGGCTCTGAGCAATCTGGTCTTATGGTAGGTATCCCTCCCCATGGCAGGAGGGTTGGAACCAAATGATTTTTAAAGTCCCTTCCAACCTAAACCATTCCATGTCTATGATCCTATCTACAAACACTG
The DNA here is from genome assembly GCA_013397975.1 of Machaerirhynchus nigripectus. Classification (NCBI taxonomy): domain Eukaryota; kingdom Metazoa; phylum Chordata; class Aves; order Passeriformes; family Dicruridae; genus Machaerirhynchus; species Machaerirhynchus nigripectus. Next base: position 1,603,889 of record VZRQ01009102.1, on the reverse strand, counting down.
GTACTGCTGTTTTCTGATCCAACCAGAGGTAGCAGTGGCAAGTGGAACAGAATTCCACAAGGACCCTGTTCTTGCTCTGGGAAGCACATTAAACAGCACTGCTGTTCCACTCAACAACATCTTAAAAGAGTCATCTGGCCTAGTCACAGTTATTCCTTTCTTTTCCATTACCTGTAACTTGAGTTTGAACAACTTGCTCTTTGCTCCACAACCATCTGACCCCTCACTGCTTTCACAGAACTAATGTTGTAACCAAGGCTGTAACTCAGTCCCTTCTCACCATCTTCTGTATTGAAATGAATTATTAATTTTTTTTCAATGTCAAAAAACAGCTCTCACTCATTCGAATATGGTGTCTGCCATTAACTCTCCACCTCGTTTTTTTTGTCCCTAAATTCCTTCCTTTACATGTCCATGTTGAAAGTTGGGGGCGCAGGAGTCTGGGATGTGAATGCACAGTATTTTATAAAACTGGCAGTTCCTAGGCTGTTCTCATGCTGTGTCAACCATCTAAAGCAAGGAGTACAGGAACATTGCTTAAAGGGATGGCTTGGCATCTCACGATGAAGTCCAGACTGCCTGATTCATGCCTCCGAATCCAAATGCACCAACATTCACACACAGCAGTTTACAGCCCCTTTCCTATATCTCTAAAACACATTGCTGTACTATAAACCTGAATTGCTTACAACCGTTACTGTTCCTGCCAAAAAATAAAAAACCTTCCGCCAGATATACTAATGTCATATGAAGCATCGTAAGTACTGTCAAATAAGTGGCATTTCCTTAATATGCCTGAATCACAGCTATTCAGAAATGCTTTACCTTCATTCTTTCAAAATGTGTTCACTTCCAGTCACAAGACTAAAAAGCCTCAGGTCTGATTCATTGTCCTTCTGTAGGGATTAAAATTCAAAGCATGACCTTAGAGGGACTCTAAAATTGCTTCCTGATTTAATCTTTAAACCAGCATTCTGGGTTTTTTTTTAATCTTCTGAGGCAATATCTAGAATAATGAGACTGTTGAAAATGTGAATAATATGAATGTCACTTCCATACTCTTTGGCTTGGAAAAGGAAAAGGTTTTGCTTTTTAACACAGAAGAGTCCAACCTGTCCCAAGTATAATTGTTGCAAGAAGCAGGGTGGAAAAGCTTCCCTGTAGTGTAAGTAAAAGACAGCCTTTTCTCATTTCTGTCTCACAAGGCAACAAAACTGTTGTCTAGTCACTGAGCAGGTCTTCAGTCAAGGAAGAGCAGATGTTAGTCTGAAATTAAGAGAACTGTTTCATCCCAGATGAATATGTGGCATTGGATGCAAGTGGAAGAGCTTGAGAGATCAGTTACAACACCACGGAAATAGGAAATCATCTCATTTTTCCCCTTCTTTGTCTCACATGCACTGACACAAGCTCTGAACAATATCTCAGGCAGCTAAGAGCTCTGACAAAATTGAATGTAAGGTGAATGCTGGAGTAGCTCCGATGAAAAATGAAGGTGTCTTAGAGTTAGGGGCTACAAATTTGGTCTAAGGTAACTAGTGGGATTCTCAGTAGCACTTGAGAACATTGTATCCCTTTGCAGTTCCAGGAATGACTCAGGTTTTCTCAGGATACGGTAAGAGAGTACTTAAAACAAGCCCTGAACTATTGAGATGCCCTGGCAGGGAATGTTAACCCATAAAATACATCCTGGGCCCTCATATTGCTATGAAGAGAATTAGCACTGGTTTTTTGGTTTGTTTTATCTTCAACAACTCTTTACTGCATAATATTCACAAGTTCTTGACAGAGGTGACACCCTAGACTTCTTTCCCATGCTGGTACCCAGCCACTGTCTCCTCCCAAAGTCTCACAGAGCCCTGTAATCTCAGCGTGGCCTCTGGTGAATGCTGTGAGCCAGCTACCCCTCTTGCAGGCTACAAAGAGAATTGCTGTATAAAAACCACCACGAACCTGAATATCACTGAGACAGCAAATCATCTATTCATGCAAGTAAAAATATACAGTCAGGTCTGTACCGCATGAATAAAAAGCAAGATCTTTTGAATAAAAGGCCTTTTGGCCTAATGTGTGAGATGGTATATTCTAGTCTGTTTAATTCAGAGGTTTTTGAATAATAAACAGAGGCATCCAAAAGACCATTCTATGGTGATTGAGAACTTCAGCTTTCTTAAGAAAAATTTTGCAGCAGTATGATCATCCATCAAGTGTGGAAATGTACTGGTTTTGGTGGTTTTTTTTCTTCCCCCCACCCCAGGAGTTAGAGAATCAATTAGAAGAATGACTATTTCAGCTTTATTTCCAGCTAATGAGGAGGAACTGACTAAGGATCCAAAGGTAAGTGGTAATTTTTGAGAAAATAGCTGTGAGGAATAGCATTCTACTTTAAGGAATGTGTGAAAAGGGTCTGTAGAGTAAAGCTAGGAAGGATCTTGTTTCCTTGGTATGCAAAGAGATAGGTAGGATGTCTGGGGAACACAGTCCAATTCAAAGCAAGCAGGTGATCTGATAGGGATTGTATCATATATATAGTAGTAAACTCCCCAAACACAAAGGACAGGTAGAAAGAAAAGCATGGTGGTTGTGGCTGAATTAAGAGCCCTTAAAAGGTTTGAAAACAACAGTATTGAAAAATTTTGTGACTAAGAATGAACAAAAATGGATAACATATTGTGAGAAGAGGAAAAAAAAAACAACCAGAAAAAACATACAAAGTTATTCTTAGCGAAGGAAAGAAAAATCTGTATAAATACTTCTGAAGCAAGAGAAAAAAAAAAAAAAACAAAAAAAACCCAAAAACAACAAGGAAGACAGAAATTCATTACCAGATGGGAAAGAAAATCCTGGCAAACAGTTAGTGACACACAGTAGGCTACAGTGGAGTTTGCCTTCTCTGAAAGGCCATATTAAGAAGTGGCATATGACCCAAAGTCAGAATGAGGTTCAATAAAGACAAAGTGAAGAAACAGAGGAAAAGCATTAAGGATTATTTAAGGAATAAACAGCTCAGCAGTTAATCTGCAATTCACTCTGTGGTGCTTACAAGATAGCTGGCTAAGTCACCTCATAATTTGTTGGTATCTTTGGTACCACATAAGGCATGGGTGGAAGTGAAAACTGAGGAGAGACAAACATCTGATCATCTCTAAAAAGAAAGAAAGATCTCACAGAGAAATTCAGGTGGCTCAGCCTCACTCAGGCTGTTGGAATGAGACTTTAACATATTGTTATTACATAAACTATTATAACAATAATATGGAAAAAACAGCCAGCATGGAGTTTTCAAAACAAGTCAAATCAAACCATTCCAATTTGTTGTTGTGGGAGTGTGTTGGGGTGACTTTATGATGCTGTATCCCCTATGGCCTGCTCTAAGCCAGGCATGAATCCTGTGCCTGTCTGTGTCTTTAAGCTGTTTCTCAGGAGAGGGGGGAGAGAAGCCAGGCGAATTTTTCAGAGCGGTTTGTGCTCAAGGACACACACTCCCCTGTGTTCCTGCAGCAGAGCAGAAGTGCTTTCCTGCTTTTTCCCAGCTCTCGGCTCCTTTCCTCGGGAGAGAGACAGAGAGTTAAAACTCTTTGCTTTTTAGCTAGCCTGCTAGCTGAGCTGCTTGCCTCCTTTGGCAAGAACTTTTCTTGGGACTGTTCTGCTCGGGTCCAGAACATCATCACCAGGAGGCCCCACACCGCGGCCGGAGGGGCCCACGCCGAACCCCAGCTCTGGAGAGGGCAGAGCCATGCTTACAAAGGACTCTGGATTTACCAGGTTCTCTCCACAGCAAGAGGTTTTATTATTTAACATAATTCTTTTTCCATGCTGCGTGCACTTTGATTGTTAAATAACTCAGGTTTTTTTCACTTTCCTCTGAGGAATTTCTTCCCCAACCTGGTGGGGGAGGGGCTGCTGAAATCTGCCTTCTAACAGAGGAATGTTCATTTCTGACATTTTTCCCCCAAAGTTGTCTCAAACCAAGACCGGGAGGAAGATGAAGTGCAGATAGCTTACTTAATTTGCATTGCAGATAACTTTTAAACTTGAATTTTTAATGGTTTGCCACTGTCTCCCATTATAATCCTGTATGCCATGGGAAAAATTTTCTAGATAAAATCATTGTGTTTGCACGAGTGAAAAACACTTGTAGTATTTTACTGGGAGGTACTGTACCCTGTTTGTTACTCTCTGTGGCATTTCAATTACTAAGAGCTGGAATCAAGCACACAGTGATGAAATATTAGGATGGTCTCCCAGTGGAATGAAGGTAAACTGTGCTCAACCCCTTACATTGCAAATTTGGTGTGAGTCAATGAAGTCACACTGGTGCAGAAAGGCTGAGTGTGTGTTGGTGTGGCATTAACAGCTGTGCTGCGTGTGAAGAAAGACAAGGGGTAAATATTCTCCTTGACTTGATGTTTATGAGGTCCCAGCTGTCGTGCTGAGAAGCCTCAGTGGAGAAAAGGGAAGAGAGGTATGTTTTTTGCGGGAAGGTTAACAGACCTGGGCCAGTTTTTCCAGGAAAGGGAAAAGTGATGCAGAGCTGCAGAGCTGAAGCCACCCACCTTCCTTTGCCCAAGGCAGACTGTATCTACCCCTTTGTTTCTTAATGGTTAAATTGATGAGGATAGCACTGTTTTCCCAAGACATTTATTGCAGCTCTCCACTTTTTTTTAACACTGCGTTTTTCCTCAGCCCCCTTATTTTTAGGTTAAACCCCATTTTTCTCTCCTCTCTTGCAGGCTTTTTTAAAATCTCTGATCATTCCTTTGATTTTCCTTCTTTGAGTTCTGTGAAACTTCCCTAAGCACATTGCCCAACCCTGGTTATCCTCCTTAATGTATCTATTTTAAAGAACTGCCAATTCTCTTTAACACTTTCTGTGTGCACTGGCCTGCCATAAACCCTAATCTGTCAATTCTCTGATTGGATTGAAGTTCACTGTCTTGCACTGTACTGTTTTATCTCTTTATTGTTCTTTCTTTATGGTCTCAGGGTTGAAAAACTTGTCATTTCACTGGCTGTACTAAATTTTTCATTCTCCAATCATTATTCCTTCTGTATTAGAAAAAGATCTCATTGAACCTCTAGGTATTTGCTATTTTAAATTTCCCTACTCAAAGCAAGACAAACCAACCAAAACAACCAAAAAAACCAAAACAACAAAAAGTCCTTACCAAATACAGAAGTTCTCAGTGTATTCCAAGGATTGGATGGACAGACTTTTTCCAGAAGTCCCTGAGTGAATGACAGTTTGACATTTTTAATCATTTAAAGCCCTATTTTCTGAAGAACTTTGCCATTTTCTTTTTAAGAGTTTGATCCACTTAGATTTCAGTTTGATGTCCTATACAAGATTTCCCCTGTGACAGCCACAATATTCTCTTTCTTTCTTAATCACTCAGACATTTTCAGCAGTTCTAACCCACTAGATTTCTATTCTATACTTCTGAATATGCAAAAATATAACCAGAATGTAAGAAATGTGGCTCCTCACATGGGTAGAGATTTGGAAATCTGACACGGGCTTTTGTCGTACTCAGACACGAAAGAACCACGCAGACACCGTTCTTTCAGGATAGGGCCTGGGCCAAAAGAGAGAGCAAGAAGGGCCAGAAAGAAGGAAGAAAAGGGGAAGAAGCTGGCCCAGCTCTTTATTTAGTCAGTTATATATCTTTTTAGAGACAACCATGGATTGGAGGATGGGGTTACCACCTCTCCATGACACTGGTCAGACCAAAAGTCTATCATAATTCTCCGCCTAACAAAAAGAATGATAATAATAGAGACTGGTAGGTAAACATGCCTGATGTTTACAGCAAAGAGCCTGAGAAATTCTACTACAGGAATGAAAACATAGAAAGACTGCAAAACTCAGGGCGACAGGCTTTAGCTTGGATGAGTGACTGTGAATAAAGTGAATGTCTCTATTTTTTCCTTGGTTTCTACTCTGTCAACCAAAGAACTATTTTCTCTTATTAACCTTTGAATTTTTCATGTCCGCATATATCTACAGTACTTCATATCAAAACATCCTATTTCCAAACCCTTCTCCAAGTTTTAGCAACCAGAGCTGACCTTGCATTCTTTCTGTGCTTCATCCTCATTACATGCTTCAGTTTAATTAAAAAGTTAACAGGAAATCTGGGGCTTGAAGAGGCAGAAGTATCAGCCAACTTCTAGTATAAAGAGGACAGTGATAAATTATTCTATGTATTCAGGAGAGGAGGACAATAAATATTTCATAGAATCATAGAATCACAGAAGGATTTGGATTGGAAGGTACCTTAAAATCATCCTGTTCCAACCCCATTGCCATAGGCAGGGACACCTTCCACTAGATGTGGTTGCTCAAAGGCCTGTCCAACCTGGCCTTGAACTTTTCCAGGGATGGAGCATCCACAACTTCTTGGGCAACCTGTGCCAGGGCCTCACCACCCTCACAGTAAAGAATTTCTTCCTAATATCCAATTTAAATCCACCCACCTTCAGTTTAAAGCCATTCCTATTTGTCTTATCACTACCTGCCCTTGTGACAAGTCCCTCTCCAGCCTTCCTCTAAGCCCCCTATTTCGAAGACTATTTTAGTGAGAGACATAATACTTATTAGAAATTTTTTTTGACTCTAAGACAGATGAAATATAGGGATTGAATTTGTGGAATATGCTTCATTAAGAGGTTTTCAAAAATGGGTTAGATAAATTTCTGTTGGCAGTCATGTATTTGAAAGATTAATATTGTGGTGACATATGAACACAGAGCTACACAAAGGTCTTGGAGACCACTTCAGAGTGCTGTAAATATAGATATAATTAATGGTTCATGTCATGCCATCTCAAAAAAATAAGTAGCCTGCCTAGAAACAGAAGACATTGCCTCTTCAACATAAAAAATATTGAAAGAAAAAAGAACCCTTTAACATTCAAAAGAGATTTTACTGTTGTGATAAAGAGATTTCACAAAGGGTAATAATGAAAATGTGAAATGTCAGCATACCAAATAAAATGTTCCTTAGAGTATTCACAAGATCCTGATTGAGTTTGAGCTCATTATATAAACAGCATCTTCAGGAGAAGGCAGAAATATGCACAGAAAAACCAAGTAAAAGACTATTCTGCTGTTATTAATGACTCTAGAAGGCAAGATCAGCATTGTACTTGATGTCCAAACCTTTCAAAGTTTCTGGTTAAAGAAAAATGGCTGAAGAAAACATTTCTTTGGCTGATTTGGAACTTCAGTTTCCTAATATTGGGAAAAGAAGTTCTAAGACCTGAAAACAAAAGGATATTGAAAGACTGCTGTGGATATATGACAAGATAAGAAATAAAGCCTGTTCTCTCCTATTGTACTTTCCTGTTGGCACAAGTAAAAAATATCAGTGTATTGTGGCAGGTTTAGCAAAGGAGACTCAGGTTGCATGATGTCCTAATTTTCTTCACCCTTTGTGTAGTAAGAATATGGAGATACCAAAACATTTGGAAAAAGATGCAAAGCCAACATGTAAATGTAAAAAACAGTGCTTCTAGACTCATAAAAAGTGATCCATTAAAGAGTTAGGACCCTGTCAGCTGATTTTATTTGACTGGAAATAGGCCTGTTTTCTTTAGCCATTTTTCCTCCAGCCCTTTGATGCCCATCTCCACCATCAAATGGATTTGCAGACTGAAAATCAGAAGTCCTGGAAATAAAATCTGAATAGCAACCAGAAAAATTATGGTGTTAACCTTTTCTTTTCAGTTACATTTAACACTATTTGTTTTATTTGCTTATCTACAAAATGAAGCTATTTTACTAGCAACCGTTTGGTATTTGGGTAATGGAAATCATAATGAGCTGAATTATGGTCACTGGGCAGGGGTGCTGCTTTCAGACACTGGCTGCTCTCCCAGCTCTACTGACAGTGTGAAAATTTGTCTCTGAAACATGGTTCTTCATGACTCACACCTTTAGCCCTTTTGTTCTTAGCATTTTTTTGCTACTTTACCTTTCTCTCTATTCTAATGTAGCAATATAAAAGTACATATAAGACAGGCATACAAGTATATGGGCACATGGTATAGATGCATTTCAGATGTATACTAATGTACAACAATATTCTGTTTACATAAAGTGGTTATAGAATATCAACACTGACTTCAGCAGCATTAATCTTATTTTACTGCAATGTTTCAGAGGCCATGATTGAACTTGTCCTTCCATAAGAATAAATTCCACCATCAGGAAGCCACTTTTAATAGAATTCTTAGAGACAGATGATGCTAAATGCATTGATTATAAATGCATGAAAAGAACTTATAACCACTTATCTAGGGATCCTTTGGGAGAATGAATGGGAAAAATCCAATATTTTTTCCTACAAGCTGCAAAGTATTTTAAGTCTTTTCACACAAATAAGGGCCAAAACATTGGCTTCTCAATGTAAATCTACTTTTCTATCCAGCCTTTTGCTTTTCAGAGCCAAAATTTAAATCATCTTGTTGATTACATGGAATAATGTGTGCACTAAATAGAATGTTAATGTTGTTTTCTGTGCTTGCTAGGAAGAAATGGTTCCAGACACCTGTCTCATTTTCTCCAGACACATCATCTGGAAAATGGTATGATTTGTGGAATTGTGCTCAGAGGGCGATAAAGAAGCCTTTGGTTAAAAGGTGCTTTAACTCAGACTTGACAAAGTAAGTGAAGTGGTTTTTTATCACATCAGATAACATTGTTTCAGTTTGTTCAGGGAGGTTTTGTTCGATAGATTGGAAAGTTTGTTTGTTTGGTGTTTTTTTAAGAAACAAGCAAGCATGTCGTGGTCTTTATTTCTGAGGTGAATATCAACATCAAAAGACAAAATGAGGCAATCCTGACTTCCCTACGTGACAGAGAGCTGCAAATTACCAAGAGTAGCTCAGACACTGGAAATTGCTACAGACTCTTACCATGCATTGCAGAAATCTTGGAAAATTCAAATCTGCCAGTTTCCTCCAAGTAAGATTGCATGGGTTAATATCCATATACGTGTATTTCACACTGAGCATGCATTTGCCTTCTAATCCATTAGCAAAAACACTGACCTGCTGGAGAAATACATTCAAATTGGTGTCACAGCTTGTGACAGGAAGAGCACTTGAGCAGGTAATCTCTGTAGCTACATATCAAGTTGGCTTGGTGACAATATGGGAATGATAAGCATGAAGACTCCTGATGGTTGTGGAGGCTCTCCAAAACACGGTGACATCCCATTTCAAGCACAGCTGGTGGCTTTCTGCATACCAAGATGGTCTAGGAAGGCTTCTGGTCAGAATACCTACCTCTTAAAGGGGCTGTAAGAGTAGTTCAAGTGTCATTCTGAATAAAAATCAACAAATAAAGTGACAAAGAAAAGCCTCAGAAGGAATACATAATTTCTTTTGTGTTTACTGAATAACTGAGTAGATTGTGACCCTGAATGCGTCTGTTGCTTGCAATATGAGGTATTTAAGTAGAAACTGAAAATATCTGCATTTATAAATTCAGGCTGAGATTTAAACTAATGAAACAATTAGCTAGCTTAGAGTTCTCTTAAAATCACAGGTTGATGAAATTAAATAAAACAAAACAGGCTACAGCATGTTTCAGTTAATATTAGTGGTATTTGCAGTAAACTGAACAGAAATATTTGTTTCAAAATTCACTTGACTTTCATGTTCTGCCTCTCCTCCCCTTTCTATCTGAATAGAAGACAGCTGTGTAAACAGTGAATGGAAATTTTCTTCTGGTTTTCCCCACTGCTTAAATTTTATTTATGACATTTCATTTTCATATTGCATCTTCCTTGATTTGAACAGTTTTACAGCAAGCTGTACACTGTAAGCTACTTGGAAATAAAGATTCCAACTTATTTCAAATCAATCTATATGATGAAAAACTCAATATTAACTGAAAGTATTTATTGCCTCTTTGCTAATGTAGCACATCTCATCACTGTCACAGATAATTTGAAGTGATCTGATGCAGTGTAATAAAAGATGAACATTTCAAGGGGGATCAAGAACATCTTCACAAACTGGATGTGAGTGTGTGTTAAATGTGATCCTTACAGCAAGCACTAGCAATTAATGTAAGTCCTTAGAGTGCCACAGCATCTATTATTAGTCATATTAGGCAGCATTATTTTGGATAAAATTAAGTTTTTTGATCTGATAAAAAACACTAAGACACTAAACTATGTTTTGAAGGATATCCCAAACTAAAAGATGTTACAAACACAAAAGACAAAACTAAATTCCTGAAAGATTAATTAAATAAATAGAAATTGATGAAGACAAGAGTCTGAATGCAAGAGAGAGAACGTTAAAAAGGAATTACAGCTAAGAAATCTCAATGCAACAGGCTATAGGAAATGTTGCATTAGGACGTACAGTAATGGGCCATAGTGGTTAAACAGGCTGGGTTTCAAGCTAAAAAAAGACAGTTTTGTGGATTCTTTTGAGATCAGAGATCAGACTGCTGGTCAGATGACAGGTGTCCAAGCGCAGCCCTGGAAGAAACCTCAGAGTGTCTCAAAGGTTCAGGACTATTTTGCCCAAACAGCTCCAATTTACATAGGAAATAAAAAATGCAAAATATTTCCTCTTTATGCAGCACTCCCTAGGCTGCAGGTTGATCCCAGCCTGCTGTGGAGTGTACTACTGGACATCAAAGTCAGATGGTTTCAGAAATGACACAAGAGCAAGCTGGACAACTTCTCAGAATATTTAGTGTTACATAGTCACAGAAATAATACTGTCCTAAACTTATGCTTGCAGTCACATGCAACTGATAGGAGGTTATTTTATTTGAAAGGTACTATTTAATCCACATATGAAGTTTAAAATCCACATGGGTATAAAGACGGAGGAGCAAAATATTCCTGGAAGCTTGAAACGCCTTTCTCATACAAAAATATGGCATACAAAACCTACCCCCAAACCCACTCAAACCAGCAGATTCTCTTTATCATCATTCCCTTCTCATTAATAATTTTTTTTATGTGAGCCTCTGAAATTATTCAGCTGATATTGAATACTTTGTGAAAGTTTACTTCGAATGCAGCCTCAGTCAGACACTCTGATTCCCTCTCAGTCCAGCACCTCCTGTGTCCCGGCTGACAAAGAACAAAGGTTTGGGGTGGGGGTTTTTTTGAGACCTTCTGTCTGTCCTGCAGGTGGCCATATCCTGGAGCCCTTGTACAGCTGTACAGCCAGGGGACAGTGTACAAGACACAGAGCTCAGGAGTGGCACCGAGGAGATGGTAACTGTGTAGGAAATGAGCAACTTGAGCTGATTGTCCTCAGGATGGTGGCATTTGTGGCAGGAGCAGCTTTTCCTGAAGGGCAACAGCCCAGGGAAGGATCTGATCTGGGGGAGGGAGATGGGAGAGGAGGGCAGAAAGCATTTTAATTTTGCTTTTGTTTCTCACTACTTGATTCTATTCTAAACGACAATAAACTAAATTACTTTTCATAGGATCATAGAATATCCTGAGTTGAAAGGGACTCACAAAAATCATCAAAGTCACACTTCTGGCCCTGTATAGGACACCCTAACAATCCCACCATATGCTTGAGAACATTGTCCATACACTTGAGCTCTGTCAGGCTTAGTGCTGTGACCATTTCCCTGGGGAGCCTCTTCCATTGCCCAGCTACCCTCTGGGTGAAGAACCTTTTCCTGATATCCAACATAAACCTCCTCTGGCTCAGATTCAGGCCATTCCCTCAGATCCTGTCACTGGTCACCACAGAGAAGAGATTTGTGTTTGCCCCTCTGCTTCCCACCACGAGGATGTTGAAGAGCACAATGAGGTCTCCCCTCAGTCTCCTCTTCTCAAGACTGAACAGACCAAGTGATCTCAGCTGCTTCTCCTCCAGACCCTTCACCATCTTCACAGCCCCCCTTTGGACACTCTCTAATAGCTTTATGTCTTTCCTACATTGTAGCTGCCAAACCGCACACTCGAGCTTCCACAAGTCAGGTCTGCTTTGTCTGTGATGGGAAATGATAAGTGATCTTCCTGCCTGCATCTTAGTCCGTGAGCTTTTACCTCCCATACAGTCCCACCCTGCTGAGAGGGGGGAGCAGGTGGGTAGATAGGTAGGTAGGTATCTGGCTGCCAGCCAAGGTCACCTCACCACAGCAGTTCATGAAGAAATAGTAGCTGTCTCAGATAGGTGGATATGATACACCTGCAAATTTTACAGTTACTAGCACAAGCCATGTAATTCACCTATTATTTCATTGTTTTGGATGCTGTCACCGCTCACTCTTCCTTCCCTTTTTTGGTAATAACTCACAACACACCCACGCCCCAAAAACAACCAACCAACCAACCACCAGCACCAACAACAACAAAACAAAAACAAACAAACCCCACAAAAAACCCCTCACAAAATCATCAGTCACTCTGGGGTAAAATTTCAATGAAATGATTCTTGTTTGAATAGTATCTGTTCAATCTCTGTTCTTCTGTAACTATTTAAAGGTACAGCAATTAAAGAAGAAAGGAAAACAAACAAACCCCAACCCACAACAACTCCATCAAACCCAGAAAATGTGGAAATAAAGGAAGAAATAAAGTGCAGATGATGAAAATCAATGTGTAAATATCTATGGGTATGCATAAGATTCAGTTTATTACAGATTGGATCTATAGTCTGTCATTTTCACCTGTCCTAACATCCATCAGGAATCATAACAAGGAGATAATTAAATCCTGAGCTAATATCTTAAGTGATGATAAAAAAAAGCACCACTAGTATAATTTAAAAAAACAAACCAACAAATAAGCAGGCTATAAAGAGTTCTCCTGTTCTAGCAAAATGGTTAACCTGAATCAATAGCTATTTACCCTGTCTAATACTAATCATTTATATTGATTTTTTCCCTATTATTATTATTGCATTTGCAGTTTAGATAAAAATCCCAGCAATTATCTACCATATTGCATTATAAAAGGTATTAATCTCATTCTACTTACTGTAGCTCTAGTGCTGATATCTTTGTCATAGATGTTTAGGCTTCTCTTCTAGTAGACACAGACTGAATAAATAGAATTATGTTGTTTCAGGTGTGTTGCATCACATGGAACTTCATTGAGTATTACATGTTTTATGATAGGGAAATTGTGTTCTGATATTCCCTGTTTAATTTGACAAGCTCTCTGTATTGACACATGTACAGGGGCTTGCAGTGGAATGCTTAAAAAGATTTTTGTATTGAGCTATTAAATGTCATCTTTTCATGTTCAGCTGTGAGTCTGAAGCATAATGTCTGCAATGCCTTTGGACAAGAATTGAACAGCTGCTCTACATGGAGTTGTTCCTTGTTTCCCCTTCCTTATATGGTACATGGACAGACAGATGCTGTTTTCAGTTCTCCAAACTGTGTTTTACAGAAACAAAATGTCTGGATTAAAGCAGTTTTTCATAATGTCAGGGTTTCAAAAGTGACCTTCTCTGTCTAGGAAAAGGGTAACAGATCTCTGTTGTGTTGGCCTTCAAAGCTAAACAAGAAATTAGAATAAACAAAAATGTGTACTTCAAAAAGCAGTGAATTTTCCTTTGGATTTTTCCTCCTAAATCTAAGTGCCAAAGAATAAGACAGAACTTCTTTTCCCTTGTAAGATGTAATATTAACATACCAATTAAAAAAAAGTCTTTGTCATATTTGAAGAAACCTGTACACATTCAGTGAATCAGGAACTGGGGAAACGTGATGGTTCCTTAAGTAGTGCTTGACTGAAGTTGGTGAGGATGAAATTTCAGTTTGCACCACTGCTATTTCTGCAGTCTATTCAGAAAGAATTTTCCCACTTTACAGCACAATATTGTCACTATATGGCCAAGAAAAACAATAGGCAAAGCAAGTAAGTAGAAGCTTCTCTGTCTGTGATTCAGTTTTTAGCATTTTCCTGTAAAAGGGCTGTGAATAAAATAATCTGAGTTTGAAAAGCAAGTGAGTTAGCCATCTGTAGATACAAGAAGATTTTTTTCAGAAACTTGTATTTTTATCCACAAAAAATTATCCACAAAAAATATTGGAAATACAATAGGATCACTTTATTTCCCCTCAAAAGGAATCTGGAATGAATGAAATTAAAAGATGTTTTTATAAACAAGACTGTTTGATTCTCTAATTTCAATTGAGATTTTTTCTTTAAAGTGAAGTATATTTTAATATCTTGCATATGCCCTTTCCATGTTCTTCTTTATAATAATTTATAATCATTAATCTTCTCAGCACTCCAATTTACTCTTCTAGTATTAAAGAACCCTTCTCCTCATTTAGCCAAAAGTTACTTTATAGAAGACAAAGTGTTATGTGAGTGTTAGCAAGGCTGTATTCTTCAGGTATTCATAGTTTAAATTTTGGTGTAGGATAGACAGAGCTGAGCAGCATTACAAAAAGCTTCAGTGCTGTGGTTTAAGCAGCACTCCTGCAATGAGTACCAGCCATAGAATCCAAATTGTGAGGACTTTAAAATACAGAATCAATAATCGGTGATGTTTTAGAGTGAAATCACAAAGGCTAAAGTTTTACTAAGCAAGAAATAGCTCCAGAAACACATAAGAAGGGCTTGAACTATGTGCAAAGAAAACTGATTATAAAGAACAGTTGCTAGTACATGAATGGTAATGTCAAAATGAAGCAACAGAAAATATACAACCTGAACGAAGGAAATTTACTTAAGGCAGACAGCAGACAGTCTCTATGCTGTGGATACATACTATTTAAGAAAAAAAATCCTAAAAATGGCAAAAAGTAGTAAAGCAGGCCAGAAATACAGTTCACAAATCTGGTTTTAGTGTATATTCAAAACAATAAAACCTTATTTTATTAAAACAAGTGTTTTTCAAGTCTTGAATTTGGCACTACTGGAGCTCTAGGAGAATGAGTTACTTGGCTGGCTCAGTTGTCATAGAAACAATTATTTACTTCCCTCTGGATGATCTTTATCATTACAGACCCAAAACCAATTGAAAAAGTGACTGAACTTCTGTGATTTCAGTAATTTTTTTTTTTTTAAAGGAAGACAACTGCCCTAGATCTTACTATACTTCAATTAATGGGGCAATTGTGCTTACAACACCACAGAATAACACAATGCTTGGGGTCAGAAGGGACCTCTAGAGATCATCTAGCCCAGCCCCCCCTGCTCAAGCAGCTTGCACAGGATCACATCCAGGAGGGTTTTGAGCATCTTCAGAGAAGGAGACTCCACAACCTCTCTGGGCAGCTGGTTCCAGTTCTCTGCCACCCTTGAAGTAAAAAAGCTTTTTTTGACGGTGGTCGGCCGCCTGGCCGGCGGGTCACCCCAACACCCAGAAACAGGTGCACTGGGCAGGCCTGGCCACCACCCCAGACTCCCTCATTTAGAGAGACCTATTCCTCTTTGCCCAAGGAGGCATGGGCTCTCTGATGCTTACATGAGAGATGTTCTGCTTTAGCAATCAGTTCCTGTACCCTTGATGCACCTCAACTTAAGGATATGTCGTGTACCCCACAATTCCCTTTGTTATCTATGTAAATCCCCAAGGTTTCCTCCACTCCCAGCTGATGCATATGCGATACCGGTCTGGAAGGTTCTGTGTTCCTCGGTAGATGGTTGGTTGTGGTTATCAGCTACGCCCCTCTGTTGCTCCTATTGGGGTACCCTCTATGTCAATCCCTTTCCCCCCGACCCAGCATTGGGGGATTCCTATGCAGTTCCTCCTCTTCGTCTCCCCTCAAAGGCAGTGCTCCGCCCTCTCCCCCGGCTCTTTGTGTTCCCCTCTCCCTCGTGTTAGCTTCCCTGCGCCTCTGAATAAACCCTTCCTGCTTGCACCCCCCACGAAGAGTCCCTCTTTGTTCCTGTCTCCGGAGCGCCTTTTCCACCGAGCCCTCGTCGCACCCTTGGTGCGTTTGCGGCCAGGGCTCCGCTCTCGAGCCCGGTCTCGCAGCCACAGCCCAGCGGGGATCAGCCGCGGAGCCCCTTCAACGAGGTGCCCTCAGGGGCAGGGGTCACACCGCGGCAGCTTTTCCTCTCCTCACTGGGTCCTTCATCACCTGTGACAAAAGGTTATTGTCAGTGCTCTGCAGGAGCCTCCTGCACTGTGTGTGCCCTGCAGATGTCAGGGTGGTTGGAGTCTCCTGCAAGTCCAGGGCCTGTGATTGTGGCTATTCCCAGCTGTCTGTAGAAGGCCTCATTCACTTCCTTTTCCTGATCAGGTGGCCTGTAATAAACACCCAGTTTCACCCATGTTAGCATGGCTCTTAATCCTAATCCGTAAACTCTCAACTAATTATCCATTCCCCCCAGACTACAATGTATTCCAGTTTCTCTCTCACATCAAGAGCAACTCCACCACCTCACAGAATCACAGAACCATTGAACCACAGAATATTCTGAGTTGAAAGGGACCCACAAGGACCATCAACTCCAACTCTTAAGTGAATGGCCCATACAGGGATCAAACCCATGACCATTATCACATAGCCATCCATGGCAGCATTCCATGTGAGCTATCCCACTGCATCTCTGTAACTGCAATCAGATCATGGTCCTGCTAATGCACACAGATCTCCAGTTCTTGCTGCTCATCCCCCATGCTGTGTACCCTGGTGTGAAGGTATTTCAGAGCGGTAATCAAGCATGAAGGTGTGCCGGGAGGGGTGCAAGAGGATCCAGCACAGCTATACACACTTGCGGTGCTTGGCCTTCCGATTCTCATTTGGGGAGGCAGCTGAGGAACTTTTGTTCCTTTTCTGGTTGCCCTGGATCATTCCAAGTTGGATGAAATGGTGTGCACATTGTCTCTTTGGAACCTGGCCCCCAAGTCCATAATTTTAATGCTTACCTCACAAAATTGGCCTGCCTGCTGCCAAAGATTCCCTTGTCTCTTCTAGGAAGGTGGATCCCATTCCTCCCTAAAAGGCTATAGTCATCAAAGAATATCCCTTTGTCATCAAAGTCAAATATTCATGACAGCACTCATGAAGTCAGATGTTGATTTCCATTATGCATCTCTTTCTGGCTGCATCCTGTCTTCTAACTGGTAAAATGGAAGAAAAGGTACCCTGGGCACCATTTTTCAGTTGCATTCCCAGGGCTTTATAGTCTTCTATAAATTATTCTGCCTAGGTTTTGGCTTGTAATGTCATTCATGCCCGCATGAAAGAGAGGCAGTGGATAGAAATCTGCATTCTTGACAAGTTGTGGGCAACACTGCAGACCTTAGGTCCCAGAATGCAGCATAACTCATGTGACTCTCTGTCAGGCCAGCAGATGGGTACCTTGGCTTTAACCCAAGATTCAAAAACACAAATATCTGACTGGCTCTTTACTTCTGGAATGTCTTTTCAGGTGCAGATTCTGCTATCATGAATCAACTTTAGTATTATTTTTGCTTAATGACAAGACCTAATATAACAGTGTGGTTATCCCTGTTTTAATAAACTTAGCACTCTATCAGAGATGACCTGAATCCAGAGAGTCTATGGATGCATTTGGTTAAGACATGTCACCTTTTCTAATCAGCAGCACAGGAGAGAATGGCCAGGAAAATTTATAGCTAGGTCCTGAAGGAAAAGTCTTCAGTAGGAGTCACAGAATCACAGAATCACAGACTGGGTCAGGTTGGAAGGCACCACAGTGGGTTGTCTGGTCCAGCCTCCCTGCTCAGGCAGGGTCATCCCAGAGCACAGGGCACAGGATTGTGTCCAGACAGCTCTTGAATATTTCCAGTGAGGAGACTCCACACGCTCTCTGGGAAATCTGTTCCAGTGCTTGGTCACAGCACAGGAAAGAAGTTCTTCCTTATATTCAGGTGGAATTCCTGTGCATCAGTTTCTGCCCATTGCCTCTTGTCCTATTGCTGGGCACCACTGAGCAGAGCCTGGTCCATCCTCTGACACCTCCCTACAGATTCTGACAGACATTGATAATGTCCCCTCTGTCATCTCTTTTCGAGGCTGAACAGGCCCAGGTCCCTCAGCCTTTCTCCATAACAGAGATGCCCTTTATCATCTTTGTTGTCCTCCACTGGACCCACCTCAGGAGCTCAGTGCCTGCCTTGTACTGAGGAGGCCAGAACAGAGCACAGCACTCCAGGTGAGAACTCAGCAGGTCTGAGTAGAGGGGCAGGATCTGCCTTGACCTACTGGCATTGCTCTTCCTGATGCACCCCAGCATAGCTTTGGCAAAGAAACAAAGTTCATATTTATCCTCCTGACCTTTAACAAGAAACCTTCCTGCATAAGAAATTTCCACAACTAGCTGGCCATCGCCAGCAGCAACATTGCAAGGCACCAATGTGTGAGTTGTAACACATCCCACTTGCACAGGGGTGATTTATTTGGTGATGCAATGAACACAATCTGGAACTCACTGAGTCATCTCATTAAAACCTGTGCTGTCACTTCGGCATGTTGACTAGTCAGACTAGACCTCCACTTCAAAGAAGCAGCATTTTAAATACTAAAATGAAACAAATACACTTACTACTGTCTCAGATATTTCAAGGATGTCTGCTATGGGCTGACATGTAGGGGATTAAGGAAAAGTGAATGTTATGTTTGTCATTACAGAATGATATTGCAAGAATCACTTATTGACTGAGCAGTCTTACCAAGAAATAATTTGATTTGGGTAAGTGTTCCTATTAATTTCTATTGTAAATCAACCATATGGATCAATGATTGTCTAATTTAACTCTACTCCAGCAATACAACTGCTTAATCCTCTGTGCTGCCGGGTAAATATGGATTGGACTTTCCAAAACATAAGGCAAACACAATTTTAGTTTATTTATAAAACAAACAAACAAACCAAAAAGCTGGTAACTGAACAGAATGACAAAAAGAATTTGTTCTTTAATTATTTCCTAAGAAAATGAAGAGTTATCTGGAGTGAAGGCCCTTGCAGCACACAGACTTGGAGGGACTTCAATCCCTCTGCTGATTTGGATCTGCAAGACAAATTCAGGTACTCTTGAGACTCTTCAATGTCTTTGCTATCAGGTGCCCTCAATAAAATGACTTGCAAGACAACATTAGATAATCCATCTGTTTTAATCACATGGGTTTGAGATTTTCCAAAAGAATGCAAAATTGATAAAAATATAAGAAACGAACATTGTAACAATAGATTTCACACTGTAGTGATAGTAACATAGTGTACCCAAACATACACTTATGTCATCACTGGATTCCAGTAAGAACTATTATTTAATTCAACCACTCTGAGGATATGGAAAATGTAATTATGAAAGCTGTTAGATAATGTCAGCATGATCTGGCAGCATATTCTTGCAGCCCAGGAAGCCAGCTGTGTCCTGGCCTGCTTCAAAATCCCTGTGGACGGCAGGTTGAGGAATATATAATATATACTCACTCCCTATGTTCTTCTTTTATGAGACCCCACCTGAAGTCCTGCACCCTGCTCCGGGGCTCACAATGTAAAAAGAACATGGGCCTATTGGAGTGTGTCCAGAGGGTCACAAAGATGATCAGAGGACTGGAGCACTTCTAGTGAAACAGGCTGAGAGGCAAGACATTAAGATGGAAAAGAGACAGATTATAATTAGTTTCATACTGTAAGAAAACTTGTGATGTCAGGTCTGTCTGTTGGTGGGAAAGCACTGAAAAACGCTTTGCCAAACATGCTTGTCTTTGTTCAAAGAGCACAGTCCAGCAAGCCCACCTAGAAAAACATGGTCATTATGTATGTGATTCTGCTCATACTGGCTTTTGCTGTGTTAAAATTAAATGTGTTCAAGGGTGTATATAAGATGTATATATATACCAGAATTCACTACATATCCTAAGCAATAAAGCAAAGTTTTGGTTTTGAATAGCTGAGCAGCTATAGATTGGATGTAGATGGTGTAGACTAGAGTTTAAATGAAAATACAGCACTATTCTGTATGCTTCAGAAACTAGATAGGGACACTGGGATACTTTACTATCTAAATGTTTATAAACTCAGTGTAAAAAAGGGGCTTTGCTGAGAATTGTAGTGAACAAACCTACTTATTTCCTGGATTCGGTTTTCAGATTCAATAGATATTACTGGTTTTAAAAGCATGAGAAATGCCTTACTGAATTGTAGTAGGATTGCACTGCTCTGATTTGTGTCAAACTACACAAGTTTGGGGAAGTTTATGAGAAACTTGTAGCAGCTGAATATACAGCATAATAACCCAACGATCAGATTACCATTCAAAGATTAGCTCAGGGCTGGAAGCAAGAGATTTACTTCCTTCTATCTGTGCTGTAATTGTAATGAATGATGGTTTCTATAGACAGAACTGTTACCATTCCTTTTCTAAATCCTCTTTACTTCCAGCCTAAAACTGCCTCCTGCAGCAAAGGGTTCTATCAGATAATTACAGTACAAAATGGAACTTGCTCTCTCTTTGCAATTTTCAGTTCATCACATTTCAACTTATTTAACACTCTCACGTTTGCTATGAAACAAAGGGAACAGAATTCCTTGTTTGAGCTTTTCCCGTTTATAAAACACATATACATTTTTCTTATGACTTAATTATTTCAATTCCATACTAAACAACCCTGTTGTTTTCACTTCTTTAGTTTGATATTTATTCCAGGTTATTGGACCTTTGTCAGTACTTCTCAGGTCCTCCAGCTGTGTTACAATATCCTCTCTGAGATGAGATGAAGAACAACATACTCCATTCCAAATGAGGTCACTTATTACATAGCAAAGTAATGATATTCTCATTCTTTGCTTTCATTGGAATCTTTCATTTTATTTGGGTTTTTTTTCTGAACCTGAGATTGAAAGTAAAACAAGGATCTCTACTGAATTTTCCTTTCAGTTTAGTATGTAACTAGCTCAATTTTATTACTGCATTATGCACTACTTTACATTTAGCAACAGTTGGTTACATCCAGCATTTTCTTGACTGCTAAAACAGCTTATTTGAATTTTTCTAGTTTCTTTCAATCATCTCTAGGTTTGAATAACCTATCTATTTTGTGTCACCTATGAATCATTCTGTTTTCTTACTAAATAATTCTAAATGAAAGGTTTTCATAATACTTAATGTAAAGTGCAAGTCCTAAGTGTTACATTTGGTTAGGTAATCACTACATTAAAGTTTGATTCATCCCTTGTGTAATTTCAGTGACACAGTTAGGATTTTACCCAGGAAGCTTCTAGCCCAGCTGCAATGTTGCATGTGTTTGTGCAGAAAAGATATTAGTAACTGACTTGGGTCCTCATTCAGGATACAATTTGATATAAAACCAGGGATACTAGAACTGACTCAGATCCCAGTGAAGGGTGCCATTTGAAGTTCACGGCTTCTTAATATTTTCAAATAAAATGTTGAACAAACACAAAACGATTCAGAACTGCTTCAAGTTGCTCATCCCGTGCATTTGCCCTAATCTAGACTGACATGTTCTTAAACATGAAAAAATGGTGCTACTGGGACAGAGAGTTAAAACGACACACACCAGAAACAAAAGACAACCAACAATGATTTTTCTTTCACTTTTCAGATTGCAGACAAAAGTAATGCAAGAATTTTAATAAATATTTGAGAGCAAAACAACAGAATTCCAGACTGTTACTGAAATCATTGACAAGATTACTCTGACAGGTTTTGCATTGTGTAGAAAGAGTTCAAATGCCTTGTGTGTTAATTTTTTTGTAATGGTGTACACTTCCTTAAAGAGGTGGGGCAAGTGTAGTGGAATTAATGTTTTATAAAAGATCAGATTTTAATCTTGGGCTTGGAAAGTACTTAGAAATTATTTATTGCAAATCAGCATCATAAAACTGCATCATTTCAAATGGAAAACATATTATTCAATGTAATTGTGAGCAACAAGTGAATGCTTGCTAATGTGCTTAGGATGCAAATTGGAGGCCTTTATTATCCAGGTAGAACAGCTTTACTCATAAAGACTTAACATTAAATAAATTTCAGCCTCCACAATGGTCATATGTGAGAACTGAGACACTCAGACTTGCTCAGAAGAGACTTTTGCCTACCATGAAGATGTTTTTAATCACGTGGTAGTTAGTTAATTGTGTCTTAGGGGCTTTGAAGACTCCAAGTTTGGAAATGCTTACAATGAGGTACAAAATGCTCTTGGCATGGCAGTTACAATACAGAGGACAGGCCTGAACTTCAGCCCAAAGCCAGCACATATCCTTAATTTGTCAAAACTTCTGGCTGCCTGGTTTCAACACAGACAGCAGAATGCAGCTGAGGCACCTGTGCTTTGCAAAGAACATTTTCTTTTCAGGCTGCATCCCCCAACTTTTCTACAGTTTCTATTATTCCCCTTTTTCAAACAGTGACAGTTTCTCCCTTACCTGCAGACTGGTTTCAGCTCTTTGTTTGAGGATGCCCAGAGGGAGAGCTACAAGTGGTATCTCTCCTGCCTTTGTGACCTTATCAGGGAGCAGATCCAGGCGGTGCTCGGCACATCCCTGCCTCCTCCAGTCTGTGCTTTCTCAAGTGTCCTGTTTTCACCAAGGCCAAGAGCACAAGGATGTACTAGGAGCTACCTCTGCTGGAAATCCTCCTCAAGTCCAAGTGCCACTTCTAGGACTCTTCTGATTCTAGACAGAGTAGGGACAGCAAAGACAGAGTCTGAGGCCTCTTCTAACAGCTGAGTATCCAAGTACCTTCTCGTAGTGAGGGCGACACAACTTCTCTCTGTCTGTTGATCTTTTAAAAAAGACCTATAAATCATGTATACCCCGAAGAGTTACCACTCTGATTTATGCAATTAACCTCCCTACAACACCCAAAATACCAAACACCAAAAGCTGCTAACTGAATCAAGCAGTTTCTTGCTCTTTCTCTCAATCAATCCCCTATTCAAAGATAAGCTGTTGCATTCTGATGCTCCTACAATTTAAACCCCCAATGTCTAAACAAACAAGCGAGAGAAAAAACATTTTAATGAGTGGTCTTTACAATGCATAGGTTGTGGGGAGTGGTTTTCTTTTGGCCATGAGAGACAATAACATTGAAATGTTATTTTTATATTATGAAATATTAAATAAAAAAGGTTTATTCTTAGGGAACCTGTGATGGGAATCATCATATTAAATTTGAATCTCTACCAGTAGACATCTAAACCAACACAGGCTCCCTTGATGGAAGCAGAGATCTATTTGTCTAGTCCTGAAGGAGGATTTTTTAATTTTATTTATATCCCCTGCCAATCTATTGACTATAGGGAGATCCCAGAAACTTAGATTAGGTGAGGAAACACCATATTGGTATTCTGCACATGTAACAGAGCACACCCATTTCAGAATTTCTGGGAAACTTATAGAGAAGATCTAAAATATCAATAAAATTATATTTATCACTCAGAATAGCTGCAGCTTCTGTAGAAGAGCTTTTAATGTATCACCACAAGAAGATTTAGCTATATTGGAAAAGAGTGGATCTAAATGTTAGATGTCTTAAGAACTTAAAGGAAGGTGATAGAGGATCATGTTGAAGCATCAGGATAAAGGGAGTCTGAACACAGAATCAACATCACCACTGAGTACCTCCACAACACCTTCATTTATAATTTAATAAATAGAAGAGTAGGTGATGCTGAGAAGGTCAAAATGAGAGACATTGTCAACAGAGTAAAGCTGAGAATTTCATAAAATGAGATGATCTGAAGTAATAGTGTAATAGAAACTGGATCAAGTTCAATAGTAACAAACACAAGATGTGTTAATTGAGGACTGTTAAATCTGCAACTATGAGCTAAACAAAGTTAGATGAGAATTACCAAGGAGGAAAAAAATCATATGTATTTTGTAACAGCAGACTCAACATGATAAAAAGTTTGACATTTCTTCTAGTATCTTCATCTGAAATATCTGTTTCATTACATGTCACACGTTTGAGAGCATAAAATACCATGAAATCAAGAAACCCATCAACTTTTTTTTTTGTTAGAGAGTGTTAAAGAGCAGAAGTACTAAACATTCAGATCACACGGAGCTGGGTCTATCAGTCAAGCAAAAGGGCAAGGAAAGGACATATTTTAGCTGGAGCTTTATAAAAGACTTATGGCTTCCAGTAAAATTCCCCAAAGTTGTTTTCTGCAGTGTATTTCAAATACATTCAGAGGTGGGTCTGACCTCCACAGGCTGATGATGCTTCCAATTGGCAGCTGATAATCATTCTCAGTCTCTTGAGCACAAGGGGAAGACTGTTGCCTAGAAAGGTTTTTAATCAAGTTATTCCATCATCCATCTTAATCTTTAATATGCTGGATCAGTCTTGACTTATGAAGAACCTTAATGACCAAGAAAAAAAAAGCTTCTTCAGAATAGAATAGAGGACACTTTAATAATTTGTCTATCAAAAGTAATTCACCTTCACGTATGATGGGAACTGTTAAAAAAAATCAGTGATTTCTTTGCTAGTACCAGCTTTCAAACACATACCAGAAAGGCTTTATGCTTCTCTTCCAGTAACAGTGATCACATCGATTGCCAGAGTTGCTTTAAGCAACGGAGTTCTTGGCCTATGGGTCTTTCCACTCCCCTTCTTATTATGGGAAGGAAGAACAGGGATGGAGGGAGGGAGACAACAGTAACATCCTAAAAAATAATCAGAGATGTCAGACTGATACGTATGGTCAACCAAAGAGGAGGGATTTCCACCAGTATGATGTTAGTCCTACTTCAGAAAAGTAAGTGACAAAATTTGTCAGTTAAAAATTAATTTTCAAGTATTGCCATGTTTTGCATAAGTTGCAGAAGTCTGCTCAGACTGGATGAACAAGTTCCTCTGGGCATTTTTAAACATCCAGCACACAAATGTTCTTAGGATCCTATGACACACAAAGCTAGAAAGTACTTTCCCTCCTTCTGAAAATATTCATCATTAATTTAAAGCAAAATTTTCAGCCATCTGAGGTTGTGAGATTTGTCTGAACAAGAGCTGGAGAACTTGTGGAGTGTCAGAGTGGCTGAAGCCTTCTGTATCTACAGCTCCCACCAGCAGCACAGCATGAGAACAGAAAGGGAGGCATTTTTGAACCAGAGTCCATGAAGTCCATGCCACGCTGGAGGCTATTGAAGACAGAAATGCTTTAACAGTTTCTTTATGGAGTAGTGAAAGTAAACCTGTAAACAACTTCCTTCTGGGTATGCCTCTGTAGAATTCATGTCTTATTGATAATATAAAAAATAACTTTTGCATTGTGTTTAGGAGCTAGTTTCCAAAATACTTCACAGTAAAATAAATATATTATTTCAGAAGCAATCAGCTTTTATAGCTGTGTTATCTAGACAGAAGCAGCTACAAGCTATGGTATAGAACTGAAAGGCCAATCTCTTTCAGTCTATTCCAGTTGTTTTCAATCTGCAATCTTCATTTCCCTGGAAAACCACTGGCTGCTTTTGGGAAGTCCACAAAAGATGGAAGAGAAAGCCTTATTTTCAGGCAGCCTATATGGGCACAGAGTCTCCAGAGAAGGACGTTCCTCAGCCTCTCTTGTCAGCACTGTTCCAGCATCTGAGCACTCCTTTTATGACGATTCCTTTTTCCTTGTACCTAATGAAAAATGCAATTTCTTTGCCTTGCCTCTTGTGCCCATCACTGTGCATCTGCAAGAAAATGACTCCACCTCCAGTGTAACAACCCAGCAGGCAGCTGTAGAAAGAAATAAGGTCTCCTTTTAGTCTCAGTTTATTAATAAGGGCAAATAAAATTTATTCCAAGAGATATCAAATCCATGAATGAAGTATAAAAGATGTGCTCACTATTGCTCATTTACTATGTCCTTAGTCACAACACTGGTTGTGCACACTGTACCAGCAAAGTCAGTCCTGCTGCATATTGGTATCTGCTGTCCCAGATCCATGAAGTGTGCTGCTTCAGCTCTGATATATTTTATGAAAGTATTCTGCCACCTAAAGGAGATATTTCAGACAATACCTCCTCGAAATAGTTGGTTTGCCATGATGAATTGAGATTATAAGTAGTTTTCCCAATTTTAATTTTAAGATTAAAAGATTCAGGTTTCACATTCTGAAACTATTTCTCCCACAAATAGCCAATTCTTTATTTAATTGTTATCATTTCACTAGGCTTCATGGCCTCAGTCCCTCAGTACCCCATTTATGCATTTTTAAAATGTAAATGCTCTAGAACTAAAATGGTATTTGAGACTTTTGTCAATGACTCCTAAGTCTTCTGAAATTACTTACATTTTTTCAAGGCCTTGGGCTCCCACTAAAAATTAATTCCTCTCAAAGCATTTAAAACAAAATCTTCATGTCCTTTGGCATTCTAAAGAATGATGTTTTATCCTTAATTTAAAAAATGTAGAATTTCTGAGAATTTGGATGAAGGGAAGAAAAAAGGCCAGCTTAAAAATACTCTGGACCCTGTGCCTGAACATGAAGGTAGATGTAGAGATGTACAGACATAGAAAGCTCTTCAGTTCCTTGACATATGGAGTAGTCAATTAATCCAGCTAATTGATAACAGATCTATTATTCATGCTTCTCCCTAATGAGCCAAATATGCTTTACATTAATTCTATTGCCAGAGTTCCTTATTCTCAGCTGAAAGCAGTGACACCCAAACCAATGTTAGACATAAATACTCTCAAAGCTAGAAGTTTGGACACAGCCCAAAAGTAAATGAATTTTACTCAAGTAAATGAATTTTACTCGGGTGAGTCCAAATTGTGTTAAATGAAAATCTTTGGGAGCAGGAAGAGAAAGTAATTCAAATAGAACAACATATTCATATTACCTGAAAGATTTCCATATTTTCTAATAATTATACAAAAATAATTTTCCAATTATTTTTCCATATCCTCAGATTGGTTGAACTCAACAGTAATTCTTACTGGAATCCAAAGACAAAATAAATATAAGTTTGGCTACACTATGTTACTATCATTGTAGTCTGATATTTATCAATATAATTTTCACATCTTATATTTTTCTCAAAATTGTATACATTTACAAAATCTCAAGCCTACATGATTAAAACACTCTCTACTTTTCATTTGGTATGTAACATAAATTATAGTTCAGAAGAGAAATTTCATTTAATAATTTATTTTCTTTTTTAAGAACACTGGAACAGCTATTTAGACTTTTGCACTTGGGCATTAGGGAATTACTTACACTGAGATCCAATTTTCAGGCTTGCAAAGAAATAGAATTAAAACCTTCTCTTATTTTTATGTATATTTCAATAATCAGAGTTCTAAATAAATCTGTGAAATTGCTATGTAATTACAATACTGAGCTGTGTATAACTCATGTTCTTCCTTCCAGAATCAGTCATCAGTGGCCACATCATCCTTGTGATCCTGGGAGGTCCTGCTATTGTGGTTTCCAGGTTTTGTCTCTATTGTGTTCAGCAAGACAAAATTAATTGATTTACTCAAGATACCAGTAAGAATACCAGTTCATTCTTGCCCAAAAATTTAAGAAAAAAACCTGACTGATTTTTCAATATTCATAGGGACTACAGGCACAGGTAGCACATGTACTGTCAGGCTTCTCAGTTCCTTCTTCAGCAAAATACTTTGTTTATTTTTTAATTCTCTGCTGTATTCTTGCAGTGCAGAGATGAAACTCAGTTTGTATTTTCCAATGATCAAAATAAAATGCATACATTGACATTCAACATTGCATTTTTTGAAAGCTTATCAACTTATTTTTGTAAGTGTATCAATCCCGTTTCATGTAGACAAGGCCAAGTTTTCCTTAAAATTATGCCAAAGTTGTTCATGGTTTCCTTTAATATTCTATGTTTTGTAAATGCTGGTGTGTACTTTCCCTCAAAATCAGGGAAACTCTTTACCTATAGCTCTTAATTTCATTTTTGTGGTGCCATCCACTTAACATGATGCAAGTGGCTACTTTTTCCTTTTCTCTTTTTTTTTTTTTTGGCATATATGTAATTTTTTTCCAAGGAAAATGAATAAAACACTTTGCGTAATTTCTGGTTTTGGCCATCATCATGCAGTTGCTTTAAGACTTTTTGACTATGAAGAGGAGTCAGGCAGGAAGACAGAGTAAAGAAATCAAGATTGTCCTAAAACTGTTTATGTGTTGTACTGAGTCCCACCAAGAAAATCTGT
This sequence comes from Machaerirhynchus nigripectus, assembly GCA_013397975.1. Taxonomy (NCBI): domain Eukaryota; kingdom Metazoa; phylum Chordata; class Aves; order Passeriformes; family Dicruridae; genus Machaerirhynchus; species Machaerirhynchus nigripectus. The sequence goes on along the minus strand of VZRQ01009102.1, from coordinate 1,575,797 downwards.
TACCAGAGACCAACGGTGTGAGGTTCAACAAGGCCAAGTGCCAGGTCCTGCCCTTGGGTCACAACAATCCCCCTGTAGTGGTACAGGCTGGGGGCAGAGTGGCTGGAAAACTGCCCAGAGGAAAAGGACCTGGGGTGCTGCTCCACAGCCACTTGAACATGAGCCAGAGTGTGCCCAGGTGGCCAAGAAGGTCAATGGCATCTGGGCTGTCTCAGCAACAGTGTCACCAGCAGGGCCAGGGAAGTGATTGTCCTCCCTGTACTTGGCACTGGTAATAGCCCCATCTCAAATCCTGTGTCCAGTTTTGGGCCCCTCACTCCAAGAAAGACATTGAGGGGCTGGAGCATGTCCAGAGAAGGGCAACAGAGCTGGGGAAGGGTCTGGGGCACAAGTCTGATGAAGAGCAGCTGAGGGAGTTGGGGGTGTTCAGCCTGGTAAGAAAGGAGAGACTCTGTCATTCTCCACACTGAGCTGAAAGGAGGCTGCAGCCAGGTGGGAGTTGGTCTCCTCTCCCAAGTAACAAGTGACAGGATAAGAGGAAATGGCTTCACATTGCTCCAGGGATGGTTTAGATTGGGTACTGGGAAAAATTTCTTCATGGAAAGGGTTATCAAGCACCGAAACTGACTGTCAAGAGAAGTGGTGGAGTCACCATGCCTCAAGGTGTTCAGGAAACAGCTGGAAATGGCACTCATTGCCGTGGTCTACCTGACAAGGTGGTGTTCAGTCAATGGAATCACTTGGTGATCTCAGAGGTCTCTTCCAACCTATGTGATTCTGTGATTCTGTAAATCAGAACAATTTTTGCAAGAAAGTGCTTGGTAGAAATACCATCTCCATGTAAACATCCCAAAAGATTTTTTTTTTGTTTGCTTTGCACACAATTTGTATAATGTTAAGAAATGAGCATCTGTTTCATAAAAGTCAGTTTCATCTTCAGACTGCTGCTCTCTAAGTGAGATAAAAATACTTCTAAGGCTCAACAAGTACAATGGATCTTATATTGCTTCCTGAGGAAATATCAAGAAATATGCAATCCAACTATAATTTGAATCACAGAATATCCTGAGCTGAAAGGGACTCACAAGTCCAACTCCTCGCCCTGTACAAGACCATCTCCAAGGATCAAACCATGTGCCTGAGAGCATTGTCCAAACCCTTACTGAGCTCTGTCAGGCTTGGTGTTGTGATCAATTCCCTGGGGATCCTGCTCCAGTGCCAAACACCCTGTGGGTGAAGAACCTTTTCCTTATATCCAACTTAAATTTCCTCTGCCTCAGCTTTAGGTCATTCCCTCATATTCTGTCACTGGTCACAAAAGTGAAGAGGTCTGTACCTGCCCCTCCACTTCCCCCCATGAGGATGTTGAAGACCACAGTGAGGTCTCCCTTCAGTTTCCTCTTCCCCAGGCTGGACAGACCAAGTGTCTTCAGCTGCTCCTCCTCTGGCTTCCCCTCCAGACTCCCCACAATCTTCATGGCCCCCCTTTAGATACTCTCTAATAGCTTACCTTAATATTAATTTATTTTATTGTGGCTCCTGAAGTTGCACACAGCAAATGCCTCAGGTGAAACCTGTTCCTGATTGATAGGCACAGGTTTCTGGGGCAGCATGAATTCTTTCATAACATGTTTTAGGTAAAGACTGAAAGCTGAGGTATTGCTCTACACCACCATATCAGCCTTCAGAAGGATGATTTCTACATTTGCTGCATGCAAAGGAGAATGGCACAGAGGGGTCTTGAGAGGAGCAGGCTCATTAGCAGTTAGGCAGGGTTGCAGACCATGCCAACCAGCAATTTCTACTTGATGAGGTCTGAAATATTTGGGAATTTATATTTTTTTGATCAATGTTTATTGATACTAATTTTTTGAAAAAAAAAACCTTTCAAGTCCTCTTATTTTTATTTGAAATGCTATATTCATACTACCATCTTTAAAATCCCTTTCTGCATCTACTCTGGTGGGGAAATGTTTTAGAAAGCTGCATTCAGTAAGATGTTAAAGATGAGTGGAAATGATGTAAGGAAACCAAGTGAAAGAAAATCAAAACTGACTACCAGGTAACTCCCTGTCAATGAGGGTGAGTAGGGAGCTGTGAAAAAACAGTAGGAAAATAGTGAAAGCTTCATCACAAAACCTGGTGAAAAGAGGAGTAAACGAAACCGTGAAACTGTGGAAAACCACCTCATATGATAAGAGTGAGGGATCACTTAGCTCTTTGGTTTTTCTGTAGGCCAAACTCTGGCATCTTTTAAAGTAAATGCCATGCTGTTGTCCATGCTTGTCTTGCTTGTGTAATGATATCTGGGTTTTACCTTATGATTTTACAGACCAATTCAGCATGGGCATAAATGAGCATAATTACTGTTGACATCAGTGAGGTGAGACCTAACACAGTGCACAGCTTAATTGGATGATGGGATTTGCATTTCCCATGTATGCAAGCACTGTTCAGTGGCACACAAGTGTGCTTAGAATACTGTCAAGCATTAACCTTCAATTTGTGTGTCCAGTGCCTACAGTGTCTAGAATAAATGCTCGTACATTCACAGCTAAAATTAGAGCCAGCTCAGATACTGATTTTTTTTTCCACATTTTTAGAAGGACAGGAAGAATATTTGTTTATTAGGAGTTCTGTACTACAGATAGAATGAGCAGCTCTCCTGTCTACAAATATCCTACGATATCTAGGAGTATCTTAAAACTCACAGTCCTCCTCAGTTCTGCCCTGGATATCTCTCATGTCTTGGATTTCCTCAAATCTCAGTAGGAACTGTTGAAAGAAACACAAGAAATTTGCATTGCTCAGCCTTGAAATGTGCAGCTTGACTGCATAAATAGAAATATTTGCAAGTCATAGTTGCCAGCTTTACTGGAAGGCACAGCTGTCGGCTTAAGCCATCACAGCAGAGATTTCAAGACTGCCTGTATAAAAAAGTCAAATGTAAAAATAACTATGTGTCTTGTAGCAAAAAAAACCACTGTGGCAGAAAGAGCATAGTGCAGTCAAAGAGATGGGTAATTGCTTGGGTCACTGCTTTTCTGCTTATTATAAATCAAAGCCAAGAGGAAGCCCTGTCTGGCCATTCCGTGCAGTCCATGGCTGTGTTTATTCAGCTTTGTGTCACCTTTGTGTCCCCTCTATTCCTTTGCATACAATTCCAGGTATGACCCAGCACAGTCTGGGAAGTACAAGGGCAGCAGCTCAGTTCCCAGCTGGATGAAATCATAAACTGCGGAGGCCAGTGGGCCCATAAGACAAGGGACAAAAAGGGCCCACTGATGGGGGCGTCCCTAAGGATAGAAATCCTCCCCAAGTTGTGGCGACAAGGAAAGGCTTCTCCCAAGACGCATTTTTACGTTATGTTAATGTACCCCAATTCTGTTCCCCTGACTGATCCGTTGGCCTCCCTGCCCCTTTATCCCTTATATGTCTGTATACCTTTATATCTTATATGTCTGAATGTTCTCCTTTCCCTGCTCTCCCACTGGCCCTCGTTCCTTAGTCCCTCCCTTGCGGTATCCCTGTTGGTTCCCTTACTCTAGTCCCATCTTTGTACCGCCCCTACGCCCTCAGACCATTGGCCCTGATGCTTTTTCTGCCCCCATATAAAACCGTGTACCCTGCATTGTTCCTTGTCTTCATCCCTGGAGCCCTTCATGTGAGTGGCCGCAATAAACCCTCCCGTGGAACCCCATACGAAGACCCTTCCTGGACTCTTTTATCCTCAGCTTGCCTGTGTGTGTGCCCGCTGCTCCAGTGGCAGAGGGGGCTTGCATGAGTGCCTCCATGGCCTCCCCCGTTCGTCCCCGAGGAGGATCGGTGACTCCAGGAGTGCCGGATCCTACGTGAGACGCTCAGGGAAGACGCATTGCCCTCACCAACTGTGTGCTCAGCAGCCCTGCCGAAGCGGCTTCTTGCAGCGATGCTTTTGGGAAGGTTCCGGCACTTTAACCACCAACACTCGCCGCAACAATAAACCATCCCTTTGCAGCTCTTGCTGTGCCTGGCAGCCCTTGTGAAGACTGAATGACCATGTTGTGAACTCTTGTGAGCTGCTGTTTCACAACTCAGACAAAGCTGTGCACACTGCTGTAATGATATTACATATTGTCACAAAAATTGGCACATAGAGAAGGGCTGATGTTGCAGAGAGAGGAAGATCAGCTGGAAGGAAAGACCAATGTAAACTGGGCTCTGATTAGCCAGCATATTCTCTCAGCCTCTAATAGGACCTCTCTGGGAAGGGAGAACATGTATCAGTCATCCCCACAACAGGCCTCTTGTACATGACATGAAGAATGAGATCAGGCAGCCCCTGAAAATTGTGTTCCTTACAGTCAGGGACTGCTGGAAGATAGAGTTTTATGTCCTGGGCACAACATCTTAGTGTCACTTGCAAATCACCACTCTTCTGGGTGCTCCTTGGAATCTCTGAGAAATGTGCATATATGAAAGTGTGACCCTTGTTGAGCCAGAAACAGGAGGAGAAATGCAGATACTCTCTTCTGGGTTCCTGGGCTCCTCAGCTGGGGTTGTTTCATCTGTGCCCCAAATTTGATGATGATGACATTTACAGCAAAGCTCTCTGAGCTGAGCCTGCTGCGAGCTGCTGGTGGGAGTTCCAGCCCAGAGAACAAGCAGAGTCATGGCATAAGGAAACGAAGAAAAGATTGTATTAACACCTCACAGAGTTAATTGATTTGCCCATGCTTACCTGAAAAGTTTGGGCAGATCTAGGTGGGATCCAGAACTGCTCCATCCCTGTCCAGTGTCTCCCACTTTAAAGGACTGTAACCGTCCTTTGCTCTGCTGAAGTGGGGCAGGATAACCTGTTTTCCTGATTTGTGGGGCTGTCAGTGCTGGATGGTAACAGTAATAGCAATGTCAAAATGTCATCCTTTGAGAGATCCACTTTACTTTTCCATGGAGGAGCTGATCTATGAACTAGGGATCTAAAATTCTAAGCCTGCTAATTGCAGTCATTGTCCTTTGCTGGAGATGTCTGTGCCGTCGTATGGCTGCTAAGCATAGACAAGAGAAATACTGGATCTATGTCCTAATAATGGAGTCACCCTGGACCTAGAACTGAAAAACCCGTATTTCATTTCCAGTTTAAATAAGTATTATGAATATTTTTGCGTCTTAGTAGTGCCCAGAATTGGCCAGGTACCATGGGTCCCAAGAAACAGCCATTTTCTTGGCAGACTTTCACAGATATGCAGGTACTTTCAGATGCACTGGTGGTTAAGCCTTTGAGAGAGGGGTTCATGGGTTCTGGGTGGGAACTACCAGTTCCTCTACTGCTATTTAGAACAGGTAGGTGCCTAAACTCAGTCATGTAACCTGAGATAAAAGCAAACACATGGCAATGACAAAGCAAAGACATGAATGGAGGAACGTGGTATTTGTTATAATTCTTTTTATTACTAGGTGTCTTTCTGACCCTGTGTTTGGTATTTGATAGGGACACATTCACACTCCCATAAATGAAATTATGCCAGTACTGTTAAGAAAAGTTATTTCCTTCTTGTAGCAGTTGTGTTTGTCATAAATATGCTTTCTTCTTAAGGATGGCAGTTGAATGTTTGAATATACTTATCCTGGTGTTTTCTTAATGAGGCAAACAAACTTTCTGTGGAACATTTCATAAAGTTTGATTTTCTGTTGTCCCTTCTGTGAAACCAAATATTCCTACAAAACCAAATTTTTGCTTCACCACAAAATTCCAACATCTCTCTGATGCCTTTCAGACATTTGAGAGACCAATTCTCTGATGGTTTCTCTGTAGCAGACCTGCTTTCACCTCCTGCTTCATGTTGATATCATTATAGTGTAAACTGAGCAATGACTGTAATCAAAACTTCAGTATTTTCCCCAGAACACAGCAGGTTGCTGCGTGGGTGGCAGCAGGGCAAGGAGAGTCTGCAGGAATGGTTTTTTGGGGGACTTATTGTTGTCAGCAAAGGTTTAGCCTGGGGGCTGTATTGACAGAAAAAGAAGCTGAACACAATAAATTGAAAAATGAACTGTATTTTCACAAGCTGCTCTCTGTTGGTCACAGAGAATTTAATGCTAAAATTCTGCTGTTATCAGATCACTGAGCTCAACAGTTCCTTTCTGCAGAAGGTCTTCTTTCAATTACAAATATGTTTCCCCTTACAGCAGTAGAGTTTAGTTCAATGTCTTTACTGCTTTTGATAACATTTTGATTCCCACAGACCTAGATTATTTTTATAACTCAGAATTGAGCCACTTATCATTCACAAGTCACAGAAGTAGCAACATTTTGAACAGAATAAAATTCAATGACAAAATAATACCCAGATACTTCATTTATTTGATGGCATGTGCAACTCTGCAAGGTTGTTTCTTTGCCACTAGCCTAATAGAGTTCTCCCTGCTACTTTGAACCTGTTTTTTAAAATATATGCAGCACTGTGACAGCCTGCTACCTTTTATGTGTTCCGCAGTGCTGAAAGAAATCTCCCAATTCCTACGTAATGCTGACAACATTATGTAGGAATTTGTTGGCTGAGGAATGTGTCCTCATTTATGAAGATTTATGACTAATGACTGTTTACTTTGTTCAGTACTGAGGATAAGGTTTTTACTCCCCATTTCCAGTCAGTGAGAGCAATGCCTGTATTACATGTCAGCCATGAAATCGAAAGGAGTTCAATGGCCCTGTTGCACCTCTTAAGCTCTGGCTTTCATAGATCCATTTCCAACCATGCCTTGGCACAGGCATATATATATATATGTACTCAGAGTCCTTTGTGCTGCAGGAGAATGACTTTGCTGCACAGGATGCATAGGCAGCCTGATTATACCAGTAAATTAGATGGAGCTGGGGAATGTTCTTGGTCATGGAAATGTGACAGGTAAGACTGTTTGAGAAGTCCCTGGTGCAATTTCAGCCTGTTATTAACAGTCTCCCAAAAGCTCCAGAGCACTGCCTGCATGTTATTGCAGTCCAGGGGCTACGCCCAGGACATGATGTGTGTGGAACCACTCTGCTTTGGAGGCTGAGAGGGTTTATTAAAAACATGCCAGTTGGCTTCAGTGCCTAGGAATGTTCCGAGGTACATTTATCTCTGAGTGCAAACACTGCCATAGGGTCTCCTCAGCACTCATAGATTAACTACAAAGAACAGCTCTGGACCTTCTGTCCCTGATTCAAACTGGCCACCTCACCCAGGGCTCAGAGGAACCAGACTTTCTGTCTTCACTGTCTTATGGGGAGTGTCCTTCTTAACACCAAGATCCCTGTCAGTCTTTGCAAAGCCTCCTTACAGTTGTGAAAATCCTCCCAAAAGGATCATTCACAGACACCAATGCAAACATGACCAAGTGTCCTGAACTATTGATTTTCAACAGGAGGCAACACAGCACATATAAATAAGGTGGCTGGGATCTAAAACTTCCTCTGCCAGCATCTGAACCTTAAAGTGGGTGAAGTCTCAGTGGCAGCAAACCAAACTGAAGGCAAAGCCAGAAGCCTCCGTGGTGACCAGTGGTCTCAATGTGAGTTGGCCACTCTAAGATAAATATCTGATGACAGAACTGGAAAAGCAAACATCTGTGTTGTCACAGGGGCTGCAAAGTTCAACAAATTGCAGTAGTTCACAAATTAAAAAGAGAAACAACTTTAAGGAAACCAGAAACTTCTGATTCATACTGGCAATTAAATCTAATTTGTGAATCTGTGCTATTATCAATTATTTTTACACACAAGAAGATTTCTCAGTTAAACCTAACATCATTTCTCTCTTCTTAACTTATTATCTCCCTAGTTATTTCTAAAGAAAGAGACTGCAACACACATAAAAATGAAGTTAAAGCAGGCATGTAGATATCCAGACCTGGCCTGAGGTTAATCCTCCAAGGTAAAAGCATGAGAAATTATTCATCGCTGCAAGCAATTGAAAAGTAGGTGGCCTAGGCCAAAGTGGAGTTAAGCCAATAAAACAGTAACTGAGAACCTAGGAGGTAAAAGGTATGAAATGAGTATTAGGAACTTTAGGGAGTGAAAAATACCAAAAGCTATTAAAATTAGTGTACTGGCTTACCAGCAGTGACTCGTGAAGGCCAAGATTGTCATAAGAGCGTTAAATGAGGAAAGCCAGGCCCCATAGGAAAGAGCAACATAGCAGTGGGCTGTTCACCTGGGAGGGGAAAAAGGGGGAAATGTGGAATATAAGGTGGAGAAAGTGATCAGGTCATAGTTGCTTGAGAAGTCCCTGCTGAGCAGTGTGGCGTCTGATCCCTGCAGTGAGGAAGGGAAATAGAGCTCTGATCTGCCCGCACGATGTGTGTCTGCCTTGTTTCCTCAGCCAGAGGCACCTGGGGTGCTTTCCTTAGCACAGACTGAGGGACACCGGGGAGAAGATGGAGCGTGGACCAAATATCCCAACATTCAATGGCTGAACAATGTGCTGGGTGCAAGGACTGACACAATGTTACTCAGAAATTCTGGTCAGAACTCAGTGCAATAGGCCAAAATAAATTGTGGCACTATTTAATTAACATTTCTGGGGACAAAATTGGCTTATCAGACTGCATCTTTTAAAACAGTTTTGATTTCCAGTGGGAACAAAAAGGTAGGCAAAGAAAAGTAGAATATTCACCTAGGCCAAAGAAAAAGGCAAAGGAAAATCTAAATGATACATTCTCCCTTCTCTTAAATAAGATTTTAGTTGCAGAGTGCACACACACTCCTTGATGCATCAAGAGCTGTTCAAGAATAGAAAGTACACAAGTGCACTGAAGTGAAATCTCTGATTTGAGTTGTTTTTCTGCTGCAGGCAATGAGATTTGGAGCTGTGCCATATAATTCAGTGCACAAATACTAAACCTGAGGTATTAGCTCATAGAAACAGAAGCTGGAAAAGACTCAGGCTCTGTAGATCTGCCTCAGAACAAGTCATTACCCATGTTATCAACAAGCCCACACCTCCAACCAAACACAGCACCACGGAGCACTGTCATCCGAGCCTCAAACACATGCTGAGGAAATCTCCCGTGGATTCACTAATGGATCTGCCATCTCCCTGTGGCTGTGCCTGGCACCTTCAGGCATTCCAGCTGCCAGCAGACACTTGCCACTCTGCACCAAAAGTCTACTTGAAGGTGGCCTCAACAGCTTCCTGGGCTCCACCAGCTTTAGGGTCTGGATCTTCATGGAAAGAGCTCTAGACCACAGTAAAGCACATACCTTTTTTTCCCCTTTCAAGCAATAAACACTGAGTGACATCTAAACCACTCCCAGGTAGCCAAGACATCCACATGGGAATTAGATCTTCCCCAAGACCTATAGGTGACATATGCTCTCTTGGAGCTGGGACAGCCCACAGAATCCCGAAGGACACAAGAAGCTCATCTTTAGGCAACTCAGTTGAACGCCCTTATATGATCACCTACAATGACAGGTTTCAGTTGGAACAAGAGAAGACCAGTGTGTTCCCAGCTGCATTACAGGTCTGTAAGACTTCAGACAAGCAGTTTTAATTTCTTGTTTGTCCTTTTGCAGTTTACAGGGAGTACTAAGAACTTCTCTAACTTAGCTGAAGAAGATAAGACAGAAGTTAAATCATTAGTGTGAATGAAATGAAAGTTTTATGACATTTATGTATATTACATCCACAAAGAGGTTAGTCTTGAAGCCTTAAACATGCTTAGCTCTTTTACGTCCTCTTTGGAAACCAGTAACAGTTCTCACAATTTCCCTCCACTGTTTTCCTGACGTGTGGCAACAAAGTGTTCTAGATCTACTCTGGAAAACAGAAATACAAAGGAAAAATAAAAAAATAAATTAATGGTGACAACCTCTCATTTATCTTCTGGACAAGTTTGGGGAGTTTTTTCGTCTTCTATTTGCAGTGTTACTTACACTGTTTTCCAGTATTGATCCATATTGACCCATTCTGTTAAGTGGCTTAGTATTGTATAAACATTTCCAAAAAATATGCATGTTTCTTGTTAATGCGTCTTGATTTGGAGGTCAAAACAGAGATAAAGGCAGTTGTAAAATGCATTTTTACTAACTTTAAAAATGCCTGATTCTTTGACTTTGGATAGGCTATGGGCACTGGCCATTTAATACTGACTTTTTTAGAAAATATGCATTATATATAGTTGATCCAGTGACCAAGGCAAAAAAGATTACCAAGAACTTCATCTGCTCTCTGTGCATTAGATACTGTTAGTACCTTAAAAAGAAAAGTGTGTGCAAGGGACAGATCATGTATTCACAGGATCATTATTAGGAAAAAAAATCTTAATTGTGAGAGTGGTGAGACACTGGCACAGGTTGCCCAGAGAAGCTGTGGATGCCCCGTCCCTGGCAGTGTTGAAGGCCAGGTTGGGTGGGGCTTTGAGCAACCTGGTCTAGTGGCAGGTCCCTGACCATGGCAGGGGGGTTGGAGCAAGATTATTCTTCAGTTCCCTTTCACCCCAAATCTTTCTATGTCCCTATGATTATGAAGTTTTGTGTTTATTTCTAAGGTACCCAGCACAAGAAAAATATATAGTCTTGCCATTGGCAACATCAACATCTCACTGAAATAATTAATATGTATGTACAATAAAGATTAGAAATTCAGTTTCAAGGCCACACTGAATCTGAGTCTAATGATCAGCTACAGTTCAGAAACAATCTGCCTTGTGTAAAAACACAAATTCTTTTGGACTCATCAGCTGGCAAGAATTCTGCCCTCAAAACACCATCTCCGGAACACAGGTTGGCATTACAGATCAGGCATTTCCTCCTAGCATCTTCATGATCATCTGTAGAAACAACAAAGTAAATGTGAAGTGGCATGTTTTAAACTGGCATCACCACAACAAAGGAAAAATACAGCTTGGATCTACCAGTATTAAGAATAAAATAGAAGTCAAGCATTGAGATGTGAAGATAAATAGCAATGATGTAGTGGACTAAAGCAGAGAAAACAAGATATATTTATAAATGTTGAGAAGCTTGACATTACTTGTTAAGCATTAATATATGGTAAAGACATACATGGAATTTGATACCAAGCTAAGTGGAATGATTTCAAGGAAGTCTGAATGAATATTTGAAAAATGTATCCAATTAAGGGGTCCTGACCTGTCTGCAAGAACAAAGTGTTTACAGCAGAGAGGGAAGAGAGCAATGGATGTGACATCCAAAACAAAATGAGAAAGATATAATGGCATCCTAATAAGAAATGTACTGTAAACTTGATTGAGACTAATTCATGCAGAATTTCAATAGGAATTTCAGAATGTGACAGCAGTGGAGTGCAGTCACTCTGTCAGAAAGGAATCTCCTCTGCACTGGCATGAGTGTAGCAGTAGCAGTTAGTGTGTGTGTGGTATGTGAGCACACACACCTCTGACTACGGCTGTGCCTGATGAAATGCTTCATTCTCTGCCCCCTCACTCAAGGCTGCCTAAAGCTGCTGTCTCTCAGGACCAAGTGCAGTGTGAATCCTCTAAATTATTGCATCTGCAGAGAAGCAGGTGCAGTTGGACAGAGATTTGTTACAGTTCAAGACAAAGGCAGGTATTGGGATTGTCATCAAGGTGGTTGCTAATAAAAGATATTATCCCAAAAGACTAAGGTATATAAAAGCAGTACAGGAAACACTGGCTCACGTCTAAGAGCAAGTCACTGCAGCATGGTGGTACAGACAAAGCAGCAGGTCTTGTCCTTCATCAGAACAAATTACTTTAGACACAGACAGGCTGCTTAGTTTGTACAGCTTCCTGGCCTAAAGGTGGTGCTGGCATCTCCACATCATTTTTCTCTGCACGATGGCATTGCCTCTAATGACTCCACTCAAGGTAAACAAGCTCAAGCAAGGCTGTTCACATTAGGATATAACAGGAACTCTCATTAAAATTTACAGACAGTGCACTGAATTGATCAAACCAGCATTTGTCTGTATTTGTGGTGCTGCACCACGTTGCTGCTCCAGCACAGCAGTCAGGATGGCTCGAGCTCCATTTCCCTAGCAGCAGCTCGGGGAGTCAGGCAGCAGCACCCCAGCACATCTGTGCTGTGCCAGATGTGACTGTGGCACAACAGCTTCATAAGCTGACCTCAGGCTTAAGAATGGACAGTAGAGAACTTCAAGGCTCTATGGAGCCACAGGCAGTGAGGGGCTACAGTGTTTACCCATCTTGTTGGGTGTATTTTCAGTTTTTAAGGAAATCTAAGCTGCTGTACTCCTCCACTAGAACCTGATATAACTGGACAAGGGTTTCTGTCTATACATGCTCCCAAGAGTCATGACTTGCAGGACTTGGATCAAAACCTGAAATTCACTCCGAGATAAAACTATTACAAAATAAAGCCCATCTAGGAACTAGAATCCTTCAAAAGAGATCTGAAACAACTTGCTAATTCTCCTGGACATTAATAAACTATTCTCTTCTCCTCTACTGAGGCAGACTTGGTTTCCTGAAGAAAATCATCCCCCATCTGTCTTTGACTATTAGCTCATATAATGGATCTGACAGCAGATGGAATTTGTGCCTAGGAGAAGTACCAACCCTTTCCTGAGAAATGAATAAATCTTTCATTTACTGAGCAGACTCTATATAAATAGAATGGCAGTCAGTAAAAAGGAGGTGGTCTCCAGGGAAGATAAATAGCTGGTTGTGCTCCTGACAATAGGAATACAGTTCAGGGAACAGTGTTTTCATTTGTTTCGCTTACAACAGAAGGAAAATAGTACTAAGGAAAGCTGTTTCTGAAGTGATGTCTCTCTGCCTTGGCCTAATCCACTTGGAAAAAAGATTCTTAAATGGACAGTGGCCCAGATGTTCTCTGGCATTGTAAAATTGGGTCCCAAGCAGGACCTGCTCCACCTCCTGTTATGCTGTGCACCTTTTTGTAATGATTTCCATGGGCTTGCTCTGAATTTTCACCAGTTCTAATAGTCATCATCCTGCAGCACTAGAGCTGACAGAGGCTCAGTACTGAATGTTAAACAGCCCAGATATTAAACAATTCTGCCCTGGCTTTGCTCTGCTTTCTTTGCTTTGTCTAAGGTTTTACAGATCAACACAAACGGTTTGAACACATGGATGTTTTCAGTCTCTGAGATGCAGAGACAGTCATCAAACAAAATTGAGCTTAAGCCAGCTGGGGTCATACTAACAGCACTCTCAGTTGAAAGAGGGTTTAGATAAGCTCAAAGTCTTCTCTGGTAATATTCAAATTTATTTCGAGCAGAAGCGAATAATAATGCATTTGAATCAATCTGTTGATAATCATTCCCCAGTGCTTTCATTTATAACAAAAACAAATGAAATTTTGCTGTTCTGAGGTATAGTTATAATTTCTCACACGTCTCAGATGGATTACCAGTTAATTATACGAGCACAGTTCCTTTTGGCTAATAGAGACTTTGCTTTGTCCTTTCTTTTCCTTTTGTCTGTGTTCTGGTAACAAAACTTGAAGGTAGATTAGTTCTGAGCTTCACTCTGTGGAAATAAGTGAAATGAGAAGAAGAATAATTCTCTATCTTTCTGTATGGATACACATATACAACAGTTGTGTGGTACAGTCAACACTCAGGAGGAAAGGGATCCCATCCAGAGGATGGGATCAACCCAGCTTAAGAGGTGGGATCGTGTGAAAATCAGGAAGTTCAACAAGGCCAAATGCAAGGTCCTGCCCCTGGGTCAGGGCAATCCCAAGCACAAACACAGACTGGGAGGAGAATGGATTGAGACCAGCCCTGAGGAGAAGGATGTGGGGATGCTGGTGGATGAAAAACTCAAAACAACCCATTGTGCCAACACATGCCTACCCCCTCTCTACCACATGTGGTTGGTGCATATGCAAGAGATAACCCAGGTGGGTCACAGGCCCAGCATGGAGTCATCTCTGGCACCAAAAGGGCTCAGGCCCCCAGCTAAGAATCAACATCTTAGTCTGGAAAGCAAATGTGGGAAGAGACGATAGAAAAATAAGCATTCTTCACCAAAAGACATGGTTCTTGTATTGGTTTGAAAACAAACCAGTGGGAGATCGCAAGTCAGGAATAAAAATTAAAAATAAGTGTAATAATACAAGAAAAAGCACTGACAAAGTCAGATACAACCTGACACCCTGTTGGAGTGGTGGCAGCAGCCCAAATGAAGTAGTTCAGTTGAAGCTGTGATCCTATGGAAGGTCTGGTCTCCAGCTGAAGGTCCAGTAGTAGGTCTTGTCCCCTGGGAACTCAGTAGACAGGACTGCCTCAGGCAGCTCCAAGGCCAGGTTATATCCAGGTGGGAATGCTTGGCTCCTCCCTCCTGGGCGGAGCATCTCACAACAGGGTGAGGTAAGTCCATGAGTCATGCAGTGGTTTCTTGATGGCCATTGTCTGTTATCAGGGGTGGGTCATAGCAGGAGATAACAGCTAATGGCCCACAGCTGGTCATAATAGAATACTTAAATACATCTATATGGTAACCTAGGACAATCTATAAAAGCCCAAACAATTATTACAGAGGCCTTCTACCCACATGCCCTGAAAGCATGTGAGACTTCTTCCTGGAGCCTGGACACAGATTCCGTGGTTACTTTCCTGGGACTTGAGGAAAAGGATTTTGATGTGTGCTCCATCACAACTGGATGGTAAGAAACACTGGGTCATAAGTTATGTTATATCTTCGCTAGCTGTAGAATTAATGGTACCTTTAACCCTGTGTGTATAATACTAGCTGTTCTCTCTTTGTCTTATTCCTGTGTAGTAATAGCCTGTTTTAAATCTTATGTCTGTTAGTTTTGTGTCAAATAAATAATTCATTCTCTAATAGACTGAATCAGCCATTATTAAAGAACTTAGGAATGAGAGTGGTCCTGGGGTGCTGGTCACCTCAATAAAGCTACTGCCTGCTGCCAGAGCCCTGGGCAAAAGGCAGGGACTGATTTAAACCCATGCCATCCATTCATAACGCCTGGCAATGTGCTTTACAGCCCAGAAAGCCAAACGTGTTCTGAGCTGCAGCAAAAGCAACATAGGCAGCAAGTCAGGGAGGTGATTTTCCACCTCTGTTTTTGTGAGACCCCACGTGGAGTGCTGTGTCCACTTCTGGGACCCTGAGTATAAGAAGGACCTGGACCTGTTGGGGCATCTTTCCTGTAAAGGCAGACTGAGAGAGTTGGGGGTGTACAGCCTGGAGAAGAGAAGGCTCCAGGGAGAACTTAGAGCACTTTTCAGTTCCTAAAAGGGCTACAAGAGAGCTGGGGAGGGACTTTTGACAAAGGTGTGGAATGTTAGAACAAGGGAAAATGGCTTTCAACTGAAAGAAAACAGGTTTAGAAAAGATGTTAGGAAGAAATTCTTTGCTGTGAGGGTGGTGAGACACTGGAACAGGTTGCCCAGAGAAGCTGTGAGTGCCCCATCCCTTTGAACTGTTCAAGTCCAGGTTGGGTGGGGCTCTGAACAACCTGGTCTAGTGGAAGGTGTTCCTGGCCACGGCAAGGGGTTGGACCAAGATGATCTTTAAGGTCCCTTCCTATGCAAACCATTCTATGATTCTGTCATACATTGCTCAATATTCAAATTTGGTATTAGCAATTATGATCCCACCCAGCTTTATTTCATCATCTTTTTTAATCTAGACTTTCAACTAAAATTCCCACTGGTTTCACTAGGAGCATTTCAGTGCCCATGTAAAGTGTAGGGATAATTTTAGAAATGAGATAACTCTCTTCACGTTACACAGCGTGAACTGAAACTTAATGTCATCTCAAACTGTTAATAAATTCAGCCCATTTCTGAGAACCCCTTTGATTTGCATTTGCTCTCCCAAGATATGCAAACTAATAATTGAAATATTAAACACTATAACATTTTTCTTTAGCAAACTCACATTCTGATAAAAGGACAAAAAATATAGATCAATCTCATATCTGGTGCAACTCCTCTGAGTTCTTGAGAGCATAACTTTTTTTTTTTTTTAATTTTACTTTAGTAAGAGAAAATTACACTCCAAGTTTTACCATTCCAAATGGCATTTATCGATGAGTTGATTTTCAGAATACTCAGGGTTGACTTTTTGGTGGGGTAGAAGGGGTACATAGACATAAGCATCTTGCTATAATCCAAAGAGGCAAGACAGAGTTTGGAGCTATATGAAATCAACTACCCAAAAAAAAAGGAAGCAAAGCATGATGTGAAGTTTAGGATTGTTGTTTTTTCAATCTCTGTTTAAATTATAATTTCTTACCATCTAATGCTATATGACAGCCTAGAAGGAGAAGCTAAGACCAGCCTGATTTCACCTTTGTGATGTATGTGAAACCCAGATAATTTCACAGTGTGTTGCTTATAGAAGTGGTACTAAAGAAATTATCCCAATTATTCCTCAAGCAAACAGGAGGAGAGTAGCAGAACTGCTACTTGCCTCTGTTCCCTGCGGCATCCTCCAGTGTGGTAAAGTAAAAAGTTAAAATAGGTAACACTCCCTTTTGGTTTCCATTTTATATGTCCATTATTCTATGACTGCCAACTGTTTCTGTACATCTGAGGTTTTATACATCCCTAAATATCCTTACCTAAATGTACATAGCCTCAATGTACATAGCCTTCTGTAAATGGGTAGTTAGAAAGTAGTGAGAGATTGTCTCCAGAATCACTGATGTAGGCACATCTTGTTTGGGGAATTTTATTAAGTTTTCCCACTTTAATTTTGTCCATCCCAAAGGTCTCTTTTCTAACACTCAGGAGTGCTGGGCTTTGTACAGCAAGAGATGAATGGATGAATGCTGCTGACCAGAGATTTGCCCTCCTTTCCTACTCTTTCATGGGGAACTTTTGTGACACTGAGTCCTTACAGTTGATTCTTCTGTTTTCTGCTGTGGAGTTGTTCCAAGGACAGTTTACAGTCAGCGTCCTCTCTAACAACTTTTGCAGGTTTCTTGGTTAAATAATGAATAGTTGAAAGATTCTTTGAGGTTCAGTCCCACAATGTTGTTTTGATATAGGAACATATATCCATGTCATCTTGTAGTCCAACCTCCATTTTTTCAGGGTTCATTTTTCAAACTTCCTCACATTTAATTTATTCATATTTTCTCCAGATTCTGCTTTTGTTCCTGTTAAAAAAATATATATATTCTATTGCAGTACAAATCCTTGCAGGACTTCAGCCTGGAAACACTTATTTGTGTGAAAACTCCCTTTATGCTCAAGTAACTTCAGTGAACATCAACAGATCTATGGAAGAGGGTATGGATTACCACAGGTGGGCAAGGCATCATCCTCTCCCTTGTCACAGGTTAACAGGCACTGAGTATGTTCAAGGATGGCAAACTCCTTCTCTCCCTGTCTACAAGAATAGCTGAGAGATCAAGATACTCAGTCGAGTTGCTAAGAAACCTAAAGAATCTTAAAGTATGCAAGGTTACAAGGCTAATCTAAAGTTAGACTAATACTGTGTAGCATCCCCATGGCAACCAGGAGTGAACGGCATGTGAGGTGAAAGCAGAGGAAAAGGCAGAATAATAATCAGCAATAAATAAACCCTAGCAGGGCTTACTGTGATTATGTTATCAATGAGTTAAGGAATGCTGCTGGCCTGCTGGAGTTCAGCTTGTCTGCTGGGGACACAGCTTCTCCTTGCTGGTGCATAAAAAATGGTGGATGGCATTTCTAAAGCAAGGCTATACTGGCCAGCTCTGAAAGGGTTGCTGCTGAAAGGGTAACAGGGAGGAGAAGGTGACCTGAACACTTGTGATGTAACAAAACACTCTTTATTATTTAATACATTGAAGAAAATCTCCATGTCAGATCAAATAATTGTGCTACTCCTCTCCTAAAGTTTCCTGCAGCCCTGATCTGTTTGCTGTGTTATTTCCTCTAAAGCATAGTCTACATAATTTTGCAGTACTTATATTATCTTAAGTATGTGGACTATATCTGAAGCAGAACCTGGGTACAGAAGTCAGTTTGAAAACTCAACTTTTTCCAGTCATTGTCTTACAGCACTGGATTTTATCTGTTCCTGTTCATGCTCCCACGTAACCAAGGGACAAGGCTCCTGGCTGAGGAGATGTTTTCTAAATACCCTGCAGACCAGAGGGTCAGTTGCTTCAGGCTTCATGGCCACCACCATGGTCCAGCAGCAGAGCTCACATTTAGCCTCAGCTTGGTGATTCAGCCACTAGTGCACATGAGCCACTACAGTGTTTCCTGAAGTGCTGAATGTCATGAGCAAAACTCTCCTGAGTGATCAATAAAAAAATTGGGAATGCCCCACTCCCAGCGTTCATTCACTCAGAAAAGGTCTGATTTTTGGGTCTTTGAACACATGTTTATTTGAATGCTTTTGTTGCATTGAATGGTAAATAAAAGCACTTTTGAACAGACTTCTCAATCCTAGATAACAACTGCCCTGACACTTCACCTGAAATCTTCCTTGTTCTCTTCACAACGACTCCTTGAGAAGATAACACTGATAAATCATTAGAGGATATCACTGTGCACTGCAAAAATACTGAGGTGAATATTCCTCACTCAGCCATCATCGGTCATATGCTTCTGCACTTTGGATTTATGAAACAGGAAACCAAGACAGGTTGATCCCCTCGGCTTGACCACCAGTGGATGGATGGATGCGCATGAAGTTAATGAATTTTCTTTGGATCAAACCAGGTAATGTTGTTTTGTGTTTCACAGTTCATTACAGAGTGGAGATCTGAGCTCCAGGTTGCCTTCTGATTTCTTCTCACACCCCACTGGCACGGGCCCTACATGGAAATACTTTCTGTTCATCCTACCTGAGCTGTAGCACTTAGCAAGTTAAATCCTTGTTTCTGCTGAGCATTATGAAGGCAAGCAAAACAGGCACTGTGTAATCACCACCTGCTCTGAAATGAATGAAATGCAGTTTGTGAGAGTTATGGGTACTCCTGAGCATCTGAGGCATTAAGACTCCTATTTTCTGCTTGATAAACAAGGGTCCCACACAAATAAGCACAGCAAAAGACCTTTCCAAAGTTCCTGTTGCTGCATAACATTAGAATATCTTAGAAACTGAGCTCTCTGATTAAATGTGGATGCAGGCATCCACACCAAATCACTTTAAACTCTCATTCAAAGTCTTTACAGCGTTGATCTTTCAACTTAAAGATGGTGCATACAGTCGGTCAAAGAAATGACATACCTGATTTTACTGTCTATATTCCATGTATCTCCACCAAGTGTAATAGGAGGGTCCCAAACACTCCCCTCACAGAGCTACAGCCTAATTCTTTTCACTTTAGCAATTTCAAAGATAATGAGATGCCATTCTAGCTGGACATGGGGATATAGAGAATGCTCTATTTTCTGTTCTTGAAAACAAAGAATGTTGCCAACAGCTCCAGATGGGGATAACCTTGAACATTTTTGGCAACCTGGAACCTAAGTAGGTTTGGTAAGGTTTTCCTGCCTTGGTTTCATGACATCGGAAGTTTAAAAGATGGAACAACTGGTCTGCTAATGTGACAATGAATTACTTGTTTAAGTAATACGAATCTTGCATAGCAAGCCTGAGGCATAGCAGAGATCTGAATTCAGTCTCTGGGAGCCTATAGGTGCCATAGAATCATAGAATCAAATGGTTTGAGTTGGAAGGGACCTTAAAGACCATCTAGTTCCAGCCTCCTGCCATGGTCCACCCTCTAGACCAGGTTGCTCAGAGTGCCATCCGGGCTGGCCTTGAACACTTCCAGGGATGGGACATCCACAGCTTCTCTGGGAAACCGGTGCCAGTGCCTCACCACCCTCTGAGTAAAGAATTGCTTCCTAATCTCTAATTTAAACCTCTTCTCTTTTGAAACCATTACTCTTTGTCTTGTCACTACCTGCCCATGTAAAAAAACACACTTCCTCTTCTTTATAAGCCCCCTTTAAGTACTGAAAGGCTGCAAAAAAGTCTCCCTGGAGTCTCCTCTTCTCCAAGCTGAACAACCCCTTCTGTCTCAGCCTGTCTTCATAGCGGAGGTGTACCAGCCCTCTGAGCATCCTCTTGGCCCTCCTCTGATTTCCAACAACTGCTCTGTCCTCTGCCTTTCTGTGTTTTTTCCTCTTCGGTCCAATGACAGTGATATCACTTCTGTCCCTTGTGCTCCTGACAGATGAACTTTTCACTGGCTGCGACTGACCTGGAGCTTCGTCAAGAGAAGGGAAAAAAACAAACAGTGGAGATACTGAGTTCAACTCAAATCTCACAGACATCAGTAAAAGTCTTTCAGTGAGTTTCAGTGAGCTATGGATAAAGTCCACAAAGTTTAAGCAATAAAACACTCTGACATTCACATTAGATAGTCAATGGTCCATGACACCGCATGTGGAAATCCTCTTAACATTAAAAAATTAATCTATTCCATGATGACAGTCAAGTATTTTTTATATCTAGAGAATCAAGGACTCATGAATTTTTAATGCTTCAGTCTTAAATGCTTTCTTTGAAATTGTTTATATTTTCTATGTTTTAATCTGCATTTCCCATACTTCCAGTTTACCATATTTAATATACTACTAATGCTGAGTAGTAGAAATGCTTACAGAAAGAAAATCAGCCATGAACTCATCAATGAAAGGACAAAAAATCACTCATTAATTCCTCAGTGAAAATAAAAAGCATTAAAAAATACTTGAATCAGGTTATTCAAAAAGACCTAATTTTAATGTAATTGAGTAATTACGCTATGTTAAGTAAATAACAATTGACTTTGAAAAGTGGCCAATTAAGCTTGCTGATTATAAATTTAAATTAAGAGAAGTTTCCATTATAATATTACTGGATAATTTCATCAGTATTTCAAGGCTTGGGAAAAAAACAAAAACAAAACAGAAACCCAAACCATCATGGAACTTGATGTGAAGTGTGAGGAAATAATCTGTTGACTTCTGCAAGTTTTCAGACAAATCTTGCTGTTCCAGGCTGAGGTTCTCTAGGACTCATAGTAAGGGCTAATAAATGAATTATTTACTACTCTTTAGGAGTCTTCTCTAAATTTTGGTGGAAGACTAGGATGGCATTTTAAAAAGTTAGGTTTAAAGAATTTCCAGTCTGGAAGTTTCATTGCCTGAAGATTTCATATGTGATACACAGAGCTGGTTATTAGGTAAAGAAAAAACGTATTTCAAGCCTGTGAGGACTGTTATCAAAATACTTCCAGCCCTTAATTGGATCCCAACATTTTTACCTTGCAATGATTTTCTAAATAGAAAAAATCAGTTCTGCTTTGAGTATTTTTTTCTTTTTAAAATGTTTTCTTTCAATATATTAATTTTCCCAATATAACCACAAGCCATTATCAGGAGAGATGTCATTCCCCTGTCTGGTAATGTCCTCTTCTTTCGCCTTTGCAAGAGACTTCTCACAGATTAATTATCTGCCCATCATTCTGTTTTCAGTGCACTTTACAGTATCTGGGTTTAAGGGTTATTTTTCTTCCCATTTTCAAAGCATTTTCTTCTCAATTTGGAAGCTGCTGCTGCCACAAGCGATTCTTTCGTTCAGCTGCACATCCCGGGTCTGAAATTCATCCTAGCATCTGTTCCCTGAAACCCGAGCAGATGGAAGAGTCCAGGAGGGACTACTTTTGCCAGCATAAGGTAGCTTTATCTTTTTGTGGTAAAGGCTCTCCAAGAGTAAAATTGAACCCCAGACAAATTTGTCAGGAAACCGACAGTAGTTAAGGGAAGGGATTTGTAAGTGCATAGAGTAGTATGTATGTCTTTGGGGGGAAAATTAACAAGTTGATATTAGCTATACTACAAAGCAGCTATATTTTCAAGTGTATTTATGGCAGTATTGAGTAATTTTCCTTTAATTATTTTGTAATTGTCCGTATGATCACCTTAAGTTTGTAGCAGGTGCCCTTAGACAGCTCCTGAGCAAGAGTGGAGTAGAAAACCAATACACATTTTCAGGAAAATCCAATTAAAATATGCGGTCACCCTGTAAATATAAGAATAAAAGGACAATTCAGTGCAAATGTATGCAAGGACACAGGATACCCTGTAAGATGGAGAGAAAAGAAATTCAATATTTAATCTGTTTCTTTGGTCTTTCTTGCAAAGCAAACCAGTGACCCTGGAAAGCCCAGAGAAGGATGTACCTTCTCTGCACCACAGAAGGTACATCTCCAGAGGGACTTGGATCCTGAAACGTCTTCTATTGCATAGTGTCTTCTAAAGGTCCCTTTGGCATGAGCTAACCCCATACCATTTAAAATGTGGTTCTGTGCTTTTTTAATTCATTGAGTAGGAATCTGTATTGCCCAAGACCCTATCAGAATTCCTCAGTGAGAGAGGCCTGGCTGCTGAGATGAACAGAATAAGGGACATCAGTTTTGATGGAAGTGCTGCTTGAGGAACAGCAGCTTTAGCTACATATTATTACATTTCAGCTGTTCAAGTTTCCTGTGTTTCCTTTGGAAGAAGTGCAGCATTAGCCTTCAGGTGGAGACTAATTCTAAATCCAGGGAGTAAAAGGCTTGCTGAGAGGGATTCGTCTACTTGATGAGGGCACAGTCAATTTAAAGTCTCTCAAGAGTACATTTCTTTTAATAGTTATTGTTTCAATTGTGCAAAGAGAAAAGCAACATTGATTTTATATCGTGCACAATATAGCGTAAGAAAACACCACCAAACATCTCCTGTAAAGCACAATACCTCCACTTCCTGACTGAGCCATTGACAACACCGTTCAACTCAGGATTTAATTCTCCCCATTTTGTATTCCCTGTAATTCTTGACTTCTCACCATCTTGCCTTTACAGCTTTCACTGATTTATTCTATCCTTGTTTTGTAGTGAAATAAGCATAATGCCAATTTTTTTACTGACTGAATAACCTTCCATCTCTCCCCTTGGGTGAGGACACTGCCCAAGAGGAACTCCTGGAGGTGGAGAGCCCTCATCTTACAAAGTGATTGATTGCACATGCTGGGTTACCCTTCTAAAGCTTAGGAATCCTGAAGTCAGTTGTGTAGTAGCAGTTCCATTTGACATCCTGAATCAGTAATCCATCAACCCTGACAGAGCTTTAAATGGTTTTGTAAAATCAATTACGTTTGAGTACATTTTTTGGCTCACTTAATTTATAAGTCTCTGTGACAGGAGTCAATTGTCAAAAATAATATGAATTGACTTTTTTTGATCAGAAAGAGCCCAATGACTTGGGATATTCTGGAAAATAGAAAAGGGTAATATTGTTATATTATTAAAGAACTAAAAAATATCCCAGTCCCATTAACAGGATTTTGCTATTAAAATAATAACTTATTCAGAGACACTTTGCATTCCTAGTTGAGCAATTAGACCAGGGTTCTGGAAGCTGTGCTCTGATTCAGCTGTTGTGTTGACTTGCTTTGGGAGTTCAAAAAAATCATCAACTTTTATGTGTAGACAAAAGAAGATTAAAAATTTTGGTGGAAGCACGAAGATTCCCATACTTCTTGAGAGTACCCAAGAGAAATGCAATGACCTTGTTTTTTGACTGGTCACATTGAGATAATCATACATCATTTTCTACCTGGATTTGTCCATCTCTCTACATTTATTGAAACAGGCTATGTCAATTTCATCCTTATTAGAAAATGACATATATGAGTAGTTTTAAGAAAACAAGGTATTTCCCTTACACTCTTTGAATAACGGAAGATTTTCTGCCCACTGAGTTTCATAACTTTTATCACTGTAAACCAAAGGATGTTATTTTTTTCTAAACAACACTTAGAATTTTAGCTTTGAAACTTCATCCAAGAAATTAGTAAAGAAACCGTATTCTTACAATTTTCATCTAATAGGAAAATACCATTCCTATGCCATTTTCCACTTATAAACCTTCTAGTTCTGTTGTCCTTGGAAAGGGGAGAATATATCTTTCATGGTCATCCACATAAGGAAAGGTGAAAATACCTATTCACATAGAACCCCATAGAGGAAAAATCTCCAGTGACAGGAACAATTCTTGCCTCACTTCAACACCACCTGAAGTAATGTGAGATGGATTCCACCACGGCTGCTGTCACTCAGTCCATTGCAGTACAGCGTGATCAGCCACCTCAGATTTACCAAAGGGAAGTTGTGCCACAGTAACCTGGTCACCTTCCACAACAAATTTTATCTTCTGTTGACATGGGGAGAGCAGTGGCTATTTTACCATGGACAGCAAAGCATTTCACACTGACTCCCACAGTCTCCTTCTAGAGAAACTGGCCAGACACAGAGTGGAGATGATCTGTTAGGTGGGCAGGAAAAGCAGGGGTAGCGGTCAATGTTTTTTACTCAGGCTGGCAGCTGGTCACAAGTGGGGTCCTCCAGGGACTGATACTGTGCTCCACACTCTACACCACCTCCCCAAATGATCTGGATGGAGGGATTGAAAGTGCTCTCATCAAGTTTTCTGATGACACCAAGCTGGATGGTGAGGAGGACACGTGAGAAGGAAGAGATCTTACAGAGAGACCTGGACAGGTTGGAAGAGTGGGTTAGTGTAAACTGTATGAAGTTTAAAAAAATGCAGATTCCTGCCCCTGGGATGACATAACCAAAGAGCCCTTTACAGGCTGGGCTCTGTGTGGATGGGGAGCAGCCTTGCTGAAGGGCCCTGGGTCCAGGTGGATGAGTGGCTGAACATGTGTCAGCAGTGAAGCTGCTGCAGCAGTGAAGGTAAATGAAGGTAAATGGGATCCTGGACTGCATCCACAGGAATAAAGATGTACTTGTCAGTCCTGGAGTACAGTGTCCAACTCTTGTCCCCCACAGTTCACAGAAGACATGGACGGACTGGAGAGCATCCAAAGGAAGGCCATGAAGATGATCAAAGGGCTGGAGAGCCTCCTCTGTGAGGAAAGACAGAAGGAGTTAGGTCATTTCACCCTGGAGAAGAGCTGGCTCAGGGATGACATCATCACAGTATTCCAGTACTTAGAGGGCACTCAGAAAAAGGATGAAGGCTCTGTCTTCACAAGGAGTCCCAAGGAGCAGACAAGGGGCAATGAGGACAAGTTGCACAAAGAGAGGTTTAATCTCAACATAAGAAGTGAACATTTTACAGTGAGAATGATCAGTTACTGGAACAACCTCCCCAGGGATGTTGTTGAGTTCACATCACTGGAGGTTTTCAAGATGTGACTGTATGGTGTGCTAGATGATCTCATCTAGGTTCCCTTTACCATGAAAGATTGGACCAGGTGATCTTTCAAGGTCTCTTCCTACCTGGGCTGTTTTACTATTCTTTCATATGGCTTTGCCTCAATCCCTCACAGAGGTGATTTAAAATGAGATTCTGACCTACTGTTGTAGAATATAAGTATACCCAGCATGCACATCTCAGCTGATGATAAACAGTAAGATACCACACCTGGACCTTAAAAGAAAATCTTGCAGCTGTAGGACAGATCTAGGTATCCCTTATGAATTTTGCCAGATCATTTTTCTCAAAGAAGCCAGTGGGTGCTTACTTGAGTCATTTCACTCAGTAGGAACAAAGGCTAAAATTAAAATTCTGAAGAGCAGTAAAAAGTTTGGAATAAAAGAAGAAGGATCAAACCTCCCTAACCATTCCACATCTGAACAGGCTCTGTAGTGCTCATACTAACAGAAGACAAGCAGAGATAACTGAGAAACAGATGAAGCAATTGAAAAAGCATACTTACAATCATTTTCCCACACAATTTTAATGTAAGCAAGAATCTTATCTATGTACAGAGCTGAATGACTCCCAGCAGATAGAAACATGGGCAGCAATCTGCATTTTGTGTTACAGATGGCTTCTGCAATTTCTACTGTTTGAAGTACCATATTGTCTTGTGTCACTGAGTCTCCAGGGTCCCAGACCTGTTCTTTTTTTTTAATATATAACAGAGAACATTTTCCCCTCCATTTAACTCGTGGCATAAGGTCTTAAACCAGGAGCTCTCTGAAGCTGAATTAATTTATGTTTGTGGAGGACTGTGAAGCACTGTGGGGAAACATCTCTTAAAATTACAAAGTATTTTTGCTGTTATAGTCAAACTCACAGTGGAGTGATATGAAAAGAATGTTAAGTGTGAACAAATCTGCAGTTTGTGAATGGTGCAGACATTTACTGACTGTGGTGAGCAAGTGCTTGTGTCTACTTCATCCACTCAGCTATAGAAACAGTCACTCAGCACTAATTGCAGCTTTTCTCCTTGGCAAACAGGTGTTCTGAGCCCTTCTTAAAATTCCGGGAAGAGGGTGGCATGGCAGGAGTTTATTTCTTTGGTGCTGACACTTTGCTGTGCTGGATTTCACAGTGTAAAGACACTGTGAAATGATTAAGTGGAAATTAGCATGTTT
The DNA here is from genome assembly GCA_013397975.1 of Machaerirhynchus nigripectus. Lineage (NCBI taxonomy): Eukaryota > Metazoa > Chordata > Aves > Passeriformes > Dicruridae > Machaerirhynchus > Machaerirhynchus nigripectus. The sequence continues at coordinate 1,549,486 of VZRQ01009102.1, read as the reverse complement.
GCTTCTCTTCCTCCATTTTCATGCTTTGAATAAATGCAGTTTCACAGCTTTGCCTGTTTCTGTGGGTCACTTTTTCCTCAAGGCTTGAAGCAAACTGCTGCAATGTTTTCTTGGCTTTAGTGGGCTTTGGTCCAGCTTTTTAGCACAAGGTCAGGTAAAACATTGACTGCAGTGCCCAGTGTCTGCTTCCAGAGCCAGGGTAGGATTTGTTCCATGTAATACTCGGTCTTTCTTCACAAAAAAAAACCCCAAAACGACAAATGCAGACCCAACCAACCAAACAAAAAATGCCAGCCAACTAAACAAACATGAAGAGATTCAGAAAGAGCAAAGTCTGATACTGATATTGGTAAACTGAGCAAGACCAATATCTCACCTACAAACAAGAACACTTTAGCCAATGGGGATTTGAAAGTCTTCAGGGTACTCATCCCAGAGTGCTTTTTCTCACAAAGAGATTGGTATTAAGGATTTGATTACCCTGATGTGCCTGATAACCCCTATGCAGATGTGACTCGGGCACTGGGGAATCCCAGGGTTACATGGCTGCACTCAGGGCTGTTCTGGCTTGACCAGCAGGGAGCTGATAAAAATGCAGGAGCCCCTCTGTCCAAATCCTTTTGTGTTCTCAAGGTGAAGGCTCCTACTAAACCTCTTTGGTACCTGTGACCAGAACTGTGTTGTCCCCATGACATGTTTTCAGAGGGTCCATATAAAATAACTGATAAAAGCAAATTTATTGTAATTTGGATCAACTTCCTCATGTAGAGCTCTGCACTGAAACACTGTCATGGTCTTAAGAGTGAAAAACAACTGATCTCTAATGACGTATAAACACTCTTACATGATTTGTAAACACTCCCACCCTTATTAATAGCAGAAACGAGCCCAAGTTTTTCCCTTTAATGAAACCTGTGTTATTTATCTTGCCCTCTGTGGCTGGACATTTTCCTAAAATACAATAGGGTAAGGTGAGTGTTCACAGATTCTGTAAGTGGGCTGGGAGCTGCCACTGAACTAATGACTCATTTTCTTTAACTGCAGAACATAGACAGGAACAGCAGGTGTTTATTTTTTTTCCTCCTTCTGATGTATCATTTAGGAAAGAATATGTGTAGAAATAATGAGAAAATAATGAAAAGATAAATTCTTTGGACATGACAAGGCTATCTTGTGATAAGCTGGTGAAGAGCAATGGGAGCATCAAAACTTTCAGAGCAACCAAAATTTACAGAGCAGTTAAAGAGACAAAGACTTTCTTTCACAGTCTTTAGCTACAGTAAATATCACAATCTAACACCCTCCCAAAATAATTCTGCCATTTGCCATACAACTGAGAAAGAATGGCAGGAATCCTTGATAAGAGAGGGGATAAAAGCAAAACACAAAGGATTAAGTGACTCATGCAAGATTGCTCAGGAAATCTGGCAGATATGCGGAGTTCCCTGTTCTGTCCTGTTCACATCAGTGCAGAAATGTTAGACATCCAAGTAGGGTACTACACAGTCCTGTTTGCAAATGTGCTGGTAATGTGTTATTTTTCATTATCGTAAAATTACCTTTTGCTGCAACTTTTTGTGTGACTACAAATGTTTTCCTGAATTTCGACCAGAGGAGATTCTTTAGAATCAAGATAGAAATTCCAGTCAGAGTCTCACATTGTCTTCAGATATGGGGAAATCAGACCAAATGGCTAATTTAATTAATATTCCACTACTATTTAGGATGTGACAGCTATAACAGGAGAGCCTAGGACAGCCTGGTAAGGTATTTGGTGTGAGTGTAGATTCTCATATCACAGATTTATTCATTTAGCCACCAGCTAGAGACCCACCTGAAAGGCTCTCACTGTTGATTGCTGTAGCTAAACCGTTAGTTGGATTTTTTTATGGCTTTGGCTTAACATTGTTCTTTAAATGAGAAAAAAAAATATTGTCATCCTGAAATAACATAGAACATTCATATTTTCAACTCTAAAATAATATTTCTCCAGGCACAGATAGCTGTATCCTACTTTTTTTTCCAGGTTTAGTGTTAACAATATGCTTAAAATCCTACCAGAAAATACGTTCATTAGGCACAAAAATTGTGCATGGATTTAAAAGTTCATCTTCCTTCATCTTACAATCAAGCCCTGTAGAACACAGTAAAAATGTCATGGAATCACAGAATCATGGAGTGTTCTGGGTTGGAAGGGACCTTAAAGATCATCTAATCCAACCCCACTGCCATGGGCAGGGAGACCTTCCACTATCCAGGTTGCCTAGGGCCCCATCCAACCTCGCCTTGAACACCTCCAGCTATGGGGCATCCACAGCTTCTCTGGGCAACCTGTGCCAGTAACTCACTGCCCTTACAGTAAAGAATTTCTTCCCAATATCCAATTTAAACCTACCACTTTGAAGCAACTGCCCCTTGTCCAACCAGGTCACTTCAGGCAGCCCATTTTGCAGATGTACTTACTGTGTACAGCTTCTGACCCCTCAGCCCTCAGCAAACACAGTCTCTGCATCTTCCCTGCTCCTGCAGAAACCTCGGAAGAGCTGAAAGCTTGGATAAATTGCTTTTCCTCTTAAATGTGCTTCTGGGTCATGGTGGTTTATACTGTTTCTAATCTCTAGATGGTAATTTCTTTTCTTAGGTGAAAAAACTTCAGTGCTTAAATCGACAGATGTGTTGTTTGTTGCTCTTGTGGTGGCTGTTACCTTTTGTTTATGAGCTGGGATGCCAAACTCGCAATCTCATTTCTCATGCATTTTCTGCATCATTAACTGTTTAAATTTCCTGTGCTTGGACGGCTGTTACTTCTCTCTAGCAATTCCCTCCAATGTGGCTCTGTTAAAATGCAGAAACTGTTATACAACCACAATAGAAAAAAGACCAGATGGCATCAATAACTGCTAATATACCCCCATATTTATGCTCCAGCACGTGTCTGATGGATGGGCTAAGTGCTAGTCACTGGTATTCTGTTTTTGTCACTGTTTGCTGAGTTTGTTTTTTAATTAACCATATGCTCCCTAGGAAACCTTGTAAGCATTTCACATGGCTCCCCAAAATACATCTGCATTTCACCTTAAAAATGGACAGCTTTTTAAAACATAACCCTTTTTTGTTTGTAAAAAGGAATTACATTGTATGAAAAGAAACTGAACTGCTTCCTCTCCTGAGTTTCTATTCCTGTTTTTCCCTCAACTGCTTTCTAACGAGGAGCCATCCATTCACATGTTTATTGGTCTCTAAGATGCACAGTCTCTAAAGGTGTGATTTTGGCATACATTTTTTTACTCCAATGTGTCAGGGCATATCCCCCATCTCCCCACCACAGGTGGCTGGTGCAGATAGGAGAGATAACCCAGGTGGGCAAGGTCCAGCGGGTATCATCTCCTGGCACCAAAAGGTCTGCCAGCCTAACTGAGAATCAGCATCTTGGTATAGGAAGCAGATGTGGGAAGAGATAAAAGAAAGACATGGGTGACCAAAAGGCCTGCTTGACACTACTGAAGTACTACAGATTATCATGGAGGCAGAAATCCCCTACACACACCCTGAGAAGCCTTCTACCCACACTGCTTCCCAGACCTGGGACACAGATTCTGTGGTTACTTTCCTGGGACTTGAGGAAAAGGATTTTGATGTGTGCTCCATCACAACTGGATGGTAAGAAACACTGGATCATAAGTTATATTATAGCTTTGCTAGCTGTAAAATTAATGGTACCTTTAACCCTTCGTGTATAATACTAGTTGTCCTCTTTTTGTCTTATTCCTGTGTAGTAATAGCCTGTTTTAAATCTTATGTCGGTTAGCTTTGTGTCTATTAAATAAATAATTCATTCTCTAGTAGACTGAATCAGCCATTATTAAAGAACTTAGGAATGAGAGTGGTCCTGGGGTGCTGGTCACCTCAGTAAAGTCACTGCCTGCTGCCAGAGCCGTGGGCAAAAGGCAGGGACTGATTTAAACTCACATCATCCATTCAAAACACCCAAACACCAGAATAATTATCAATATGACCAGACAATATTTAGAGTCACTTTCATTGTTCAGTCTCCTGAGACTCCTGACACCCTTTAGATGTTTATGAAAGCAGTGCAGGATGCAGACTGTCACACACCGATTTTCTGTGCAATGAAAAGAAGCAGTCACATCCCCAAAATCTGGAATCCATAGTAAATGACTAAATATGCCATCCTAGTTATGCTTTTCCATCACTCATGCAGCCAGCTTCCATCTGGCAGCCTTAGGTAGCAGGTTGCTGGATTTGCCCCATGGTCTCCCTCACTGTATTCTCTCACATGTACTCAAAGCAGAGAGGTGACAGTCATGGCAGAGGAATTGTGTCTGGGGTTTGTGACTATGGGTCATCCTTAGAGAGAAGGGACTGCTGATCATGGCAGGGAGAAAAGCAATTTTATGAAGGCTTTCCTGATAGTTTGATTCTAACAAAAGGGTTACAGCAGTCTGGTTTTCACCAGCTTAATGGGGATTCAAAAATTATCCTAGAATCATAGAATACCCTGAGTTGGAAGGGACCCACAAAGATCATCAAGGCCAGCTCCTGGCCCTGCACAGGACAGACTCAAGAATCACATCATGTGGCTGAGATCATTGTCCAAACCCTCCATGCACTTTGTCAGGCTTGGTGCTGTGACCACTTCCCCTGTTCCTGCATCTGTTACTTGCATTTCACTGTGGCTTTTAGGGCAGGGTTTGTATTTCTTAGCTTCCCAAAACTTACCAAACTAAATTAGCTATCCAGCAATGTGAGCATTGACATCTGAGCAAGTTTCTTGTGTTCCTATTATAGTTAGTAAAAAACAAGTCCACAGAGTCAGTGAAGCATAGGGTGAGTCATTTAACCAAACATAGGTATTGACTTTAGGATGACATAAATCACACCCTATTCTTCATTGATCATCTAGAAACCCAAAGGCAACTTTTAAAGATGCTGCTGCCAGCTTGCATTGTCTCATATAGTAGCTTAATTAGCATGCTTTGCCTCCCACCTTAGTTTCTTGACTTGTGAAAGTGAGATCGTACGATCAGCCACCCAATTTGCGAGAGATGAAGATAATGAGTTCATGTTTGTAGAGTGCTGAGGAAATATTAAATCCAACAAGCTGTGCCTTAACGATACAGTCTTAACCCATACTGATGAAGACATACTGTTTACATACAGACAGCAAGAGAGCCATAAGCTCTGGTTAGCTGGCAGCCCTTCAGGGTCTCTACATGGCTTTCAACATTAGGTAATTTGTAAATAGGAACGTTAGGGCAGATATATTGGAAAACTTGCCGTGAGTAAACCAGAACGTCAGCAGCTGAGCTGGGATATTGATTATTTATGTATAGCTCCTGTGACAATTGCTAATTGTCAGCTATAATGTAGCTCTGTCTTCCTGTGATTCCCTCATTTACTCCTGAGGGAATACAGATGATTTTTCTCTCACATTTCTATGCTGCCTACCAACTGTCTAAAAAATGCCTTCAAATATTTCAGAACAGAAAGAGAGATAAATATTATTAATTTTCATTTCAAGTAAGCTAATTTGTTCCAAAATTTCTGCAGTGTTCATGTATCTAATGAGTCAGGGTGTTTCATAACTCATCAGATTTCAGCTGATAGTTTATAGCTTTCCTATGTCAAAGGAATAACCGATTGTGGTTGTTAAAAGCATGGATCACTGTGGAATTATTGCTACCATCTATATGTTATACAAATATCTTAAACCAAGTCTTGGCTACAGTATTTCATGAAGGCAGCTGAGTATGATAAATCAGTAACAGTTAAAATCTGTGGTATCAAGACACAAAAAGTTCACTTATTCTCCTGGCAAAATTTTCAGCACCAGATAAATTGCCATGTCTTTAGAGGTGGGGTAAGATACTGTAGGCATGAGATAATCTCTGAGGTGATAAAATCAAATTATAAAACTTTACATTGCAGCCATGTATATAAAAGATGACTGGATGGCATAATCCTTTTAGAAGAGTAACATTACCAACATACACCTAATCTATTCAGTAGTATTCTGATTTGTCCTTCTGCCTCCTGAAGTGATCATGAAAATTACAGTCAGAAAGGCTAAACAGCACAACCACATACTGCTCTCATGGACTAAAGAAAGACAATGAGGATGGACTGTAAAAATGCATCAATAACGAAAAAAAACAACCAAAAAAGACCAAACCCAAAGGGAAATGTAAGTCTGTTTCTTATCTGAAAAAACTAATAAAAGAATAACAAGAAAGCTTAATATTCAGTATTCAAATATTAGTTAAGTGAAGTTGAATTATTAAATCTATTCTTTTTTAAGAAGATGATAAGAGTCCAATATAGAATAAGAAAAAATAAACTAAGGAATTTTTCAGGAAATTAGGTGTGTTCAACACGACAGTATATTCAGCATCCAGTAATGAGTGGTGTCACTCAAAAGCACATACTGGGACCAATACTTTTCACTATATTCATCAGTGATATAGTGAGTGGGGTAGTGCACCCTCAGCAAGCTTACAAACCACCAAGCTGAGTGGTGCAGTGGATTCGCTTGAGGGAAGGGGTGGCATCCACAGGAACCTGGACAGGCCTGAGGAGTGGGACCTTGTGAACCTCATGAAGTTCAACAAGGCCAAGTGCCAAGTCCTGCACCTGGGTTCGACCAATCCAAAAACAGACTGGGGGATGAAGGGATTGAGACCAACCCTGCAGAGGAGGACTTGGGGATGCTGGTGGATGCAAAATTAGAGATGCACTGGCAAGGTGCACTCACAGCCCAGAAAACCAGCCATGTCCTGGGCTGCATAAAACAAAGCATGGCCAGCAGGTCAAGAGAGGTGATTCTGCCTCTCTATTCCACTTTTGTGAGAGTCCACCTGGAGTACTGCGTCCAGCTATAAGACCCCCAACATCCTGTTGGAGCAAGTTCAGAGGAGGCCATGAAGATGCTCAGGTGGCTGGAGCCCCTCTCTGGTGAAGACGGGCTGAGAGAGTTGGGTTTGCCAGCTGGGAGGAGAGAAGGCTCCAGCAAGGCCCTGTTTTGGCCTTTCAGTACACAAAGGGAGCTTGTAAGAAAGATCAAGAGAGATTTTTACCAAGACCTGTAGTTATAGGACAAGAGTTAACAACAGTTTTAAACTGAAAGAGGGCAGGTCTAGATTGGACATAAAGAAGAAATTTTTTATAACGAGGATAGAAAGACACTGGAACAGGTTGTCCAGGAAACCTGTGGATGTCCCACCATCGGAACAGTTCAAGGTCATGTTGAGTGGGGCTTTGAGCAACTTCATCTAGTGAAAGATGTCCTTGACGGGGGGATTGGAACTAGGTGGTCTTTGAAGATCTCCTCCAATTCAGATCATTCTTTGATTCTAACATTGATTCCTGCCACAAAAAGCAATTTCCATTTTGAAGTTTTCTTCCATGTATGATGTACTGAAAACATCAGCCATCATTATTCCACTACAGTTAGGAGTAGGGGAGTCTGAGTTAGAAATCAGTGACTGGCTCTGGGCACCACATGTTACAAATATTTCTGAAAAATTTGAGAGAGTGCAAGAGATACAAAAAACCCCCAAAACAGGATAGCAAGCAATGTGGTAAGCATGACCTCTGAGAGAATCAGAAAGAAGTGAGATTATGGGAAAGTATACAACAGTCCTCAAATATGCAAAAACCTTGTATTTCATTTCTCTGTGAAAGAACAAGAGGAAATCAGTAATAATTTGTAGCAAGAATGACTTTATCTACAGAATGGCATGTATGAGGATGGTGATATGGGGTGACAAAGCCTGCTGCTGTCTCGATCACTGGATGTCTCTAAAAATGCATCCGACAAGGTCAGAATACCTAAACAAGAAGGTTGTTTGAACAGTCACTCAAGAACCAAGCAGTTACAGCTCTGTTCCCCAGACATATTCTCACTGTTTCGTGTGGAGAGAGCAGAGAGGGCAAGAGCTAACAGATGGGCTCTGCTCATGAGAAGCTGTAACTGCATCCTGAACAGATATATCTGAGTTGTACAAATGGATCATTTGAAAAATGCTCTTATTGCTCTGTTCATAGGGGAGCTAACGTGGAGGTTGTCTGAGACAGCCTCATTATGTGTAAGGCACTAAAAAAGGAGGTTGAATTAGCCTGTGTTTGGAGCATCCCTTCAAATGCTATCCAGAGGCTTTTTCTGTAGCACAGGGAACAAGGAAATATCATGAGTACATTCTGTCTGTAAGTAGGAGTAACTGATTGAAGAAGTCTGCTCACTCAGACTTTTTTAAAGACAGGTTTTCACAGACATTAGTGTAAACTTGACAACCAGTTGGCATTAATTTCCGGTGGAACAGGTAATTTTTTATGGGAATATGTTTATCTTGTTTCAATTAATGGCTCCTGAAGAAAGTATATCTTTAAGTAGTATTTCAGCCAGTTTTCTCTCCCAGCATTCTGCTCCACCTCGGAGCCAGTGTCGGACTCCTCACATCTCCTCTGAAGCTTCTGCAAGTTACCATCTGTTAACAGATTGCCCTGCCTGGTGCAGCACCCTCCTCACCAGAGCCCATCCCTGCTCACCCCTGCCCCAGTGCACCTCTCTTTCAGGTCACTTCCATGCCTTTAAGCACAAACAAACATAAAACACAGCGATCCTTCTCTTGCTGTCTCCCAGCCTCCAGAAACCAGGGATGCAGAAGTGGCTAATTGTGTATGGCATCTTGCTGGACTTGAATGGCATTGAGGAAAAGCAAGTGTGATTCAGCTGAAGGCTACGTGGGCATGTCAGCAGTTACAAAACCCCAGCTGGACAGCACAGGAGTGTGAAATGACGCTTCTTTAAAACGTGAGGCCCTTGAGGTTTGGCAACACATTCATTAAATGCACTGGTGCCCTGAAGTTATTTTGGTTTCAAGCCTTTGACCAGAATGAGGTCACTCTACTTTGTTAGAATTTGTTAATCTTGAAATATTTATGCTGAGATTTAACAGTGTTGTCTATTTAGGGGCTGCTTCTTTTGTGACACAGTTTTTTTTTATGTGTTTTATTTATATGAAGTAGATGCATCAGGAAAACCAGCTGTGGATCTGGCTATTTGTACAGGAGACCACATGGGATCAACCCAAATATCTCTGCCTCTGACATCCCTACAGAAGGCTGCTCCCAATTTTCCATAATATCTTTTACCCAAGACCATGAATAAAATGTCTTCCCATGTATTTCCTGGTAGACTGTATATGAAGATTTAAAAAAAATTATTTTAAACACCTTAAAGAATGTAAAGCAATGCAAGCTGGGTCTACTTTCTAGCATGCATTCACTTGAAACACAGCATACCTCTATTGAGAAAAAGACCCTTCAAAGTGACAAAAAAAGAGAAATTATTACCAAATGGACATATACGTGAACTTGAAGAAGTAAGAAACAAACTGGATGCAATAAAATCCTGCCTCATTTCCTGAGGAGAGAAAAGAAAAAAACAGTATTGAGATCAGTGACAGCTCCTTGAGGAAGCTGGTGATATATTTTGGAAGGATGTGTGGAAATAGACAATGTAAAAAGCAGTGGAGGACAAGTTTTATGAACAAAAAGAGGCATCAAAATCCGCTTTTGACACATACCTTCTAAAGTTCAGTAAGTTTGTGTCTCTGAAATAGCTCAAGAATGGACAGTCATACTGAGAGGTCTCAAATGGTCAATTTGAAGAACTACTTCAGATCTACTTACTCTGGTATGAGATCCCTATCAGACCCAGCTACGCAATTTATAATGTATTTATTACTTTTCAGTCGAAGACTAGCACAGCAGCTTCATAACTTTAGTTTTCAGTCCTGGCTGAGGAATTCAGAATGCTTCACACTAACTAATATAGCTTCCCTTTTGCCTAAAGCAATGAGTATAATAAAATAGACAGGACAAGAGATATGCTCAAAGTTCCACCATGGTTTTGTGACTTGAAGTTACAACTTTCAAGGGCTGGGTAAGGTTTAATCACCAAGTGGGACCTTATCACATGAACTCAGCAGTAAGACAGCTGCAGATCTCAGATGGAAACTTTTAAAAGGTGCTTTAATTCAGGTGAAAAGAATTATTTCCCTAATCAAGAGAGACTGTAGGCGTTTCTCCTAACATAATCATCATCAGCTGCCAGATCAGGACGCGCTTTCCTGGAACACTGTTTCCTCCCAGCAGGTGTTGTTATGTGAGGATCAGAGGAGAAGAACATCCCTAAGGAGCAGCTCTTCATCGCCTGATTGCTTGCTCTGCAATAGCCCTCACTAACAGGATCTCCTCTCCTGGTTGGAGGTACACAACCATAAAGTAAAAAAATACCACTTTCTGAGCAAACCACTCATCTCAGAACTGAAACTCCTCATGGCAAAATCACAGTGACTACAAACTAGTTCAGACCCTAAGGGTGAATTCTTGACCTAAATAAAATCAAGGATAAAATTTACACCATAACCTGCAGCCTCTTGAAGCAACAGGAGACTTTCCATGGATTTCAGCAGGCTGTGATTAAATTGAGAAAACAAGCCTTATTAGGTAGATAAAAAATGTAAGTGCTGAATTGGAAGACAGCTACCAGTCAGAGGCAGGTGTTTTAGCACAGAGCAGCTACACACACTGAGGAGTGCTCAGCATAGCTGTCCAAAGCTCTTCCATGAAATTTTATGGAAGGGACAAGGCAGAAGTTAAAGTGTTCTGAGGCAGGAAACAAAAGGGACCTTCTTTCTGCATAGAAGAGAAAGGAAAATGTCTTGCTGCAGACAAAGCAGCTGAGTACTTACTGAAAGATTACACCTTTAGGAAATGGCCTGCTCTCTCTATCCATGCCATTCGCTCCTTTGCCTACTGTTTCCATGACCTGGATAAAGATGTGTTTGTTGAAAAACACCTCTTACCACACTGATATGGTCCAGAGGCAGATTATGGTGGTGAGAGCTCTGCACCAAGCCCTGTCAGAGGCCTCTACAATCTCATGGCAGTTAATACCCCAGGGGTATTTCCTCTGCTCAGCTCCAGCTCCTCATCTCCCATTGCCAGTGAGCCATTGCCAGAGCCCCCTCTCATCTGCTCGAGTGATGTGGCAGCTGCCCAAGGGCTCTGTTGTCTGCACGGGGGTCAGCAATGCAGGGTAAATGTGGCGTCAGTGTATGGTAAATGCATGGTAAAGGTGGTGTAAAGGTGGTGTAAATGTGGTGTAAATGCATGGTAAATGTGGTGGCACTGGGGACAGGGCACACAGGGCACACAGGGCATACAGGGCACGTACCTTCTCAGCACAAATCCAGAACTCCTCAGACAGGCGAGTTTTCTTGCCCAGGCTAACTGGAGAACGTGTCAATGGCCAGGCAATAAGCAGCCAAAACCACAGAGGAAAAACTGCTGAAAAAAAGAAATTTCTTCACTAGGAAGGCAGACTGATTTGGCATTTTGCACAGCTTGGACATCCAAACCAAACAGTGCAATTGTTTCTACTTTGACTTTGGGAAAAGACCAACCCAAGAATGTGATTTTTTCATTTAATTTACCTCCAAGTACCTGTCATCGCCACTCTTCCTTCTGTTTTCACCACCATCACCTCCCTGTCCTCATCTGCCTTGGAAATATTTTCATCTGAGCTCTTCTGTTCAGTTACCCACAGGGCCCTGAATACCCCTCAGCCCAGATTTCTCTTAGACTGAGCATTCATTCAACACACATTAATAATCTTGTTATGCCTGTGCATTCTCAAGTGAGTCTAAAATTTCCAGGTTTATAGTAAACAAAAAACCCCAAAACAAACAAACAGCACACAACAAAACAAAAACAAACAAAAGAAAAACCAAAACAAATTAAAAAAAAAAAAAAGAAAAAAAAAAGAAAAATAATCTATCCACAACTTTTCATGGCTCAGAGCTCAAGAAATGATTGCTCCTGGAGTAACATTCTACTGAGGAGGCTGAGAATTCAGGAAAGGCCAGGGGATCACAAGTAATTGTGTTACAGCAATTTAATGAGCTCCCAGTCACCTGCCAAATCACAGTAAATCTGATATTTATTTTCACATACTATCTCACCTACTGCGTCAAATGCATTCTCTGAAATCACTATTTGACTTGCTAAGTAGTTAGACCACTTGCAGATAGCTGTTAATACTCTGAGGATGTTTATTTACAATCAGGTCTCTTCATTTAAACTGCATATATGAAAAGCAATAACAAAACATTGTTAGATGATTCACATTGTTTCTCTCTGCTTTTCATGAAGGCCTCGGTGAATAACAGAGCAAATTATCAGTAAATTTCCCATAAGAATTTGAAATTAACTTGTTTCATCTGTGCTTATGCAAGTTTCATTCTACTTTCTGCAAATATGGAAGTAATTGCTTTTTACTGTCCATGGAAAGTGAATTTAGAGATGCAGTTTTTACATGACAGTATTTGTGCTGGCAGTGATTGTGTACATTGAGGAGCAGCTTGAGAAAGCAACGTGAGTTACCTGAGACAGCAGCACAGCTCAGCCTTTGAATAGGCCAAATCAGTCTGTAAAGTTAAATATCAGTTAAAATACTCATTAATTAAGCTATTGTAGCAAGTTCATGGGAGAAAGTGAGAATCTATCTTTCTGTATGCTAAACCCGGAAAATAAGACAGTAAATTAACATATTATTCATGTGCACTTCTCTTCAGATCTAATTGCTGCCCTCTTTACATGTCTTTTATATGCAGGAGAGTCTAATGACTATGAATAAATAATATGCTCTTGGGGGAATGATTACATGGTTTCAGACTTGACTTCCTTGAGTGCAGAAAGAGGTGGCAGATTAAACTTTATGGGCTGTCGTTCCTCCGCTCTGTGTGGGACAACACTTTAATGACATTTTCCCAGGCACTGGTATCAAAGGCACAGAGCGTTTGGGAGTGAAAATTGCTTTGAGATAAGAATTCATGTAAAGTGCAGTGGCATTTCTGAGAGGGACAAGTCAGATCCCATCCAATATCACACTTCCTTGATCCAAGGTGAGAGAGGCTCTGTGGTTTGACAAGGGCTATGCAGGAGCTGCGCCCAACTTATGGGTGAGCAATGTGTCACCTCTTCTGCTCCTCTCACCTGTTTTCACCAAGTCACATGGCCTGACAGGTCCCTGGAAGTTTGTTTGCCTTGCTGAATTCCCTGGACAGGGGTTTACATATGTATACTAAAAAAACAAATGAAAATACCTGAGGCAGACAAAGTAATTCTAGAAGGATATTACTGCTCAGAGAACGCCATTACAGTTTTGTCTTTATGAAATTACTGACCTACATAATTTATAGTCGGAAGTGTAAGGGATGTTGTAGATGACCTATCTCCTATTAGATACCAGGAACGGAGCTTGGCATCTTTTTAAGCTGATGCATTAGTATGTGTCACATTCAGACAGCCATCTGAAATTACTAGCTGTGATTAATATAATTAATTATCTATCATTATGTGTGCCCAAATTTTGGTAGGGCCCTTTCAAAGAGTGTGATAATTTGATATATTAGCTGGAAAACATCCAGACAGTTTATATGAAAATGATTAGGAAGTAATAAGACATATTTCCTGCTTTCACAAATAATTCTGTAATGAGGTTGTAGAAAAACAATGAGGTTTACAAGTAATAAATCAAAGCAATGTTAAAGCTGTTGATAATTGCACTGCAAATAGAACCTGGAAATATTTTCTGGCAAAATGTTTTTGTCGTGACTGAGCAATACAGCTGTGAGGACTGACTCTATTCACTAACTGAGGGGACAGATCAATCAAAGGAAGAGATGATCCTTTGGTGGAGATAACAATATTGCTCATTGGTGCTTTTACTTCTTAAAATGGCTTTTTGTTTCCTAAGTGAATAAGCAACTTGAAAAGGCTAACTAAGCCCAAATCAAAATGATAACTTTTCCTTGTGATCAGTCTTCTCTTTGTGACACAAAAAGGAAACAAAGAGTGAGTTTTCTCAAGAAAAAATCCTGGCAACTCCAAACCCATATATTATTAATATTTTTTGTTTCTTGAGAAAAAATACCCAAAATTACTTGCTCCTCCCCCTTTTTAATGTTCAGATGAGCAACAAAAAAAATTCTTTCCTCTGTCTTAGACATGACCCCAAGAGAAATTTCTTACAGTTTGACACAAAGTGTAAGATGCATTTTATATCCCAGTAAGAAGCATTTCAGACAGAACAATGATTTCTCCATCATATTAAATTTTCACCAGTCTCTCCTGTGCTGCACTGAAAACATACACTGTAACCTGTCTGTGAAAAAGAGGAGACAAGTTACGCAGGGATTATTAGATAAACAAAAGCAGGAGATGCACAAAGGTTGTGCTGTCCTTATGAGCAATGTAGTAATGGCAGTGCCCTTCTGTTAATAATTATATGGTGACAAAAACAGGGCAAAATACACAACTTTTTCACAGTCACATTCATGCCATGGAACAATGAAGCAATACCTCCCTTAGTGCTGCCCCAGATGACATGTCCACACTGTGCAGGACTGTAGGGCAAGGTTCTGCCTCAGGCTTGAAACCTATTTACAACATCATGTGCCTACTGACAGCTCCAATGATTTTTAGCTGGTGAGGGTCTCAAGAAAATAATGTAGTCGGCCTGAATCTGTGTGCATATATATAAGACAGTGTAGAATTAAGAGAATGATAACATTTAAAGAAAGAACAGAAAAGGTTATCCTTTGGAAAGATACAACTAACAAGACAAGACTATTTCTTTGTTATAGACTGGAAAGCTTAGAATATTGCCATTACTTAACTGACCTTATAACTTCCTCCTGCAAACCCTTTTTGTGCTCAGCCCAGCTGGAAAAATCTTCTCTGAGGGTTGTTGTGCTGGCACACAGCCATAAAAGATCTCTGCAATGTGTTAGCGCCTTCACTAAAGATACATCAGTATGTAGGGATATGGACATTTGCCACATGTTGCATCAAGTTGTTGTAAACCTTTACTTGGGAATTTTGCTGACTCCGTCCAAGTTCACAGAAGATGGAAATGTGGCAACAAATGAGCTCAAAGAAGGATGTGTAGGATGAACTTGCAAAGTCCTTTACAAGAATGTGGATCCTTTTTTTACCTCCCCACACATAATCACTAAATTGTCTCAACCTGTTAGTATTATTTTCACCAAGAATGGCATCTGCCATTGCTGATTTATACAAAATGTTCTTCTAAACCTTTGGTGTGTTTTGGCACTTCTGCTTGCCACTGCTAAGGCAGAAAGCAAAGAAAGATTTTGTGAGGTTTTTAAAGTTCCAGTTGGGTGAGTTGTGCTGTCACTGAGGTCAGAGCCACCCCTGCATGTGACAACATGCTGAGACTACTACTTCTGACTTTTGGTGGCTTAGTGTGTGCTAGGGACATTATTTCATTGCACAATTGAGATCATCAAAGTATGAGACAGGCTGCTTGAATTAGACCAGGCTATTTGGGGTCAGATTATCTGACAGAGTATCCTGTCTCCAGCAAGGATCAGCAGTGGATACAAAGGAAGGAGCAGAAGAAAAAAGCAGGCATGCAGTGATTCCTCTCCAGGGTGCTCTGCCCGTCTCCCAGTCACTCATAACTCACAGACTTCTTGGAAAGTTGTCTTTGCTGTTGACAGCCTCCATTAGATCTGGACTCCATGAGGTTGCCCAGATGCTGCATCTAAACTTCTGGCAGCCGTGGCATCCTGAGACAGGGAGTTCCCTGTTCTCACTTGGTCCCCACCAAAGAGCTTCTTCTCACAACTCAAGCAGTTCTTTTCCTTCACATTGCCATCTAGCAGCTCAAACTTCAAATAAGCTGCAACTCTAAAGAAAGGAAAACAAATTCCAGATGACCAATAACCCATCTTTTGAAAACCAGAGTGCCCAGAATTTTTTTCTGTCTCTGTCTACATGCAATCCATATTCATCCCCAGTTCACCCACACATCTCTTCTGGCTGTCAGACATTTGAATTTTAATTTCCCCAAAGATGACAGACCCGTTTCCTAAAGCAGGCTGCCAAAATCTGTCAACTCATTTGTCCTTCTAGCAAACCTCACCAGCAGTAGGCTCCTTCTTGCTCTTCCAGAAAGGAGAAACTCCAACTTTCCTTCAGTCCCACACTGACCAGAGAAAAAGGGTCAAGGCACCAAGCAGGACTGGGTCAGCCCAAACTGGGGCCACAGTTACCAGTGGTACTGGTTAGCTGCTCCCAGCTGCTCCATACAGACAGCTGCCTTCTTCTGATGCCTGCAGCCAGACAAGTTTGCTGGTTAATTTTTTCTCAGAAGAGCCAGAACCTCCATCACAGGCTAAATGCCAGCAGAACGACTGATTTTAGGCAAAGTTTTCCACTGTTTTCTGCTTCTAAATTTGTAGTATGATAAATATTTAAGTGCAAATTATTTTTTCCTCCTTTGATAAGAAGTAAACTGCGAACTTCCTGTGAATAAAAAACAATGTAGTGATTGGAAATAATTTTAACAGATGACTCATAAGTCTACATTGGTTTTTGCATCAGCAAATAAAATTGGTCAGGATAGATGGAAAAAAGCACATTGAAGTTTAACTACCAAATGCATCTTCCAAGCCCTCATTACCAAACCCTTTTCAAATGAAGTCTTTTTCATCATAAATCACCCAGCTATGTTTTGCATTTGCAAATTTTTTTAATTAAAAAGCAGAAGAGAAATGGAACAAGCACTCTTAGTGACACCTCTCGAGAACAAAGGGCTCTCCAAAATGCAAACAGTTAGAGAAGTCTAAGTTATGTACTCATTCACACAGAGGGGGAAAAAACCCACAAAACAGTAAAGGAGGAATTATTGTGCCAAGTGAAGGTTTTTAAAGCTTTTATTTATTCACTGTTGCTCCCTTACAGTCTTCTGTTGAAACTCTTGTAATTCATCAGCAGCCTTTTAACTTAGGGGCTCTTTTTCCCATAGGACTCTAAACTTTGCCAAATTGGACCAAAACCACCCATTAACATGGTAAGCTATTGTCTATGTTCTTCTGTTCAGAATTGCCAGTACTGACTATCTGAGGTGAATATTCAGTGGGTGGGGGTGATTTAAAGTTTGGCTAGAATATTATAGCATTGTCTATTTTCTCTTCTAAGAATATTTTCTCCCATTCTACAATATTCGGGAATGGGAAGAAGGGACTCCTTCCCTAGAAACAGACATCTTTTCTTTCACAGTCTTTTCTGGAACTGTTTCTTCTCTTATCTAACTTTCTGTTCTCCATTATGAAATGGTCATAGTCAGCCCAGGGAGGAGTGGATGTCCAATCTTTAACAAGTCCTTGAGAAGAAAGTTAAAGAACATGTTGGAAACACAAACATAAAGAAGTTAAATGATTTGCTCAGGATTGTGTCAACAGATATAGGAATATTTAATGAGGACAAAATCTTGAATTTCTTTTGCTGGGGAACAAATAGATTTGAAACAATAAGAACAGCAGCTGTTTTATCTCAATCAAATGAAGCAACACGATGAAGTCTGGTATTTTATTCAGGTAACACAGGCTCCCAAAGATTGATCAAGGAGCCCCATAGAAATGGCTGAGACAAAATCCTCCTTATCACAAGGCAACACTAACCAAAGAAATCTGAATATGTGCCCTTCATAGAGCTTTACATTTATGTTTCTCCTGAGCACAGATTACTGAGCAGGATTCACACTGCTCTTGCCATCACCCATCTCCTGAATAAAGGTTGATTCTTTTGGCATTCACCCAGAAACTTCCCAAAGTCCCTCCTTAGCAACAAGCATTCATGGCATATTTCCCACACATTTAACCACCAGGATGTATCAAGTGGACAGCCACTGTGTCTTTTCAGATGGGTCACTGTGCCAGACCACAGAAGGTGGATAACTACTGAGTGAGTGTTGGGGTCATGTCCCTCTTACATGGACTATTTATGCACTTCACGCTGGACACCTGTTGGTTGTCTCACTACCACCACTATTCTACAGCCTGCTGACCAGCATGTTTGCTGAGGGTCTGAATCCCTGAGTATTGCATGCTAGAAGCCTCCCAGTAAGATCAAGTGAGCCTTTCTTAGGAGTTATGATTGCAGTGAGTAATCCCCTCACCTCTGTTCTGAGCACAGAGTGTAGTGAACACCATTCCTCTGTGTTCTCTTTGTAGTCAAGTATTCTTTGGTGTTACTGCACTGCCTTTTTGAAAGGTTTTCTACTGGTGGGTTGATAGGGTGTGAGAGGGGATTACCTGGAAGATGGCAGCAACACATTGCTATGCACACAAGAACCATGACAGCTATCCTGCTTCTGACCTGCTGCAGTATGGACATCTGGCTCTGTGCCTGTAGGACTGTTCTTCATCCAACAGGCAAGGCCGTCCCAGGGATCTCTGCATGACTGTACCTCCATAGTGTCCTCTGCATTCAGCCTGGACCACCCTTCCCTGTCTCTGTCATACCTTCATGTTTCTGTCACAGTTGTCAATGGGAACTTCCAAGACAACAGTCTAATTATTTCTCCCTGCTTCTGGGCTGTCTGTATCTGTGGGGAGAACAGTCAACTCTACAGGAGGCAATTGTAAAATTGTTGGCAAACTACCCTTGCTTGGTGCCTGTAGCACCTCTGAAGTTCCCAGATGTGACATAAGAAATTATACCTGGAAAGTGAAAGGCTGGAGCCAGACTCAGAATTGGGACTTCAGCAGAACTTGCAGGATCAAGCTAGATGGGCCCCAGGAGAAGAGGCTGGGAAATTTATAGTCAGGATAGTTGCTGGCTCTGGGCATCAGGCCAATCTCATTATCTTGGACACAGTCAAAGAAGATGAACTCACAGAGTACAAACGTTGCACTGCAAACCACTTATACAGCTCTGCTGTGCTAATTATGTTAGTATTGGTTTCCCTTTCAACCTAAGCAATTGCTGCTCCTGCCTCACATGGCACCTGGAATTCAAACTCCTCCTCTCCTCCCACACAAACCCTGCTGTTTTGTGACCTGCTCCCTGTTAACAGGCACTGTGCTCATGCCAGCAAGGCAGGTGTTTTCTTTTGGTGGTGGATGAAGTCATTTCCGTGTACAATTGATAAGAGGCTCTGGGATGAATGACAAGACACTACCTTCGATTATTGAGGCCAGTCTCTGAACTGTTTTGCCAGGTTCCACAACAGCTTCTTCTCATAAAGGGCTTGAAAAACTTAATCAGCCGAATAATTAAATCCAGCTTGAGAGACCTGCACCAGCCTACTCCTGCTAACAATGCTCTGCATCAGCACACGGGGAAAGTCTCATAAAATGTTTTTTTTCCCACCAACTGCTGTTAGAAAAAAAGCTTTTTTTCCAAGTGCCTGCTACATCCCTTTCTCCCTTCCTTGAATAGCTTTGTTCATCTTTCAAGTCACAACATGACCAAACCAAGAAATTGCTTTCTTTGCTTTCACCACAACCTCAGGAAGTAGGGCCCACACAGAAAACAAATGTATAAGATCTTTAAGCACACACACATGAATCCATCTTTTTAGACAAAGGCTTGCACACAGTTAATTTTTTTTGTTGAACTGGGCTCTGTACCATGAAAATTATCTCATGAATTAGGATTTGGAAATCACCACATTATTGGTTTTATTTTAATTACCGGCACATCTGTCTGAAATAATTTTTGTCTGAGTCCCACAAGGGCCATTTTAATATTCGCAGGGCAAGAGAAATACAGAGCTTTCCAAGGAAAAACAAATGTTAGGCAGATTGTCTTCAACACAGGAGATATCCCTCTTAGTCACGTAACAGTCATGCTTTTTGGGTTCTCTGGCATCCAGCTGCTGGTGTTTGCCTAGGGTAGGATGACATTGCTTCAAGTCTCTGCCATGCACGCAGTCCAGCAGCAGGTTATACACACCTGTCACAGGTTAGGAACAGCACAGGATGCCCACTCTTCTAAAGGCTTAAACCTAGACATCAGGGCTAAGTTAGAGGATGGCAGCTGCTTTGCAATGAAATTGGAGTGCTCTCTCTGTAAGGTAGAGCTCTAGACTGACTACTTATTCATTACAAATAAACATTGAAAATGATTGAAGGTTATGGTTAAAACCTCCCTGGAACTTAAAATGTGCATCAAGGTTTCTTTGTGGTCTGAGGCAGAAAAAATCTTCTTCCATTGACATCTTTAGATCAAGGATTTCTGCCGCTCTCCCAAGGACGGGTAAGCACACACACAGTCTACCATTAAAGTGTCTCGCCTTTGTTTTGTAATAAATATTGTAATAAAAATTCTATTTCAGACTGGAGGCATTTGCTAAGAAAGGGTGAGGAAAATTGATCTGAGCTACTTAGCTAATCAATACATCTTTTGCATGCTTATCTGGAAATTTGTGATCCTCCCAACTCCAGCTCCGTTTCACCAATTACTGTGAGAAAGATTAAGCTTGGATTTATTTTTGTAAGCAACCTGATCAAGAAATAATATTTTTTTTACCTCTTTTTTAGTACTTACAAAGTTCATAAAGCCACCATCTGAGAACTGCATTTCTTCTTGATTGCTCAGTAAAACAGCATGTTTATAATGCAGATAACATATTAATTACTTTAGGAACTGACAGCATGTTCCTGCATATTTTGCAAAACTGTGAAGTCTCTTGTGCTGAGTAGAAGGATGCAATGTTTTAGTGTGTTTCCACTACAGAGTGCTGGGTCAGGAAGAAGCAAAGGAGACCTTCAGACAGTGGGAGGAAACAAAAAGGTCACAGGCCTTAGTATTCCTGGGGCTTTCAATGACCCCAAAAGCAGCTGCCCAGGCTGCAGCTGCAGTGCTCACACCATGGGCAGTGGAGCACCCCAGAGTGAAGCACTGGGGGAGTCCCTTAACCAAGGGAACATCAAGGCGGTGGTGAGACTCACCAGGAGCCCACAGCTCACAGCACAGCACCAGGGGACCTGTGTGGGGCCAGGAGTGACAGTGGTCAAACCCCTCTCCCCATAAAAGAATGCCTTAGTAAGTGCTGGAACAAGGAGTGCTGTGGTACTTGGCAGGCAAGAAGGGCACTGGAGCTCTGCCAGGCAGGGATGGTCTCCAGCAGGCACAAGTCCCTGCTCTCTCTTGGCTCTGCACCCACCACAACTGACGCAGCTGCCCAGAGAGAGCTTAGTGGGAACATGCTGCCCTCCCAGTGCCGGCAGGAAGAGCCAGCAGATCAATTCCTGACTCTGAGCCTGGTGTCAGCAGCAGAACTTGGGTTTCTTTCATCGTGGGTCTATCTGCACAACACCAGGCCCACTGGAACAGATGAGGTACACCAAGGAGGGAAAACGAACTTGGACCAAAAGTGAGCAGGGCTGATCAAAAGGATTTTAATCTGAATTTGAAAGAGGAAAGGGATAAAATCAGGTTGACTAGAGATAAACCTCTCTAGCGAGGTGGCACAAAAATGGTTGAGGGATGGTGTGAGGGTGAGGTCCCTCAGGCTGCTCCAGGCTGTGCTGAGCACACTGGAGCCCATCTGCAATGTCCCTGTAGGAATGTGCACAGCCCCTCAGCCATCACCATGGGGACAGGGGATGGAGATCCTGTGGCAGCAAACATAGGGATGATTCATGGTTTCAATACAGCCTATTTGGAAGAAAGTAAAGACATTGCACTTTGAATTAGCATTTGGGCTCTCTGAATTAGAAGTTTGGATTTAGCTGTCAAGGGGATGTCATGAGTACCTCATATTTCAACCCCATGGTATTACTGTGGACATCACTCTGGCTGCTGCACTGAGGTACAATCCAACCACTGCATTACTTTGGTTATTTCTCAGTGTCCACACTGGTTTCAGACCATCCGTGGAAATGAGAGTAATTACAGGATGAGGTTTGGAAGGGGGAGGAGAGTATGAGCCCCCAATCTTCACTTACATCAGTGGACTGAGAACTGTAATACTTCAAATAAAACCGCCTTTGCTCAAATATTTTGTGCTTTTCAGGGGAGAGGGAACATCCACCGTATCTCTGTCTTACTCTTTTTCCTAAGTTGTGTTTGAGAGATATTACTATAAAGACCATAATTTACCTTCAGAAAAACTGAAGGTAACCTGAATCATAACAAAAAAGGAAACAAACCAAAAATATTACAGCTATAAACTGAACATGGACAAACAGCCACTGGTCAGTTCCTCTTATGTATATATATTCTCCAAAACAAACAGGGATTCCCCAAACATATATTTAAACAAGGTCTAATTTCACTAAAAATCTTAATTTGTATTGAAGTTTGAAGGAAAGTAAAAGACCCATTCCAGAGGATGTTAAATGATGTTGACATTTATTTTTCTTCTGAGGCAGAATCCAAAGCTTCTTCTAAATTTTGTATTTAGAACTAATAAAAATGTTTTCTTCTTAAAAAAAAAAAAAAAGAAAAGAAAAGAAATACTTTGTTCCAAACACAATTTCTTCAATTTTAATTAATTATATATGCATATTTTATCAGTTACTTCTGGGTTAAAAAAATTTAAAACTATTCTATTCTGAAAGAATCAGGAGAGAGCATTAAAAGGTTAGGAAAATGCCTTCATTTGGGAGTCAGGGAATTTCTCCACAAAAATATATTTCTGCAAAATACTACAACACAGCCGTTTTCTAGTGGTAGATTGCTTCTGCTGATGTCCAAACTGGCTGCAGTTCCTGTGTGTGATGAGCTGCTTTCTCAGTTTGCTGATCTCCTTGGTACTCGCAGTCCTCCTTGCAATACGCAGCTTGTCAGAATGATTCAGAAAGTGTCTCCTTCCCGCCTTACACTTAAAAGCCCAGCATAAAAATACCCATTAAAACCCAAATAGTATTAATCTCTCCCTTCTGTTCTGAATCCTAAAAGATGAAAAGAGGAAAGATGTAATTTACCCATCGTCTTGCTTCAGCTTAGGGTTAATTATATGTAATTATATATAAATCAAGAAACATTTGTCATTTTTTCCCCCAAAAAACATCCAGTGATTGAGACACCAGAACTCTTTAGACAACCTGTTTTCTACTTTGTGATTCACTTATTGTGCTGGTTTAAACTCTTTTTTAGTTTTAAGTCTAATCTTAAACACTGGAAATTTCCCTTGTTTGGAGTTTAAATCCAGTAGGTGTTCCTTCTATGGATCCCAGTCATGTCAGCAAGCAGGTTGCTCTTCAGGCTGGCCTGTAATGCACTTGAAAACTGTTACAGATTGTCCATCCAGTCTTCCCCTTTCAAGGCCACGTAGCTGTTATTTATTCAATTATTCCTTGTAAGTCATGTTTTCCAGCTCTCTAATTATCATGTCTAGGCTGCCACCATCTAGTCCGTGTTAGTCTACTGCTTTCTTGATGCTGAAACCTGGGCCTTCAGAATACGTGTCCCAGGTAGTTTCTTTCAAGTGTCTGACACACAATCAGCCCTTCTTTTTTTCTTGGTTTTGGTGTGGGTCTTTTGGGGTTTTTATTTTTGGGGTTTTTGAGGGTTTTTTGTTTGCTGAGTGATTTGGGCAGGATTTTTCGTTTTGTGGAGTTTTTTTGTGGGTGAGGATGTTGGGTTTGTTTTGGTTTTTGTGGGTCTTTTTTAGCAGCATAATACTGTTGGATCATATTAATGCCATCAAATTAGTGAAGGTACTTTTTCTGTATCCTCAAATTCTCTGAATTACTCTGAAGTTTGTTCCGAAAAAGATATGTGCTTCAAAATTATACCACATGATCTGATGTGACATAAAATCTAAAATCAAATCTTTCTTCCTATAAAATTCTTAGTTTTGTTCCTCCAAGTGAATTTGTATTTGCAGTTTTTCCTCTTTGGGAGAAAAACAAAATATACTGAGAAAGAAACTTCACTAAAACCTTGGAAAATACCCAAAACTCTAAGTGTATCTGAAAAAAAAAGCAGGCAAAGAAAGCATAGACAAGAAGTAATTATACCAAACACTTTTGATAAAGGATGGACTTATTTGTGTGAAGAAAAAAGAAATAAATTTTCAAGCTCCGTTAGGTTGCTATTAGAAACCTCACTCTAAAATAAAAAAGAAATAATATTTCTAAACAATTTGTTAAAGTTCTTAAAATCTATTTAGGAAGAGGCATTTATAGAGATCTGAATGTTGAGAAAGCTTTGTTGTGAAGCAAATAATGGTGACAATGGCATTTTCTCCAAACTTTTTGAAATAAGCTCTAGATGCATTATGAAGAGAATTCTTTCCTGCATGAGGAAGTCTTGAACACCAGTAACCTGGAGAGTCTCAAAATATGTTGGGGGAGATGGCACAGATGTCAACATCCATTTGTGCTTAGCAAATCAGACCTTCATGTTTCAACAGCTCTGGTGATTTACCACTGGAACAACCTGGCAAGCGCCACAGAGGTTTCTTCATCACAAAACAATGTTCATGTTGATTTTTCATTAAAAATATGACTTAACTAAAAAAAAAAAACAAAAAAACAAAAACCCTAATAATAATTGTGGCAATCCTCTGGGCAGCAGCAGGTTACAGCCATGCTAAGGTTACTGCAGTTACATTTCTGGCGGTTTTTTCTGCCATGGAGAGGACACTGGAGAAGTCCCACTCTTTGTGGGAGCTGTTCTGAGGAACCATGATCAGAATCCAGTGATCAACTTAATTGGCAAATACCTCACCTAAAATGAAAAGGCAGGCTGAGCTAACAGAAATAAAAAAAAATGTTTCATTTTTCAGCTCAGCCTGATGTCCCACTCTCACCTTTATATTGCTTTCAAAGTAAGCAATTAATGTAGAGAAGGAAGGTTTTCTGTCACTCCCCAGGTAGGGATGAGGAAATTAAGGCTTTGGTTTTGCTGGGACTTCACTGTGCTAACATGGAGTCATGTCTGTAACACAGCCCTGTGTTAACCCAGCTGACAGCATCACAGATGACAGAAGCTGTGTTTACCAAAACTGAGACTCTCCCAGCAGCTGCCTTGTAACACCCTGCCTGTAACATGAGCACTGCCCAAATCCCTTCAGCTTTGGAGATGGGAATAGAGCACAAAAAATAATTTCACCCCAAAGCTGGAAAACTCCCCACCATATCACCAGAATAAATGAGGAGTGGTTCAGAGAGGCTTCTTATTTCAGATTTTTCTGTTTCCGCTGTAGTTAGATACTATATAGTTCATTTCACCAGCACATCAATAGAAAAGCATGGTTCCTGAGCAAGCAAGGATGCCTGGCTCTCCTGGGGCAGTTATGGCCCTCGTCTCACCAGGGACAGCAGCACCATCTGCTCAGCAGTGCCAGGTCTCTCCCTAACTCATTCATGCACAAACAGAACACTAATGAAACCGATGTGTGAAAGTTGGGGATAAAATAGAAGCAAGGCTGCCCTACGTGGCTGTAAGTCACTCCCCACCCTGCTGACACGTGCACTGGATGGGCTTTAATGCAGGGATTGCCTCTCTGCAGGACCCTGATCCCAGAGGCAGCAGTGATCTGTTGTCAGCATCCCCTCCTTTGGTGGAGGGCAGGATGGGGGGAAGCAATTTCAGGTTTGTGGACAAGGGAAGTTTGGTGAGGAAGCTGGAAACTGCCCCAGTGAGCTGGGTTCCATGTCTTTACAGTGCCATAGGAAGAGGTATTTTGTGTAGGCACTGTTTTGGGAGGCAGCGGATTAACTGCAGCTTAACTGAAAACGCAGAGCAGGTTTTGTGTCAGTGGGAACTGTGTTGCTCAGAGACAGACGGGGAAAAGGCAAAAGCTCTGAAAAAACAAGGATCAGCCATGTCACTCTGTGTACCCCAAAATTACCCTGTGTTCCTTTACCTGCAGTTCTCTGGGTTTTTTCACTGTCAGAGGGGATCGTATCTTAATATTTCAGAAAGGTTTACGCAGACTAAGGCATTAATACATGTGAAATACTGATTTAAACTGAACAAAGAAAACCAGAAATGTCCTGAAGAAACCTAAGTGAGGCAAGTTTTGACTGATATTCCTTCCACGAGGCTGATACCAGGCATTTAGGAATATGACTGATGCCGAATATTAAAATAACTATTATATTAATGAAAACATATAAGGGACTGCAGCAACAGAGCCAAGATGGACCCTCACAGAGACCAGCCCACCTTGAAACAGGTGCATTGATGATGCCAATTTACATCAGTGACAGAACAGAATAATCTCTTTTACAGGATTCTGGCTGAGAGGCAAGTTTTGCATTGGGGAGAAATGAATATGCACAAAACTGCTGACCACATAAGGTACAAGCCGGCATCTCTGGAAGTAAATTTGCAAGCATTCGTTGGCTTGCAGGCAGATATTGCCTCTGCTACTGCTGCTCATCCTTTTGCCGTGCAGTGGGAGATGATTAAAAGAAGTTTCAGAGCTCCAAGTAAAAAATTGTCACCTGGCTCTTCAGCAGGACAAGGGAGAAGTGCTGACTCTGAGAGCTCTCCCAGTATTTGAAGATGGCTGAGTCCCTGATGTGGAGGGGAGCGTTTTTACCCTGGCTGTGCTCAGATGAGCGGCACAGGGCGGGGTGTGAGTGGATCACAGCTCCTGAGCCTCCTGCCCACCCCACCGTGACATTACCATTCCTGTCAGCATCTTTGCAGCCACACAGGGAGAACTGTCAGGTATGTCAATTTTTCAGTGCAGCTGCAAGGAAAAGCTTTTGTTTTGTAAACACAATCAGGTGTGTCAGGTGTGAGATTTTCCTTGGAATATCCTGTTCACAGAAAATTCTGAACATAGCTGCCCAATCCTGCCTAATTCAGACTAAATACATTTCTTACGTGAAATTTCCAAAGAAATGGGAATTCTGCTTGTGCATCAGTTCTACCAGACAGTACCAAGAAATTTAAAAACAAATAAAACCAAACAAAAAACCCAAATAAAACCCCCACAAACAAGCAAGCAAACAAATAAAAAAATTAAAATGGGTTATTTTCTTCATTTGAAGAGAAGGCTAAGGGAATCACATCACTCTCATTCTACTGCATGAAAAAGATCATTACAAGGGAGCAAAACATCAGTGGAAGACAGAGATCTGCAACAATTCCAGCAGTCTTAACCCTCTTGCGAGAACTGTAAAAGCTGGGGAGCCAGAGCCAGGGGAGATGATTGTGCAGAGAATGTGCTTTGCAGAGATTTTGGCAGTGAGCCATGGGAAGAGGCAAGACAGAACGTCCCTGTCCTCCAGCCATTACAGGGAGGAGAGTGTCAAATTGATTAGACATGAAGTACAACTGGCATCTCTGTTTTACATTTTCTTAGAGCCAGGTCCAGAAATATCACCCAGGTGGATTCACAATTTGCTTACCATTCCCACAGACTGCAGAGGCTGCTTTCAAAGGTGTCAGCCATCCTGGACATTTTCCTGTATAGTGCTCTGGGTTAGTAGCTGTCAGAGTTGGGAAATTAACTGGAGTCCATTAACTTTGCCAGTCTGCCAATGGCTGTTCATTTTTCTCTTCTAGAAAGCAAATGCCTTGTTACTTTATCAAACTGTTACGGCTCCAGACAACTTCAATGTATATACAACATATATCCAAGAAATGAGCAAGATAACATGCACAAAGAAGGAAGTATAATCTACTAAACCAGCTGAAAAAACAGGTGTTGAAAAATTTCATGCCTCAGACTAACTGGGCTATGTTTATTAATTAATATGAAATACAATTAGCAATAACACAGAATGTAGAATCCTTTTCTGTTTTGCTTCTTAATTAGTACAATAAAATGTTAACTATGAAAGAAATTTATGTTCCAGCCTTATTACACTGGAATTTTCCACTGCTGTGTTGAACACTGAGAAAGAAAAAGCTGTGTTGTAATTCTGCAATGATCTATGTCCTGAATAATTCAAAAACGAAGTTCACTGTATGCCTGCAACTCTGATTACAGTGAAAGACAGTGGCACTAGACTGCCCACTGATTAAAAGCATCTCCAGCACCTTATTTATAATTAGGGACCTGAAAAAAACAGTGCAGGAAAATATGTAAGTGTTCCTCAAATATAACAGAAAATGCTGAGGCTGTCGAGTGATAAATTACCAGACCTGTAATTCAATCTCAGCTTTCTAATGATCTCATCGATCAGTCACATCTCATGGCTGTGATTCATGATATCATCTGAACCCCCTTCTACTGAGTTATGGCTTTGTTATAAGTCCCACATTACCCATTACCCTTACATTGAATATACTTTACTTTGTTACAGTAGCACTCAACTGCCCTGACAGACTTGAGGGGCTATTGGTTCTCCTATTAGGAATTCTGGTTTTCAAAGGGTTACAGGTCAACTAGGAGAACAAAATCTGAGCTGGGCATC
Source organism: Machaerirhynchus nigripectus (assembly GCA_013397975.1). Lineage (NCBI taxonomy): Eukaryota > Metazoa > Chordata > Aves > Passeriformes > Dicruridae > Machaerirhynchus > Machaerirhynchus nigripectus. Next base: position 1,521,254 of record VZRQ01009102.1, on the reverse strand, counting down.
TCTGCCTAACCTTAGGAAGGGAAGAATGGGATTGTGATTTGGCTGATAGCCTTGGCCTGGCAAAGAGCTTGTGTAATTCCTTGCACACACAGGCTACACACACGGCCTTGCCCAAGTCACGTGGGCAGCTGAAGTGCTCAAGGGTGTGGCTGTATCACCTGGTAGATTGGAGAGCAGAGGGGTCTGAACCTTGCTCCTGGCACTGGTGAGCAAAATACATGCAGGGCTGAGTGACCCCTCTAATGGGGAAGGGGTCTGGCTGAGGCACCCCTGCTGCAGAAGCAGCTTCACTGTGCCTGTCTTTATGTATATGGGGAAGGTGGGGGGTGGATCAGGTTCTTTATTTCTTCTTTGGAAAAAAGATATGCCAGTATTAAGAGTCCTTTTGCAGAGGGTAAGTTTGCAGAACACCTTGGTATTCCCAGGGGAATGGAGACACCTGCACACACTTCACCACTGTGCTGGCATTGACGGGGGAAGTGCCATCAGTTTAGGAGGAAAAAAATGGTTCCCAGTGTTCTGGGTTCATTACATGATGCCAAAATGGGTCTGTGTACTCCAAATTGGCCTAAACTGGGGCATAGCTAAGCAGGGCTCTGCATGCCTGGGGGATCTGGAGAGCTGTCCAGGGAAGGGGCTCGTGAGACTCGTGGCTCCCTCCTTGCCAGAAGGCAGCTCTGGCCTCCCTTCAAAACACCCAAATTCTTGGCAACACTGAGGGTAGTGGTGGACGAGCTCTTGACTCCTCAGGTATCCACAGAGCTAAGAGAGAGATGTGTTGACATTACCCAGTGCCAGGGAGCAGTGGGAATGGGGCTGCTCCAGGAGGGACACAAGCCAGGAGACCATGCACAGCAGACACTGTGCCTTCAGCAGCAGGGCACAGACCCCCAGCTTCAGAGTGACACTATCCCTAACAAACAGCCCAGGCAAGGTTCGGGTCCAGGGTCCATCAGGGTGCAGTCAGGAGAAGCAGGATGGGGGCCTGGTGAAAAACTAGTTTTTCCCTTGTTCATTTCTGCCTCATGAATGCCACCAGTCTCACCTTCTGACCAGTTAACACACAACAACGTGGCCAAGGACCTCCTTCTCCTTTCTCTCCTGTCCCAGGTCACCTGTTCTGCTCTTGTCTTTGGTCAGACTGTTGAAGTGTGTGTGTGAACATGATGAGGACATGCCAGACTACGGATTCAATCCACCGAGCCAAGGTGTTTGCTGCTAGTGGATCTCAGAAGGCTGAGGTCACATGGGCTGTATTGAAATGGCTTGTCATGCCTTCCAAAAGCAGGAGCTGAAAAGAACAGGGCTTGCTCTTGCTTAGCACACTGATGTCTTCTGATAATGCCTCTGTGCAACCCAATCTGTCTGGACTGTCTCTGCACTTCAACAGACAAGCATGTTATTTTTTTTTCCCAAAGCATAGTGATTAATTAAACTTGTCTAAGTCATTTTAATTCCTCTTTAAGCCATTTCTCTATTTTTTGAACATATAATTCTGGTATTGTGACATTTTAAAGTTCAGTGACAGTTTGGGGGTAGTCTGCTCTGAAGCGTCAAGGTGAATTTTCAGTGAGCAATTTAATGACATTTCAAAAAATTCTCACCAAGGTACCTAAAAAATTCCAGCCAAAAATAAATTCTAAACTGGCATCCTTATTCCAGCCATGACAATCTTAGCCTCCTCTGCAAAATGGCCTAGATGCTAACCTCTGTGCATGGGATCAGGTGTAGAAAAAAATCCTAAGTACCTGTTCAGTGCTTTGCAAGAACAATGTGTGGATGATAAACAAGTACAATGGATGTATGGTTTTTTTTCCCCATAGCTGTAGCTATTAATTTCTTTTTCATTTGCAGTACTCATCTAATTAAGTAATCATTTGCTGTTAAAGAAAATTTAGTATTGCTAGTAAAAATTGGCATCTTATCCTAATTTTTAAGTCATCATAAATGTTTATCCATCCACCTGATGGAAGCAGACAGGGCAATGAGTGAGTTACCTGCTCACCTCTACTGATCATCTGGGTCATCCTTCCTAGAAAGAGGCCAATTTCCTTTCCTGAAAGGATCATTAGTAAAATTCTCAGAACTTTGCTATGGGTTCAGGTCAGACTGGATGGTTCTGTGTATTTTGTTTTCAGTCACTTCCACCACATCCATCTAGTTTTAGTAAAGAAAAAAACCCCAGCACACTGTGTACTCATTTGTATGTGCTGAATCTAGTGGAAAATGTGATAAGGTGGGAAGGAAAGAATAAAGTAAGATTCCAGAGCCAGTTGATATAACTGCTAATTAAAAGAAACAACATCAGTTTCTCTCCTCTGTAAGCTTGGTGCCTTTAATAATGTGAAAAGAAAAAAAAATGCTGAAGCTGTTTTCATGAATCACACCTTAAGACATAACTTTTATTTGAGGACACATTCCAAAAGCCATTAATGAATCCACATCAACTTCTGCAAACTTTGGTGCAAACCTGAGAAGTTTCCAGTTTGCTTTCAGCATCCAGCGTGAATGGTGGTCGTTCATGTTTCAGGTAAAGGGATTCAGCTCCAACACTGAGACATCTTAATTTAGCTATCCACATCTAGAGATGTGATTCAGTGGCTACAGCAGGGGCTGGGCTCATTTGAGATGCCCAGCAGATCCCACCTGGACTGCAAGTGTTGGTCCAGAAGGGCACAGATCAGCCACTGATCTGCCAGCCCCACGTTGTTACCTGACACACAGGACTTTAGAGAGCTGGATAAAGCCTTCAGTCTCCAGTGACTGTAGTGGGACCTTAAATGTCTGACTCACATGGACATGTGAATTTAGGCATCTAAATTCATTAGCTATGAACTGAAGCCCCTCCCAGGTTTCTAACTGAGCTCTGGAGAAACCAGCAGTGTGCACAGTTCTCTTCAGTCAGTCTTACGGCCACATAAGATGTTCTTCATTTGCAGTCCCCAGTGATGGAAACAGAAACAGAGGATAGCCTGGTGCTACCTCCAGGGAAGCAAAACTGCTAAAGGGTGAAGGCTGGGTAGGGTCAGAGCCTGGAAGGCATTTCTTTCCCACAGCTGACATTGCTGAGCTAGTTCAGCACATTGCAGAGAAACAGAAAGTTCTCTCAATACGTCTGATTACAAATTCATTTGAAGGTGGGAAAACACTCAGGATGTACAAGACATGATGTTAACAACAAGCAAGCTTTGCGATCTGACAAAGGGCAGGAATAGTCTTACAGACCTTCTAAATTGCATTTCCTCCCTGACAAAGCCATTACAAAGAAAAGCTTCCTAGTGATCTATATAATACAGGAATAAACTGAAATGTATGTTTTACCAAACAGGCCCAGTAGCACTCAAGTTGAACTGCCTCTGAGGACAAAACGAGATGCCACGCTCTTTTCTGGACCTGTGCAGTCACACCAACCAATGCAAATGCACGATGACAGCCAGACAGCCATAATCACCATCACAAAAAGCTGTCACTGCCACATATTTATCCCCTGCTGACAAGACAGATTCAGGTCCTCTGGTTACTGAATCCAGTGCATAGTCTGCTTCAGCAAGATAACAAAAATGCCGGTAGGAAGTGTGAAAGGAGCTGCCCCAATTATCCATCCACTGTCATGCACTGGGTAATTGTTATTCCTCTGAGACTTGGGGCTTGCTGGGGAGGGGAGAAGCGACAACCAGACAGCTTCCTTTTGGATCTGTGCTGAAACTCAGATTAACAGCCATACCAAGGAAAATTATATGTGAAGCAGCCAGTGTGTCTGTTTTATCACTCACGAATATAAATTAAAGTGTTTAAGTGGTCGTTATATAGATATTTGGACTAATACTTCTCATGATAACAGACTACATAACTGGTTGTTAGAAAGCCAAACTGCAAAGATTTTTAAAAGCCTGAAAGCATTCAGCTCCATCCCTGACATTTTTTGTCAATTGTATAAGTACTTATCAAAGCTGGAATAGAATGAAGGCATCCCCAGAGACAGATATTTGGTAACCATTGGACAGCATGTGAATCAAAGATCCATGACTCCCTCTCCAGCAGCAGGAGCAGGTAGAAAATTATGTCAGAAAGCTGCATTTTCTGATCACAGCACCTTTCCATCAGGGACTCCCGGTGATACAAACCATGGGGTGGTGTTTCAGTCTGGATCATGAGAGGCTAAACTAGTCTATGCTATCAGGCCTATAAGTGATAGGCCTTTAATGCTCTACAAATCAAGACACCAGTGTTACTTAGTGGTTTAGGCTTCTCCTCACAGTGATGGAGAGCACTCGGCTGGAACAATTAATTCTTTCTGGTTTAGGATGGCTATCCCTTATCTGAATTCACCTCGGTGCACCTTGGAGCAGCAACTGCAACCCCTTCCCAGCCAAATCTCTAATTCATCCTTCTCTTCAAAGGACAGCCTCTATAAGTTTAGAAGACAAATGCAAAAATATGTCTAGTTGTAAGATTAATATCCAGGAATGGGCACGATTGTTATGTAATTCAAGTGCCTGGCCTGGCAGATTTGTATAGGAACTGGGTATATAAGAATGATCAACCTGATGAAGTTTTAGAAACATGAAGATACTCTAGAGGAAAATTTGGACTTTTCAATATCCAGCAATGCATATTTGATGCCCAATTATGTGTAAAACACTTGCCCAGAGTGCAATAAGCAGAAAAATCTGGCATGTGCCTTACTCTCAGACTCTCTTCACCCAAAGAGAGATCAGTGATTGAGCAACCTTGAGTATGTGGAGCATGGTTTGACCTACTTAGCCCCAGAGATTGACTGAAACATACACAAATGGAAGAAAAGAGAAAATATAGCTCTTGCAAGTGTAACTGCAATGGTCGGGTTTGTGGCTCTGTGGCATCCATGGGTTGCCATGGTGATTCTACAGAGTACAGCAATAGTTACAGGTGTAGTTAAGGTTACAAATTTCATTTCATACCTTTGAATTCTCATACCTTTGCCCTACAAACACCCCCAGTAAATCAGACATGTACAGTTCATTGTGAAGATATTAATCTGAATCTGCAACTCTGTTCCATTTGCACAGTGCTTGAAAATAAAGCAAAGGTCACCTATAGGATGAAAGTTTTATGACTGCTCACAACCAACCTGTTATTTCCCTTTTTTCTTTAATTTAAACAAGATTTGCTCAATCAATTTTTCAGCTGGATTAAAGGAGATGGAAAATACTGTTTTGCTTAAAAAAAAAAGTCAGATGAACTTATAAACAACATTTACATGCCTTTAAAAGGCACAATTATAATATCGTTTAAGTATAGGATTGCAAATTTAACTTGTGCATATATTTGCTAAATTGGGTGTCAGAGCCTGTTAATGTCACCTGCATACTCAGTTATCAGTCCTGAATACTCCCCTCTCATTGAATTCACAGCTGCATACGTTTGCCCAATGTGCACAAGAAGCATTCCCAAAACCACAGAACACCTAATGAAAGCAAAGAACCAGAGGCAAACCAATGCAGCAGTTGTATGTACTTCTGAGCACAGAAAGCTGCCTTTGTGTACATCTATTCCACTGTTTCTATTGTCACAGTACCTGCCAGCTTGGTTATAAATAACATAAAGAATGGGTCCATCAAGAACCTTTACCTGTAGCATCAAACATGGGAATGAAGCAGGGTTGTTGGACTAACAGAGCTCCCCTGCTCTGTTTGTCACAGCCAGTGGGTGACACTACACACCCCTGCCCCTGGTGAGATTACTGCTATCAGGTGGTCTTTGAGGCACCTGCCATCACATCATTCACATATTAGCAAACCCAGACCTGTGCTGTCACTTGAGTGGAGGAAAGCCACCCTCTCCTGGTCCTGGGAAAACTGTGTCTCATTGCAGTGATAACAGAAGTCGTCTCAAGGAGAGGAACTATCTGACAGTGGAGTGTTTTCTTTAGTGTTTTCAATGCAATTTGAGGGAAAGTGAAAAGAAAAATAAAACCTGAGAAATGATAGCAGGTGCAGTTAAAAGAGTCCAGAACAGCCTAAGATTATCACAAAAATAAAGAGCACAAAGTGCTGAAAATACCAAATAGCCCTTCAGAAAGCTCAGCTCCTTCCACCCGTCCTCAGTCAGACTATCTATGGATCCTGAGTCTGCCTTTCTCTCCATGAGGACACCTCTGGGCTCAGCAGTCTTCCTGATGATCAGAACAACTAATCAGGACTAAATCAACAACATGCTAACAGATTATACTGATGGAGAAGTTTTTAAGAGCCCCATGCTCAGTATTTTTCTTTCTCAGACTCTGTGCTGAAGTTTGCTCAACTTTCAATGCTCAGTTTTCCCAGACTAGAAAATGTGGAGGGAGCCAAATGTGAGGTAGCAGGTAAGCAAGACAATTTACTACTCCAAATTTGTGGTAATTTGAGCTCAATATAATAACTAGATCCATCTATGGATGCAAAAAAAAAAAAAAGAAGAAAGCATACTGTTGGTTTTACACTGGCACCAGTGGGTGTTACAGCAGGGCTCAGTCTCACCTCCTGGCTGAGTTGGAAGTGGACACCCACAAAGAGCACACTTGTGCCTCTTCCCTGGATTCAGATTACTATCTCCATACCACAGTTTGACACCTGTTATTTGTATTAATTTTTCAGCGGCCACCCCAACACTTTTCCCTGGCTCTGCTCCAGTCTTCTTGTAGCAGAGGAAAGAGGACAATAGGAGACACTTCCATCCTGTCAGAAATTGCTTTTTCTTACTGGGTTGCAGGTGCCAGGCACGTACTCGGCTCTGAATCCACCTGCCTGTAGAAAGCTGAGAGCCTTGTTCATTGACTTTCAGATCTGAATACAATGAGGATATCACAGACAGGAAAATTTGGTCCTATTCCTGATGTGGATGCTATAATATACCAGTACCTCTGACATTTAAGAGCTATTTTAAATCTGTTACATCCAGTTGTATAATGCATTTTTTAATTCATTAATTTTCACAAATTTACATGTTCAGCAAAGACTTTAACTGAATTTTAAGAGAAGAACTTAACAGAGATATTCATTACGTGGTACTTGCATCAGCCACCATATTACACTTTCATGGAACATGAGAATAGAAAGCTCAAGACATTAGTGCACACTATATGGACGTGGCATGCTGGACTGACAGAGATCTTTATGAGCAGAGACCTGATTGCGCAATCGGTGCATCTGATTGATTTCTTGGAAGTTCACAATTGTCTGTATCAGAAATTGAAATGTTATTGTATTTTTTGGATTGTTTATCAAGGGTCTTGGCGGAAGCTCATTCTGGTTTATGACAGACCCTTCTGTGTACAGGTTTTATAAGAGGCAGGACATTCACGTTAATACCATGTACAGTACTTGGCAAAATGTAACTGTTCTTTGCTGCCACTTTCCAGCCTCTTCTTTCCTAACTTTCTCAACCTGAGCTGAGCCCAGGCTCAGCTCTGGATAGATCTGACTTAGCTTCAAATACATCTCTACACTTCTCTAATTTGCTGCAAGCCAAGCTCAACTTACATAAGGAGAGATGTTACTGCTGTTGTACCCTGTTCTTTGCAGAAAGATGACTCAGTGAGTCCCCTTGGTTTGTGGTTCACTTGTACAAATTTTGTGTAAAAGCAAGCTTATCCCCATTACTTCTGCAAAAGGACATCAAACTGGCTTTTAATTTCTCTGTAGCTGATTGACCATGACTGCTCTTGCCCCAAATGAAAACTGGGAGTGCATGCTACATTCAATGGTTTCAGGCACCTCGTTTCTTTCCCTGGAACTCCAACCCACTGAAGCAATCAAATGGATATCTGGATTTGATTTAGGGTTCACTCCAGGCACACACACACAGGCAGGAGGTCCCTGTTGAGGCTGCAGCAGAATAACTCTAATGGGAGCTGAAATAGATTCCTCAGTGCTGGGAGCCAAGACCCCTGGCTTGGAACTAACCCATGGCATGACAAACCACAAATGAACCTCTGTAAATCTCATGCATTGCAGTGACCTTTTTGTCCACAAGAACCTAGAGAGCTGGAGCTGAGGGATTTCCTCATAGGAAGCCTGTGGCTGCAGAGCATTAGGGAAGCATTAGAGAGGTTATTTGGTCACACATACAAATCACTTGATTAGAAGCTGGACACAAATTCATTGCCTTTGTGATCCCTCAAATCCCACATGGTTATGATTCCTTTATTGCCAAAAATAAAGGGCAGATGGATTCTTGGTAACATCCTTGTGGTCAAGAACATGCAACCCAAGAATGATTTTGGCCCTAGTCCTTTGCTAGTGGCTAATGCTTTACAGCAAAGGCAATGATATTATTTACATTTCCAAGAATCAAAGAATGGGTTTACATGTGTGCAATTCAAATGTACACTATTTGAAGTACACAAAATGCTTATTCATATGGGACCAGGCTTTGGGCACTTCTTTAGCATCAAGGACGGAAGCCAGCTCTGTAGAATTGCCAGCAGATCTGACAGTAAATGGCCTAACTATGATGTAATGAATTTGGTTATCCCTGCACTTTTGCTGAGGAACTATTATAGCTTACAATCCAATCTATAGCTAATGTATGTGCAGATGAATATTGTTTTGTTTCCACCATTTAAAAATAGTTCTGCCTCCCTCTGCCTTATCCCATTCTCTCTCTCATGGTGAAGTTTTTTGTCTTTTCAGTAGAAGGTTGCAAAGAATTGATCCAGCGTTCAGCACAACTGAGAGCGTGAAAACCTTTAGAAAGAAAGACCAGAAACCTGTTCCCTTCAGTGCTCCTACTTCTGATTTGTTTAATATTGCAGACATAATAAACTTCTATGCTATACATTTCTGAGAAGGAAAGCTATGGAAACTGCAGAGAAAAACATCTTGTATTGAAGGAACATAAGGAACGGGGAGAATTGACAACTCTTTGCAGTTTAAATACTTTGATAATAAAAACATATATTAATGAATTTGCTATACTGGTCAGGCTGGAATGAATTTGCTTTGTGAATATCCCAAGCTTTGGCGTTTCTAATCTTTTCTGGGTGTTGGTTGTGTACCTCTGAAAAAGAAGGGCCTTAATTGTCTCTTGGAAGAACTGTTAACTTTCGCTCATTTTTAGTTTTTCTTAATAAGGCAAGTCACCTACTGATTATATGTTTTTGGGCACTAATAAAAAAAAGTGGACCTGGATGAGTCATGGAGTTAAAACTCCTCCATGAATCATAATGTTTTAACTAAGAGTGAGTCATGCCAGGATGGAAACAGCTGTGCTGAATACCACCAGGTGCTTTGTCAGAAGGGCTCTCAAGAAGAGTGCGTCCTCATGCTGTCCTCCCTCGGCAGGGGCTGGGAGCTTTGGGCAGCCAGGCTGTGGCTGGTCCTGCCAGTGCTGCACAGGAGGCACAGCACAGTGGGACATTTCCACATCTGAGAGTGGCAAACTGCTGGAAGATGCCATGGATGTTACGCAGAAGGTACTTTGGATGTGGCTCCTTTTATGGCATCTAAGAAGGATTCCTGAGAGCTGCAAATGTCTGAATCCCATATCAGATGAGTTACTTGCAGCAGCCACAAGTCCTATGAACATTGCTGGAATTCATCACTACTTGATCCTGACAAGAGACACCCTGTAAGATGGATTGTTTTCTCTGACAGCTTTGCATGGTTCAGACAATAAAAAAGAGATGGAAAGCTTTCTGATAAGAGAAGATTAACTTTTCCTCCACCCCTGTCCTTCACCACAAGCAAGGCACATTGCAGATGGTTCCCATCTAGATGCAGTTACCTGCCCTGTCTGCCTGGACATGGGCAACACACAATGTAGACCAAAGAAAGGCACACCAGATTTTCATCCCATTTGTGCCTTCTCTTCTAAGCTGGAAAGACCCCCAACAACGAACCACAGAGCCCAGCAAGGCCTGTGGGCTTTGCCATGATACAGCAGTAGATCCCATCAGCTCTCTAGACAAGCTGCAATCTTGAAGCACGCCTGTCCTTCCAATGTTCCACGTGTCTGGCCTAGGGAACAGATATGTTCAGACCTAACTCTATGAACACATCATTTTTTTGCCATGGAAGAGACTGCCCTCCCCTTGCTGTGTCTCCCCTGACTTGCTCAGTCAATATGAACAGAGGAGCTTTTCATGTCAGTGATTGGAACGGGATAAATAAAGACTCACAGGAAAAGAAAATAGCTCTCTAGATGTGTCTGTTGCATATGCTGATAGTCATGGCATTGTGGCAATGAACTGCCTGGAAGTTGGTCTCCCTCTTTGCAAGCTTGGTAACAACTTTTTTTAGTTATAGTGTATTTAACATTATTATCTCAAAATCTTCTTTTATGGGATCTCCTTTCTAAAATATGACATAATCATACTGCTGTGGGTAGTCTCTGTTTTTTGACTGAATCGGCCCATTACCAATCTTAATTGTGTAGCCATGCCAATCAAAAGAATCAGCCCTCCCCACAAAGATTACATAACTTTTCATTCTTCTGCATAGACCCATTAAGGAGAAACATTCAGACAGAGCCATGTAATATACTGACCACTTTCATTTTGTCCAATCCCACACACATGTGTCCAGAAACATTAAGATTTCAGGTCTAAGCCTCCCTGTAAACCATTGCTAAAACATGTGCATCTTCTCTCTGCCTTCCTGGGCCTTTACCTCTGGCATGGTAAGAAACAGGCTCCTTCAATAAGATCTTCTTTCTGAGTCTACTTGAGATGGATCCACAATTAATTCTTCCCCTTTTGTCACTGCAGCTCATCCTTGCATCTTGCAGGCTTCTGATAATAATCCCTGTCATTCCCCATTGACCTCAGACCAGAATCAGATGTGATTGAAGGGACATTTTGCCAAGGAGCTTCTGTTTTAAGGCTGGGAAAAGAGCAATGTTTCTAAGCTGCTTTGTGCAGCTTGCATCTGCTCTACTTGTTGGCTTTTGCATCCTGTGAGCAGCTTGATCCAAAGCTTGTTTCAGCCATATTACCAGCTGCTCTCTGACATGGCCCTGCTCTCTGCTATTGATTTATATGTCAGTGGCAATCATGTTTCTGCAATTTCTGGGAGCAGCAGGACTTAAATCATCATTGGAAGCTGGAGAAAAGTCCTAGTATTGGAGGTGGTTATAAGTAAAAGTTTAAGAAGTTTTGCTTTAACATTCTTCTGCCTTTCCAAACTACTTTGCTTTCCATGCAGCTGCAGTAATCTGGATTCCTGTTTTGACCTTTCAATACTGGCACTGCTTTTTTGTGTGGCCCCCTATTCTTGGTTCTACCTTTATAAAGCATAACAACCACTCCAGGATGATAATTGAACCAAATTTGCCACTTCCACCTTCATTCACAGGATAATCACTGAACAAATGGTCTAAAAGCAACTTAAGAATCATAGAACCATACAGTCATAGAAGTCAAGAGGAAATCAAGAAGCCTTGTAGACCCCTGCCATGCAGCTGGCAGTTTCATGAGGCTGACATCATTTGTGACAGATGGATGAGATTTGTTATCTCATCCTAAAAGCTTTCAGTGAGTCTAACCATCCTACACAATATTTCTCCTAAAGGCTAATTTAAATGTCCCTTACTATAGTTTATCTTTCTTCTCTGTTCCCAGGCAATACATTCCATTTCTCACTGAATTTGGAACACCCAGATATGTGTTTCACAGACGCTTCCAGAATTTCCCTCTCTCTAACACTAGTCTTCTCTGAAATAAAATGAGTACACAGAGTGTATCTGTTCTTTCCTGCTCTCCCCCAGCATCTCCTGAGGACATCTTATCTTGATGTGTGCTACTCCTCATACACCTGAGCAGTTAATTTGTGCAGTTAATTGCATATCTTTCTCTCTTGGTTATTTCTTCCTGACCTATGTACTGACAGATGTATTTATTCAGTAGGATAAACGATACCCACAGACTTACATCAGGTGTGGGAACTGTGTATGCAGCTGAGTTTTGGGAGACTTGTGGGTCTCTTTCCCAGGCTGAAGCAATGAACCAAAGATGAGATGCTGCTATTCTATGCTGTAACAACACAGATGACAGTGTAGATGTCTTCATATGTAAATTACAAGAAATGTTGAGCAATATCTTGAGGTCCCTTGCACAGTTCTGTGATCATCTACGAGTGACACTAAAATTCTTTTTTTTTTACATCTTTAATGGTGCAGAGCAGCCTCAAAACTGATTTCAATGTTCGTCATGGATTCATTCAGCAGAGAGGAGTGGGAAATGAAATCCTGCTTTTTTGGCAGCTTCATTCAGAAGTGGTGTCACTGACTTGAGGACTTTCTCCCTTTGTAATCTAGATATGCACAAAGTAGGTCCCAGTTTTGAGAGAGGTAGGATTAAATAAAACAGAGCAATGCTCATTCATTGACCCTAAAGCCAAGCAGAACAGCACCAGTGTCATCCATGTGGATAAACTCTCCATTACCACCAGAAGAAAAAGAGGGTTACATCAGGTAAGGTGACATTTGACTTGGGTCCGTGGTGGGGTGATGCCAGAATCATGGCCAGGCAGTGCTCGTGAGAGGCAATGATCAAAGATGAACAACTCCTGGCCATCACTTCAGCCAGTCCCGGTCTCTGCATAACACATTTGCTGAGATGTAGCTGGAAAGACCTTCAGATCTACGTCAGGCTGTCAAGGAATGCTGCATCCTATTTACTGATGTGCTGCACTATTTGATCGGTGAAGTGTGTTACAGCACTTGACTTTAAATATCCTCCTTCTTAAGAAAGGGAAAAAAGGTGAAAAATAAAACATCTATAAAAGCATGGCTGAACCAGGAGGTCAAAATTGCTTGTTATGGGGCAAAAGACTGTCACTCTACACCAACTTAATCAATTTCCCAAGCCCACTCACTCTCCTCATCCCCTGCAGAAGTTTGTAGATAGCTAAATTTAGCTGCAAGAAATTCTCCTGCAGGCTAGTCTTCATGATTAAATGAAATCATTCTTTGATTAGGAGTACAGAAAAAAATTAGGATGAGTATCACCAGAGTAAAAATGGAAACACAAGTTAGATTGTGAAATGAGTCATCTGGCAGAAGTATGTAAACTAAAAACAACAGGAATCCCAGAATAGTTCCTCCTGAGAGAAAACATCGTAGTGACTGAAATCGATATATGCAGCTATTGGAATAAACTCCAGGAGATTTGACACATTTTGGCTCATAGTTGTACCAGTTTTTGTGAGCTTTAGAAACATTTTGAAAAAAATACTAAAATTCTCAAATTTGATGCAAATCTATTGCAATCTCAAAAAATTACAAAATAAACAAAGGGAAGTTTCATCATGTGGTTATAACAAAGATGTTACAGGTCAGACCACAGCCAATATTTCGTTAGGATTTAGCAAGTTATTTCCTCTTCAGATAAAAACCACTGTATGAAATGAAAACAGATGTGATTTTTACAGTGGTTAAAAACCTTTTAGCTATTCACCTTCATGGAATGAGCTTCTTCACTGACTGCTTGACAGGTATAGGTAATTGATGGATTATTCAGGAAATTCTACCCAGGCAGACACCATATGCCAGAAGAAGGACTAATTTCTACCCTTGCTGCTTGGCTTATCTCTCCTGTCACGTGCAAAATGTTGGCAATCCTCAGTAGGAATTGTTTATCTTCATAAAATTATGTAACTTTCTATAAATTTAGCATTAGCAACACAAAACCAAGTGCCCAAGCTAGTGCATGGCTAATGCAATCCACCATATGCTCCCTTTTCCAGGCAAACTGCACAGCCACGGATGCCTGTGCAACACTCAGCACAATGCCCGCACTGCTTTGTCACAAAGTCTTTATTCCACATTTTTGGAAAGACTCAGCTTTCAGGTTATTAGAATGCCCTCCTTTTGTCATTGCTCTGTATTATTCCTGATCCATTAAACCACTACAAATTGTAAACAGACAGTATTAATATTAGGTGTGCCTGTTTCCAATTTAAAATTTTTAAAAAACCAAAAACCAGCCTCCCAGTGGTGTGTTCCTAAATTTTCCAACTAATGCTGTGTAATAATTTTTCACCATTTAAGACAAGGCATTTCTCTACCCGTTTGGAGACTCCTAGCTCATATTTGTGAACAGAGATTTTTGTTGATGCAAAGATCCACATTCCACAGTGTGGGACTGTGCTTCTTTGCTTTTCATTCCACGGCATTTCATTCTCTATAAGAAAGAAAAACTTTCTTCTAACTGACATATATCAAATCTTAGAAAAAATATAGCCTACAATCTGCTGGGAAGAGAAATCATCAACCAAATCAGTTCTGAGAGTTGTCATTTTTATCAGAGAAAAAGTTTATATATTTTATTTCCCCTCTGGAAGCTGGTACACATGAAAGATGAATTAGTTCAATAAAAACTTCAGAGGAGAAAACTTGTTCTTTAGCTCAAATGCAAGATCTTGTGTTTTTTAAAGCCCCAAATAAAATTTTGCTGATACCTTAGGTGAGAAAAGTTACCAAAAAATAACCTAAATTCAGAAAAAAAAAACCTCGAAAGTGCCTTTAACTAATTCCCAAGTCTTTCCTAAAAATATAATTTATGAACTTTGGGGATTTTTTTAATATGTCTGAAGTCATAGTATGAACAACTTCCCCCCTTTCTGGCTGGCAGCAATACTCATCTGGGCCTGTCTCTTGGTCATCTTCACTTCACAGAATGTCTCTACGACTTAGCTTGTACAGATAAAATTAAATCCTTCAGAGCATGTGCCACCAAGGGCCTGAATGGGTCTAAAATACAATAATCTGTTAATGCAGATTCATCCCTGGCTTGGGGCAGATATCAACAGATTTAGTTCTGATTGCTGTGCCTGCAGGTTAGGCTGTTAGTCACAGGTATTGTATTATTGGTACCCACGGTTCATACTGAAAGTTAACCTGTTCTCTGCATGCCTGCAAAAAATAAGGGTCTGTTCTGGAACATCTGGTGCCCTGCAAGGCCTGTGTGTGACATGACTTCAGGCAGCACTCTGCCAGAGCCATGCAGGGATCACTGGAACTCACCAAGCCCTGGGGTGTGCAAAGGAGGAAAGGGAAGACTATAATTTACCTTTAGAAAAGGGCAAAATTCAGCTTTTGTGAAGATTTTATCAGTTTTGAAATTCAGGTTCCCTCTCAGGGAGAACTTTGACCCCACCTTCTGAAATGCTCTGTGACTGAGGTCTGTGGGGAGGGAAACAGGTATGAAAAGTCGAGGTATTCATCATTCAACGACCTAAATGCTGCTTTCAAATGAATTCATCTATAGTTTTCCTCTTCTGATATCTGTTTGCACAGGCCAAAGTTTATGAAGATAACACAGAATAATCTCAATTCACTGGAAAACACTAAAAGAGGTCCCTTGCATCTTTTATTTCTATCAAAAAGAAAGAATCCCAGGAAGAACTGCTGGTGTTTACATATAGGACCAACGCTGGAATAAAGCTTGCTTGTAACACAGCCATGGAATTTGGTCTTCCCTTGGTGAAACCACGATGAGTAAATTGGTGCTGGAGTTTGTTCTCGCTTCTTTGTACTTCTTAACAGTTTCAGTGAAGAAAGACACATTCTCAGGGAAGACTTAGAGGAAGACTTAAAGTTCTAAGCAATGCTAAATACGACATGCAACCACGATGTTGAGACACACAAGGCACAGGGTACGCCTGGAAATGACAGAGTATTGCCCCGTTCTTTCTGCTTTGAAGAATTTCTCATTTATTCTTCTGAGTCCGTCCCAGCGTCTCCACCCGGAGTCTCCTGTAAGGCTCCTACGGAGTGAACATGGTTTTCAAGACCTAAAATGTTCTGTCAAAGACTTCCTTTTATCCCAGCTAAGAGTCTATAATTACTGTCTCTTGCAAACTTCAGTGACAAGGCCCTGTGATTGCTGTAATGCCAGGGTATCCATTGGAAAGTGTTGTTTCCCACCTGATGTTTCTCACTGTCTTTATCTCTGCCTCAGCACCTTTGTATCTCACGCTCTTCTGATTCACCTGCTTTCAGATGCTGTCCCAGTAGCAATAATGAGATGGTGCTAATACTTTTCTTAGTTCAGGATTAAGCCTTTGAAGAAACAGTGCATTGTGTGATATGAACTATTTTGATGTATTTTGACACACAGCAGGGGAATTTCTTCACTACTTTCATGTGCTTTATGATAGTTCCTGAGACACCAGTGTGTCCTGGGAGTTGGGAACTGGCACATTGTCTGTGAGTCTTGAAAAAAGTCCCATTCAGGAGCAAAAGGAAATGAAAATATTTTTTGAAACCCCATAACATATATAATACAGGAACTTGATCTACAACATTTAGATACTTTTACCTCTCATTAAAAAACAGGGAATTTGTAATAAGTCTCAGTGATCTGAAGACCCTTCTAGAGAGAAAGATATTCATTACTGCTCTCAAGAAAAGTTGAAATGCTGGTCTCTTGGATTTGTTTTAATATCAATCAATTTACTATCAGTCCTGCATTTCCAATCTATGAGAATATTGTTAAGGGCAAGATCTCACCTTACCCAGTTGAGGTTCTCCATAAGGACACTGTTTCAGCCACTCTCCTTGATTATTCTTTTCATTAAAAAATATCTCTTAATGTGTACCCTAAAGCTTTCCATTCACAGTTTCAGGCCACCACTTCTTACCACATCATTCCCTGAGAATTATCTTCTTTATATTTATTGTTACTCTGAAGCTATATATAAACTACCCTTCCTGAATCTTCATTGTTATAGATGATACAAATTCAGCTGCTTCTATATCCCCACTTATTTCTTTCTCCAATACTTTTATCTTTTTTGTCACCCTTTGTATTTCTTTGCTTCCCTGCTGCCATCCTAAATGGTGCCATTCTTTTGCTGACGAAACCTATTTTTTACCAGTGACAGAAGAAAATGAAGAAGAAAAGGCATTTTTTAAACTCTACCTTTTTCTTTTACAAAGTCAGAAAGATTAAAGGTAAATTCTCTAGTTCCATTTTCAACCTGTGGTTGTTCCTATCTTTTGATCACCAGGAAAGATCATAAATTGCCCAAGAGTTATGGAGCTTATAACAGTAGTTGCTCTTTATAGCAGCTCTGTTTCACACTCATTACGTTTTCCTTTCCAGAACACTTCTTCAGGGACAATGGCACAAAATTTAACCACAATAAAAACCACTGGGGGAAAAATTGAATAATCCAGGGACAGTCTTTTCAGCATATCCTTCAGAGATATGTCCAGCAAAGGTCTGTAGTAAGTTCATGTTGCTGTCATCAGAGATGAAAATGTGTTAGCATACAAAAAGTGAAGTGTTCTCTGCAAAACCACTCCTTGACACAAGTAAATATGCAAATTTGTAGAATGAGATGCAGATGGATAACATCTTCTAACATTTCCCATGGAACTTTAGTTCCTAAGGACCCTTGGATAAATTAATAAATATTGCAGTTTTGTATGCGTTTTCATTGTTCTACTTGACAGAATGAGTATCTTTAAGTCTTTTCCTCTTGCACTTTGCATTTTTATGTGTATTACTCACTAGCTTTGCCAGTATTTTTGTGTCCTGGTACAGTTAAGTCTCCCCAGGAAAATACTGATATCTGTCATCTTTTTTACCAAATCAGAGTTGTTCCTTGGCAATATGACAAATATCAGAGTTACCTGATTTCCATTACTTTTTCTCCTGCAGTCCAGATTATTACACTGTTAAGTATAAATATTTTTTATGTCTTCTGTGCACTGGAAATTCTTTTGGAGAACCTGTGGAATTTTCTGCTGTGAGACCCTGTTGTCTGCTGGGGACAGGAATCTGCTTTTATTCCAGGATTTGGGGTTTTTCTTCTCTTCTATTGTCAGAGGATGTGAATCAGGGGAAGAAGTAAGAAGCACCAGATAACTTATCTACAAATCTTGTGCTATTCTTAGCTTATGATTTCTCAAATCCATATGAATAATCCATTTCTTACTGTTTATTCATATTCATGCTAAGTTCAAAAAGAAAGAGAAAGTTGGGATTGGAAAAAAAAGCTGTTTCTTCACAATCCATAATCCTTTCTCTCCCCTGAGTGCTCACCAGGCTCCACAGTGTATAACATTATATTGTGTACTTTATTTACTGTATTCTCTGCAGCAACTATCAATTCATCTGCAGAATTCACAGATGGGAGGCACTTAATACTTTCACATTGATAAATAAATATTATTTGACATGAGTTGGAAATACATATCCCTTGACTAGGAAGGGGTTGTCTGGTACATAGTATACTAATTTAGTATTGTTTTATATAATTATATATTATAGAATATCATTGTGTGCAATACTAAAATTCAGACTTGGAGAAAACTGATTTTGGTATTGATGTATTATGTACTACTTTGTCCCATTATCACAAGTACGAATCTCACAGCAGTGAATCATGGAATCACAGAATACTTAGAGCTGGAAGGGACCTTAAAGATCACTTAGTTCCAACTCCCCTGCCATGGG
This sequence comes from Machaerirhynchus nigripectus, assembly GCA_013397975.1. Taxonomy (NCBI): domain Eukaryota; kingdom Metazoa; phylum Chordata; class Aves; order Passeriformes; family Dicruridae; genus Machaerirhynchus; species Machaerirhynchus nigripectus. The sequence goes on along the minus strand of VZRQ01009102.1, from coordinate 1,502,830 downwards.
CAGGGACACCTTCCACTAGACCAGGTTGCTCAGAGCTTCATCCAACTCAGCCTTGAACACTTCCAGGGATGTGGCAGCCACAGCTTCTCTGGTCAGCCTGTTCCAGGGAATCTTTGCACAACACCTGTGTGATACAGTGAAATAGTGTGAAAAATGTGTAGAAATGGGGAGAGGAATGAAGTTGAAACACCTGTGGGCAGACCCTATTTCAGCACTGCCAAAAGTAACCCTTTGACTATTTATAGTAGGGTGTTCAGATCTTCAGACATTTTGCAGTTGTCTAGAACTGTGCTTTATCTGTTGCATTGCTAATACTGATCCAAAATGTCCAGTCGACTGATTGTCTCTTAATTACGTGTTATTAATATATCTTTAATCAGCCTTGATCTTGATTTGAAATAAACCTCTTAAATTTTTGAGTAGGGTTCCCCTGCAGCAGTCACCATCATTCATTATATATTTCCAGGAAAGAATACTAATTACTATGAACTAAGTTAATTAAATACTTTGGTGTATAGTCTGGTATGTTGTGGTTAACTCCAGCAGAAGGTAGAGGCAATTTTAACAAGAGGGGAATGGAACGTCTTTACTATGTGGGTAGTCACGCACTGGAACAGATTGCCCAGAGGGGATGTGGAGTCTCCCTCACTGGAGATATTCCAGAACCGTCTGGACACGATCCTGCGCCATGTGCTCCAGGATGACCCTGCCTGAGCAGGGAGGTTGGAACAGATGTGGTCCTTCCAGCATTACCCATTGTGATTCTGAGATTCTGAAAATACAGCAAAGGTAAGGGAATGTGCTTTTTTATGTGTTGTACAACACCTGATTCAGTGAGGCCCTGGTGGTTTTGAGGATGTCCAGATGAACTGAAAAAAAACCACTGAAATGGTATCATTTACTGACTACCTGCAATTCAGCCATCAATAGAGAGGGTGATAGCACAGAGGAGTTAACTTCATCTTTTCTCTCCCTTTTTTTGATGTGCACTAGTTAAGAATATGAAAATTTATACATATTTATATTCCTATAGATAATAGAAATAGCCTCCTTAATCTTGGCAGTAACTTGTCCCCAGTTGTCCTGGGGATCTTGGTTGATGTAAAATGTTTCATTAACTCCAGATAAGTACGGAGACATTGAACTTCGCAGAAGCTTTTTTGTTTTAGGTTTTAAGGAGTTTTGTGATACATTTCACAGCAGGCAAGAATAAAACAAAACAACCAAGAACTACATTTTTGTTCAAATTATGGCTCCGGGAAAGTAACAAGTTGGCTTACTTTAATTGTGTTCTCAGCCCTCACTAAAGGGTTTGTTAAGATAGCGCTAGATTGCCAGCAAGATGCCATAGAAATGAGCATGGTCTGTGTGGCCTCAAGAAAATAAATGGCTTCATGCTTTGTTCTGAGGAATGCCATCATTTGGATTTGAACCAAATGGCTTCACAGGGAAAACACTGCTGCCTTCTGCCAGGGAAGGCTGCAAACAAACACCACGGCTGAAATTCATCTGAGTATGGAGAAAGCTAATCTCTGTGACTGTGCTCTTCTGAAAGCCTTACACACACAATACAGAATAACAATTGCACTTTGCCCTCTCGTTTAGTTCTGAGTATCTTTCTCATTTCTTGGAAATATTAATTGCAAGGGTAAATTTAATTGTGGCCCTAAGTGCATTCCAGATCCTTACTGCTGATTTTTGACTTGAAGGACATAAATTCTCTATGACCCCACAGTGAAATGTGGTTTTTGCTGCTTATACACGTACAGCAACAATAAACAGGCCACCAGATGGGAATACAAACCCTGTCAGTTGTGTTCCCACAGCTCTGGATCCCACAGAATACAAACTTGGAGAGCTGGATGATCACTCAGTGCTCTGCACTGCACCAAGGCAAAGGGTGGGAGGATGATCCCAGTGATCCCACACATCTCCATGACCACTTGGCCTGGAGCAGATGGGACTATTTCACTAACTAGGAATGGCTGCAGGAGCTCAACGATGTCAATGAACTGCCACAACACTCAGCTTTGCAGGAACTCTTCTCTTTTTCCAGAGGTATAATTCTAATTTGGGTTTCAATAGTCCCACATCAACAGAAACCCAGATTTACACCAGTGATGAAGATCTAAAAATCCACCTTCTACCATATGCTCTGTTAAGTGAGAAAACAGGCTGACTGGCACTTTTATTACTACATTCTCCATGTCTTGATGAACAAATCCAACACAGGTGTCATTCATGTGACAACATGATGGCAAAACACAGTGGAATTTCTCCACGACCACTATTACTGAAAGAAAAAATGGGAATGGAAAGCAAAAAACTTCAATTTTGCAGAATGCCATTTTCAGTTCACTCCAAAATGCCATTACTATATAACAAATGTGAGCTGGCAAGCATCTGCTTCTTAGCAGAAAATTGAAGTATTTTCTTGGGGCTGTGGATAGTTTAATATCTGTGAGAAATCAGCTGCAGGAGGTAGGGAAGAAGGAAAAAATTGCTCCAGACCTCGTGCAGAGAAGCAGGATTAGGTCTGCCTCCTTAGAATTCAGAGCAGAACTTCTGCATTCTTACTAACACCAGGAGCTTGAGACATAGCACCTCAGCAGTCAAATTTTGTTCCACATCACTGGAATTTAGCCATCTAAAAATTAAGCTAAATTTAGTCACTGTTGTGAAAATTCACCCCCTCCCCATTTCTCTCTTTTGTTCTTTTGAGGAGAACAAAATACAACAAATTAACCTCCTGCTAAAGGGATCACACGAACATCTATGGATCAAAGAACATGAGTCAACATTAAAAATCTAAATTGAGGCAACTGTAGCAACAAGTCCCATGAATAAATAAGTCACATGATAGAATAGCATTTGACAGCCTGAACTGCCTGGAAAAAGGCAGCTAGTGCCAGCACAGGAGAGCTGGCCTGCTTTGCCATATTCTTAGATTATATAATAAGGAAGCATAAATAGAAAGACAAGGAAAGGTAACCACAGAAGCAGAATAAATACGAGATCAATGAGCCATTCCCCACTTAAAAACTCCCACCCAAATGACTTTGGCACATTAAAAGCCAGCAGTCTATGCCTTGTGTTAATCTGCAATAAAAATAACTACAAAGAGCTGTATCTGATCCAGGAACAAAACTGTCCCATATTTCTATTTGTATTTGTGTCCCTTACCCGTGTTTAGTACTCACATCACAGCCCTTTGTACTGCAGAACTGGAAAGCTGCTAGAAGGCCTCCTCAGAGCTTTCTCTTCTCCAGGCTGGACAGCCCCCAACTCTTGTCATCCTGTCTCCATAGGAGAGGTGCTGTGGCCCTCTGATCATCTTCATGGCTCTGGAATTGCTCCAAATGATCCACATCAATTTTACGGGAAGATGAGGCCACTTCTCAAGCAGGCCAAGATCAGCTGTGGATGGCACCCCTTTCCTCCATCATGTCAAACAGATCTCACAACTCGGTGCAGTTTGGCAACCTTGCTGAGGGTGCACTCAAACACTCAATCCCACTGTCTGTGCTGCCAGCAAAGATGTTAAACAGCACAGGTCCCATAAATGTAAAATGCATATAGAGTTCCTTGTACCTACGACTGAATTCCAGCCCTCCTTTCACTGTGCTTTTTAATTATTATTTTCTCTGTAGTTCACAAGTGAAAGTACCCAACACTTTTTCCTTTTTTTTTTTTAAACCTGTCAGACTGACAATGGAAACAAAAATGTGAATGTTCACAGTCTTACTGAGTTGATGCTCATCAGTATTCTCATGCTGAAATCAAATTATAACTGAAATAAGAGATTGGTAAATAGGGGAGCCTTTGGGATTGGGATTTTCTGTTTTGTATAATACCTAGAGAACTGCCTGTCTGTGCCTCCTGAAAATATCCTTCCTTTGTAGAAGAAAAGCCCTTTGAACAGAGAAAACATGCAAAAGAATTAGTCTGGGAGGTTACTGGTGTTAGTCTGTTTCTGTACAGTTACTTGGTGATAAAATCCAACAGAAATGCATTGTTTGTACACAAACTTTTGCTGATGGCCAGAAGCTAATGACTGCTGAACCTCTTGGGTGTCAGTTTCCTTTGCATATTTAATCTTTCTGGTGCATCAGTTTCTTACTAAAGGAGGAAGGAAGCAATTGGGAATTTCCTGATGATGCAGGAAAGCAGGTATGTGATTCTACCTTGGACCCTGAGTTATTTCACAGAAAAGGTGAGCTTGCTGCTTCTCTTCGGCAAG